>JAQHUG010000041.1:143879-158245 GCA_028555095.1 Dicrostonyx torquatus
TTACCTCCATTTCATTTTTCAAGTCTTGAACTGTTTCTATTACCTGTTTGATTGCTTTTTCTTGGTTTTCTTGGGTATCTTTGAGAGCTTTATTCATTTGTTCTACCTTTTTGTTTATCTTCTCCATTTCTTTACAGGAGTTTTTCACATCCTGTTTAAGGGCTTCTATTATTTTCATAATGTTACGTCAAAGTCGATTTCTTCTACTTCTTCTGGAATAGGGTGTTCAAGTCTTCTTGTTGTGTGATCATTGGATTCTGGTGTTGTCATGATGCTTTTCATGTTGTTGGAGGAATTCTTGCATTGGTGACTGCTCATCTCTTCCTTCAAATACAGCCAGGAGAGCCTTGGCGTCTTGATCCAATCTTTGCTGTGACTGACTGTGAACTTGGAGAATTTTCTTGGTCTGTCCTCTCTTATTGCCCCCACGGTACTGGAGCCAGTTGTGCTGGTGGATCCCTCTGGATCACTGACCTCAGCACAGGATAGCTGACTTCCTGGTGGGCCAAGCACCCCGCAGAGGAAAGGGCGAACTTGGGGGGAGGGGGACAGGGTCATGTGGAACAAAGAAGCCCCCTGCAGCAGGAGCTAGAGGTGCCCGCACTCCCTTCCGGGCACCTTCCGGCAGGGCTTGCACGCACACACCCCTCTGGATCGTTGACCTCAGCACAGGAACAGAGACTCCTGGTGGGCCAAGGACCCCACAGAGGAAAGGGTGGACTTGCGGGGGGCAGGATCGTGTGGAACAAACAAGTCACCTGCAGCAGGGGCTAGAGGTGCCCGCACTCCCTTCCGGGGACCTTCCACCACACTTTTATTTTGACGCAGGGTCTCTTTCTGAACTGGGACCTCATTGAATGGCTAGAGTGGCTGGTTCTGGTTTGGCAAGCTCTGAAATCCTTCAGTCTCCACCTTCAGCATTAGGCCTCAAAAACCCTGCAGCACTGCAGCCAGCTTTCTGTATGGACTCACTCAGAAGAGCTGAGCTCAGGTGCTCCTGTTCATACCACAAGCACCACACCGCTGAGCCATCCCTGGCCCACAGCTGAGACACTTGAAATGACTGGAATTTTCCCTCTCTCTCTGTTGCTGTCCCCAGTGGTCTTTCAGGACCCTCCCTGACTATACACCACCTTCCACCTCTTGGTGCCATCCCCTTCCTCTGCTGTCTCTGGACTCTGCCATCCTCATCTGTCTATCTGTCCTTTCTTCCATGCCTGACCCCGCCCCCATGGTCTCACTGTGTGTCTTTGTCTGGTCTGAACCTCACTATATAGACCAGGCTGGCCTTGAACTCACAGATCTGCCTGCCTCTGACTCTCAAGTCCTGTGATTAAAGGGCTGCATCACCATGCCCAACTCAAATGCCTGGCATCTCCTCCATTTCTAGCACCCACCCCCATCTGCCTCCCACTGTCTATCGTTTTCCATCCTGACCTCTTTCTGCCTTCCTGAGCCTGCCTTGTGCTGTCTGCTTCTGTCCTGGTGGCTCTCTCTGGTCCTTGGGTCCTTTGGCCTCCAGCTTTCTTCAGGACTTTAGAAAAAGTTGCTGTGTCAGGACAGGGTCCCGAAGGAAAGCAGCTTCCCCCAGAGTTGGTTCAAGAATTAGGTTGTAATGAGGTCATACAGAAAGGCCATTTCTGGAGCCCGGAGGAGAAGCTGCAGAGGCTGGCAGTGCTGAGTGTCGGTACTGGAAGGGTCAAGCAGGTATCAGAGTCTTGAGTCCAGCAAAATCCTGCAAGAGTGAGGAGGAGCAGAAGCCCTGAAAGAGCGGCAACTCTCCCCAGAGACTTCGGGCTGTTCTCCCCCACCCTTCGACCCTCAGCTTTTCCTATTGGCCACACCCGGAAGTAAACTGAGGGAGCAATAACCTCCTTGGATGCAGTCTGAGGTGAGGAGCAAATGGGGACAACCTGGGGAAGGGACAGAGAGGGTCACCACTTCCCAGAGACCTAGCTAAGCAAATCCTGCCATCACCCTCCAGGGCAAACTCCCAAGTTCTCCTGGGCCAGAAAGGCAGAGTGTATGCTGGGGTAGGATATCCCAGTGCAGTTCCTTACTGTCCAGGCCCCCATATCCCTTTCCCAGACAACCCCTGCTCTGCTAGTGTCTTACTCAGGATTAAATCTATGGCAGAAAAATCCAAGGCAATAGTTACTTCTCAGTGATGCAAGTTTATTTCTCTCAGCAGCAGACGCCTCACACATAAGCAGCTCAGGGACCTGGCAGGACGACTCAGTCGGTAGACAGCTTGCAGCACACGGCTGTGGTCTGAGTTTAATCCTAAAACCCACATAAAGATAACAGACTCCACAGAGTCCTCTGACCTCTACATGCATGTATGCCATGACACATACATACCCACGTTCACACGTCATATATAGACTTTTTTTTAAAGCTCAGGGTTGGTTTGGTAGTTCACAAAGTCCTCAGAATCCCAGGCAGCTCCTTTTGAGTCATCTTCCTTAAACCTCCTACCCCATAGCTGCTTGAGCTCCAACAATCACATCTACATCTCAGTCATCAACAAAGCATCTCCGAAGATCCCAGCCGACGTGTGAGCATTAGCCTATGGTAAGGCCTGCTAAGCTGCAGAAGGATCTGGAAGATGCAGTTTTTCTTCTGAGAGGGGAGCATATACAGCAGAGGGACTGCTGATTCGTCATAATACTAAGGAAGACAAGAATGGATACTGGGGCCAGCTACTAGCCATTCCCATGGAGAGCAGGCGGTGCTGCAAGGTTTGGGGTGTTAGGGAAATGGGGAACTGTATGCAGCTGTGGTGGTGTACGTGCCTTTAATCTCCCGCACTGGAGAGGCAGGGGCAGGTGGGTGCCTGTGGGCTCCAGGCCATCCTGGTCTACATAGTGAATTCTCAAAAAGAAAGAAGGTAGAAGGAGCTAGAGAGATGGCTGGAGGACCTGGGTTCGTTTTTCAGCACCCACAATGCAGTTGCCACTCCTAACTGCAGGTGGAGGAATCCAGCGCCCTCTTCCTGGCTTTAGGGGACTCCTGCTACTCATAAGGCACATAAACTCATACAAGCCCACACACATAGACACAAAAATTAATTTTTTTTTTCAAAATCGTAGCTGTTGGAACCAGACTAAACTTAGAAGAATTCAGCGACAGAATGCCTCAAACCTTAGCGAGTTCCCTGGAGGAAGCGGGGGCGCCAGGGGCCGGCAGGGGTCGCTGTGAGAGCGTGCCCATTTGCGCTGGAGGGGCTATAGGAAGAAAGGGTGCAATCCATATCTGTATGTGGATACCCCCAACTCTGCAAATTTCCCACCCGATCCCGGTCCCTGGAGGGCTAGCGCCGCCCTTCTGTGCACTGCAGGGCCCCCGCGGGCCACCCCAGGGCCGGCTGGCCTCCTGCTGCGGGGCTGGGGCCATGAATGGGCGCGTCAACTGGGGCAAATTAACACGTAGCAAAACACCCCAGCACCTGGAGAAACAGGAGCCGGGCTGGGGGAGGGGGCCCGAGTGGGCGATAATTCACCCGGGCGTCCTGCGGCCTCCAGCCGCCCCCCAGCTCGGCCCGCAGCCTCCGGTTTCAAAGGCGGACAAATGGCGCACTGTGCGGCTGTGAGGCTCCCTCGCTAAATCTTCCTGTCTTCGACTCGCTGTAACCTGAGCCTCCCACGCTGACCCTCCCCTGGAGGCCTAGGGAGGGCGTGAGGGATGCTGGAGGAGGGGGAGGCCCAAGAAAGTCTGAGCCCTTTTGCTTCTCTTTAGCCCGGGTCAACTCTGGCCCACCTCGGTGGCTGCCCTAGTCCCTCAACCGTTGGGGGTCTCCCCCACCCCAGGATGCTGAAGTAGCGGAATGTGTGCATGCTTCTTTGAAGAGAGCTCCTGCTTCTAGGTAGAAACGGGCGGGTGTGCAGATGTGTGTGAGGCAGACTGGCTGCGGGGAGGTCGCATGTGGAAAAGTCATTTTTTTCCCCCCCGAGTGGAGTTGAAGAGCAGAGTCGTCGCCTGGCCGCCTAGTCACCTCACTACCTTGGGTCCAGACAGAGCCACCTGCAGACCATCCTAACACCCTACTAGTAAGGGAGCCAGAGGCTAGGGAAGGGTCGTATTTCCCCCGACCAGTTCCATGTGGGAACCTCATAGAGCCCCTGGTACGATGCTCAGGAACCTGCCTGGCCCTGGCCTGCGTGCGGTCTGCGTGCAGTCAGGCCCAGGGTAGAAGTGGGATTCCAAAGCTCTTGTTCAGGCTTCTGGAAGCCTGGGACATTTAATTAAAAGGGGACTGGCTGAATGGGGGGAAGGGCAGCGGCAGGGGGGAAGGGCAGGATTAGGCCACTGTTGAACCCTAGAGAGAGTCAGTAAGGCTAAGGGTCAAGCCGCAGCGTTGAGGGCTGGGGTCAGGAAAGTGGCAGGTGAGGGAGGAATGCCTACACAGATGGAGGAGGGAACTGTCTGGCAAGGTCTGCCGGGTAAGTAGACGTCATTAATTCTATGAGCAACCTGGTGTGGTGGAACAGCAGCTTAATCCCAGCATTCTGGACAAAGAGGCAGAGGGATTGCCACACGTCCGAGGCCAGTTGGATTACACAGCAAGAAGCTCCCTAACATCAAAAGAAGGTCGGGGATAGGACAGACAGCTTTTTTAGCAGGCTGTACCTGCGTCCTGTAGTCCCAGAATTTGGGAGATGGAAGCAGGGGGATCAGAAGTCAAGGGTAACCTCTGCGACACAGAGTTTGAAGCCAGACTGGGCTAGCTAAGACTTTGTCTTAGAAAGAAAGGGAGCTGGGGACATAGTTCAGTAGTGAGGTGCTTGCCTCTGTGGGTGAGGCCCTGGTACCCTCAGTACCAAAAGAGTAAGTCATTGAAGACTCCACATGCACCCATGCTGTCCCTCTGTCGGAACCCCTCCGAGCTCACAGCGGTTGCAGGGAGACAATGCTAGGGAAGGCTAGGAAGTGACAGAATGATCACCTGCTGGGATGAGCCTCAAGCCTCTGGGAGTTAGGGCACCAGCCCAGGCGATGCCTGGCAGAGGATTCCCAACAGAAGGAAGGGGGAGTGACAAAGTGCCTGCCTGCAAGTAAACCTTGCCCAGAAAGTTCTAGAAACAGTTGTGAGAGTGCGGAGAGAAACAGAAGAGAAGACTCGGGAGGTAAGGGGCTGGAGTGGGGGCTAGGATTCTCCAAAGAGGCTCTGTGTCCGCGTCCCTGCCCTGAGACAGGAAAGAGGTAGGGATAGAGAGTTAGAGCAGCGGTTCTCAACCTGGGTCGCATATCGGACGTCCTGCATACCAGATATTTACATTATGATTCATAACTAGCAAAGTTGCAGTTAAGAAGCAGCAACAAAAATAATTTTATGGCTGGGGGGTCACCATGACATGAGGAACTGTGTCAAAGGGTCGTAGCATCAGGAAGGCTGAGAACCACTGCCTTAGAGACAGGTGGAGTGGGTCTCCATGGAGAATTTCAAGCCAAGGCCTCTGGGTAGCTGCCTTCCTGTCTTTCCCCCCACATCTCCCCCCTCCACGGCAGGAGACACCACTTCACTGGAACCAGGCCTGAAGAATTTTGTCACCCATCCGCCCACCCCCACTTGTTTGCTAATAAAAAGACTGGGGGGCCCTGTCTGCTCCCCTCCCGTCCTCCCCCTGCCGATCCCCTCTCCCCTTCTCTCCCTTTCTCTCTCTCCCCAGAGCTGATGCAGTTAATTGGAACGTCTTGAAAGTGCACATTAACACAGAGAGAACCGCGGAGACGTCTTGGCAGCAGAATATCGTTATCACTTCTTGAGCTCCAGCCAAAATCCCCTCGCGGTCAAAACACAATTCTTTAAACTAAACAATTAAAGATTTGTGCGAGTGTGGCTGCCATGAGGTATCAGCCTGGGAACCTCTGCTGGTGTCAGTGACAACCTGGTCTGGGGGCCCAGCATGAACAACAGGTCCTTGACAGAAGCTGGGCCACCAGAACAACCTGCTCTCTCTCCCCAAATCAGAGCAAAGTGGGTTTGAGACCCCAAAGGAAAGCATGGCAGAACTATACAAGCTCATTGCAACCCTCCCCCCACACCCATCAGGAGTTGGGGGTCCAAACTTACCTTTAAGTCACCTAGTCTTTGCCTTCATTCTACATAGTTCATCAAATGAATTGAGAGACTGGAGAATGTCAGAGGTTAGGAACACATCCTGAGCCGGGTGGTGGTGGCGCACGCCTTTAATCCCAGCATTTAGGAGGCAGACACAGACAGATCTCTGTGAGTTTGAGGCCAGTCTGGTCTACAAGAGCTAGTCCCAGGATAGGCTTCAAAGCAACACAGAGAAATCCTGTCTCAAAAAAGAAAAAAAGAAAAAAAAAAGGAAAGAAAAAAGAACATATGCTGAAGCCAAATAAATAAATAAATGATGAACCAGCTGTTCTAAGGGTTAGGGTTCCATTCCCAGCTCCCTACATGGTGGCTCACAGCCCTCTGTCAACTTCAGTCCCAGAGGGTTACACACCCTGTTCTGGCTTCCGCTGGCACCAGGCATGCCACTGGCACATGTGGTGCGCAGACACATACAAACAAAACACCATATACTCATAAAATAAATGCACGCACACACAGATACTTGCCACACCCCAGTGCAAGGGACACTGAGGAGGCCAGGGAAGGGCTCCCTGCCTCCAGCTGTTTTGAAAGGCCGCTCCTCCAGCTGCTGAGGAAGCTGGAGTTTGCAGAAGCCAAACTGTAGCCAGACAGCCTGGATTCAATCCCAGTTCCCACTGTCTGGCTGAGTGACTTTGAACCAGATGCTCAGCCTCTCTGTGCCGCAGACTCCCCACTTGCCGACTGTGCTTAGTAATACCGCCTCTACTTCACAGCGTCGATAAGAGAATTAAATACAGTATGGGTACCAGATCAGGGCCTGGCCATTGGAAGCCCTTAGCAATGGCAACTGTTATTGTTTTTGTGACTTTCCTAGTGGGCTCAAAGGTAGCCTTAGATTAACATGCCTCCTCAAATGCGTGCCCTTCTGTAGGAACCTGAGATGGGCAGAATAAAGTAGCCCTGTGCGACTTCCAAGGGTAGGCCACAATAACCTTGCCTCTTATCAAGTTCACTGCCAAGTACCACATGAGGTGTCCACTTGGCTAAGCCCACTCTGGTGAGGAAGCCACAGTTAGCTTCATGGAGAAGTCACAGAACTCAGAGAGGAGGTTGCCTGGCCTGGTGCCCAGCAGTTATGTCCACCCCGGCTGAGATGCTAGACATGCGGGTGAAAGAGAGAGCATGGACATCCCTCCAGCTCCAGCTTTCGCTGGCTCTAGGCCCAGGCACCTCCTGTTGGAACCAAGTGAGAGACCCCACAGAGAAAACACCCTGCTGAGCCCAGTGTGTGCTTGTGACAGACAGTACATCTGTCCTAAGGAACAAAGTCTTAGGATCTTAAAGGTGGAGGGGGGGTCAGAAGGAACTTCGGCAATCCTAATGTGTGTGTGTGTGTGCGTGCGTGTGTGCGCGCATCTGTGTATGTGCATGTACATGCACACTGCATGCAGAGCCATGGCCAGAGAAGGACGGCAGGTGTTTTTCATGCCAGTCTCTTCCTCATTACTTTGAGACAGGGTCACTCACTGAACCCAGAGCTAAGGTGGCAGCCAGCAGGCCTTAATGATCCTCCTGTTTCTGATCCCCATGGCTAAAGTCACAGAGGCACAGTCGCCCCAGCTTTTTAGATAGGTGCTGGGATTTGAACTTATGTCCTCATGCTTGCACAGCAAATTCTCACCCACTGAGCCAATTCTCCAGTCCAAAAACCCTAATTTGAATCTAATTCTGATCTAATAGTGACCCCAAAATGGCCTCCCATCACTTACTAAAGATACATCTTTTTTTATTTTATTTATGTGTCTGTCTGTGTGAGTGAATGGCACATGAGTGCAGGTGCCCACAGCTGCCGGAAGATGGCTCTAGATCTCCTGCAGTTTTGAGTTCACTGATAAGGGTGAAAGGACAGCAAGTCCTCCTAACTGCTGAGCCCATGTAGTCACCTTTTGGGTAAATTCTCGTCTGCTTGGAAGCTTGGCGGGTCTCTGAGGCTCTGTGCCCTCCTTTCCCTCTAAGGTCACCTCTTACCACCGCTCCTTTCCTTTCTCTCCTCCATGTGCTCTGGCTTCCTTAGTCATTCCTTGGCAATCAGGCTCTGCCTCAGAGGGAGCTCCACTAAAGAGCTTCCTTCCCTCAGTTTTTCCTTCTAGTTCTTTCTCAGATGAAAGGGTCGGCTTTCTGACACAGCAGCACCCCAGTCGGCCCAAGAGCTCTTGTCCTGCTGGCTTTCTCCTCTGTATACTCCTGACTCCCAGACATCATATTGCAAGCTTAATTTTACATTGGTTGGTTAGCGCTCGACTTTATCCTAGGATTTTGGCTCTGGGAAGATAGACCTTTTGTCTGCATACTGGCCTCTGGGCTCCAAAGCATAGACCACTGCTTAGGACATACATCCCAGTCTTTATTTATGGAATGTAGGAGTCTTTCTCCATCCAGGGGAAGCGACTGGAGAGAAACTTGTCCAGGGTGGTATCTATCGTTGCCTAGCAGGCCCCGCCCCTCAGCTCATCCTCCTTAGCGTCCCACGTTCACCTGCTCCTCTCAGAAGACCCTGTCTTTCATCTCCATCCCCTTGTCACTCAGACAAGTCCAGAACCCTCAGCTCTCCCAGTTATTTCTGCCAAACAGTATTTACAATAAACTTTGTTTGAACTTTTGTCTAAGTGATAATAATAATAACATGGTAATTATACGGAGTGTAACATACAGCCAGCTGTACTTAATTAAGGCTGTAATTTCACTAAGGGTTTCTGAACATGGAGTGAACCACAAGAGTTGTGCCGCCCGTACCCTACGTGGAAATTACATCCACAAGGGAGTGAGCCAAGACCCGGGAGCCAGAGGCTGCCAACAGGGTCTAGCTGTGGCAAACACAAGTGCTCCCATCTTAAGGGGTGGGGTCAGTGTAACATGAGGGGCCTGCTCGTTGGGGTTTCTGTCCCGCCCAGTACCCCACAGCCGGCAAGCCCCAAAGAAAATCACACAGAGAGTCTACATTAGGTTATTAACTGATTGGCCCATTATCTCAGGCTTCTTACTAGCTCTGATAACTTATATTAACCCATCTATGTTAGCCACATGGCTCAGTACCTTTTCTCAGCTGGGCAGCTTACATTGTTGCCTCCTTGGTGATCTGCGCAGGAATGCCAGGGAAGCTTCCTGCTTCCCAAATCTCCTGTTCTCACCTCTACTTCCTGTCTGGTTTTCCCGCCTATACTTCCTGCCGGGTCAATCAGTATTTATTTAAAACATGATTGACAGGATACAGAATTGTCCTGCACCAGGTCAGGAGAGCCTTGAGCCAAAGAGCGAGTCTGGGTCCTCTCTCTAATCATTCACATGGGTTTCTTCTGAGCTTTGTTGGTTTTCAGGGAAGGTGTGAGTGTGTGTGTGTGTTCATGCTCACATGCTCATGTATGTAGAGGCCAGAGGTAAACCTCAGGTGTTCTTCCTCAGTCTCCATTCGCCTGTTTTCAGAGACAAGGTCACTCCCACAGGCCTGCAGCTCAGGAAGTAGCCTAGAATGGCCAGGCTGTGGACTCTAGGCATCCCTCCTAGATGCTGCCTACTGGAGACTCTGCCTCTCCACTTGGATATTGTTTTGTTGTTGCTAATTTGGGTTCTAGGGATGGAGCTCAGGCCCTTACACTTATACACCAAGCACCACACACTTGAACTACCTTCTCAGGCCTGGAAAGGTGTTCCTTTCAAGACTAGAATACAGGGCTGATGGGCAAAGAGGAGTGCTAGGACCAGCCTGCTGCTCCACAGTGAAGAAGTCCATGATGTAAGATGGGAAGATGAGAACCTGCCCAGGGGCAGACAGAACCCATGTGGCCACAGAACACCACCTCAAGTGGATTCCACATTGAGTGCTGTGCCAGGCTTTGGGGCTGGTGAGAAGGCATGGGACTTTGCCCAGTGGAATTTGGTTAAGGCAGTCTGAAGAACTAAACACACAATGCTCTCTAGAATGGGCCAGAGCAGCCCGCTGCTCACACAGCAGCAGGAGGGGCCTTGTGAGTCGCCTTGCTTGTTCCTAGCACAAACACACCATGCACACACGCACAAACACAAAACAAGGCGAGGGAAAAGAGGCCAGTTGGAAAATGCTTTCCTGCGGGGATTGTTCAGAATGGCGTGGTCAAATAGAGGCAATTTGAACATCTAAAGAGGCTGCAGCCAGCGTAGAAGCTGAGCTAGGCCCCCTAAGAGATGCAGATATATTCCTGAGTAATAAAATATCCTCTTTTCAGTATCAAACTTAATGGCCCAGGCTTCAGGTAGAAGCGTCTTATGAGAACACACTCTCTCCCTAGAGAGGATGCAGCAGACAGGAAAAGATGGTGAGGGGGCAACTTGTGTTCCCCTCACTTTAGAGCAAAAGGCATGATAGTCCCAAGGCAAGGGGCTCCCTGAAAGGCTGCTGTCTATTGGAGACCACTTTGCGCCGCAGCCGTCCCTTAGTCTCCTGCACGGGAGCTATGTTTGCCCCTTCCTTCTTTTTCTGGTTCCCTCCTCCTAGAGTGCTCTTTTCCTGCCCACCTGAGCTGCACAGGGCTGTGTCCTTGTCTGTGTGTGTACCCTCTTCCCCATCGGGGTTCCGCCTTAAACAAGGACAAGAGGTGGGAGTCCCGGAAGCCTGTGTGGGAGTCCTACCCCTGCATACTCCCATGCCTGGTGAAATTCCCCACCAACAAGTGTCAGGTGGGCACAGGCCTTGGACAGCTCGTGCATGCCCTAC
Organism: Dicrostonyx torquatus; assembly: GCA_028555095.1. Taxonomy (NCBI): domain Eukaryota; kingdom Metazoa; phylum Chordata; class Mammalia; order Rodentia; family Cricetidae; genus Dicrostonyx; species Dicrostonyx torquatus. Next base: position 154,691 of record JAQHUG010000041.1, read on the forward strand.
AGGCCACCAGTACTCCCGCATCTCTCTGGCCCTCCACCTGCTGGCTGTGCCTCGGCTCAACACAGTGTCTCTGACAGGCCGCTGGTTTAAATATAGTTGCTCACGCAAGACGGGGCTAATTTTAGCAGGAATGTGCTGGAAACTTTGAGGGCTCTGTTCTCTAGCTGTCTCCCCTGTGTTCATCGCTAGGGCAGAAAGAAAACCTGATAGCCCTCCTGCTCCTCACATCCCCAGGCTGCATCTTAGCCACTTCTCTCCCTTCTTTGCAGCAATCCCTTTCTGGGGCCTGAGTCCCTTACTCAAGGCCCCTCCCCTCCACCCTCCAGACCCTCCCATTCCCCAGTCTGTCCAGCCAGTCTAAGGCCAGCAACCATGGAGAAGATGGTCAACCAGTTTCCCTTCATCCCACCCCACCCTAGTGGCACCCACTTGCCTCACAGATGAACAGCATCCACGGAGCAGCACCAGCTGCCATTGTGTGGAGAGCTGTGGGATGGGCCACCTTTTCAGCCCTCACCTAGGCCATGAAGAAGCGTGGACAACAGTTCACTTTACACACCAGGACCCTGAGACTGTGGGGAGTCCCAGGACTCGGTCAAGGTTGTTCCGCTTCACGGTAATGGTCACCAGGAACTACATTTGCCTTTCCCAGGAGAGCCAAGGAAGAGGATCTATAATGGTGGGGAGCCAAAGACTGATTCTGGAAAAGCCTAGACTGTTGAGCCAAGAGTGAGGACGGTCCTTATTCAGCCTGTCAACCTTTCTATCTCCATCCCACCCACGAGACTGGAGAACGGCAAACTCAGCTTATTTATGTCGACTTCATTTTAGCAATGAGAGGCTGGCCATACCAGAAAAACATCTGACGGTAAACCACACTCCCGCACTCTATCTAGTTTTCTTCAGATCCTGGACTGTTTTTGAGTAGTATTAATAGAGCACCTACTAAGTGCCCTTTATAAAGCGCATACTAAGTACTCGGCAACGTTGCAAATGCCTGGCTGCAAAGATGGAGGAGGAGCGGGGCATGGTTGGGCCCTGAAGTCCTCACCCAAGAGCTGGCTGCAGGCATCAACTACCGTAAACAAGCAAGGAGGAGGGCTCCAAACAGGACCGGAGGTGAGGAAGAGCTGACACCCAGCAGAGGCACCCCCCCACCTCCCCCAGGCGTCAACTCGTCCCCCCCCTCCCAGTGGCTGTAACCGCCCTCTCTAGCAGCTCAAGCAACGTGCCCGTCTCCTCCCGGCGCTGGGGAACAGCCCGCGCTGCGCGCTTGTTGTGCCTGAGTGTGAGGACAGTTCTATAATGAGGATGAGAATAGTAACGAGGAAGCTGACACGCTGCACCGAGAGAGCTGCGTATGCTGGGGGAGGGCTGACTGCTGGGGAGCTGCCCAGGAGCCCCCGGGGCAGACGTCCGCCCCTTCCGCTGGACTGGCTGGGAGGGCCCTTTTAACCTGCCCCTGCCCCGCCCGGCGCCCCTTACCTACCTCTCCAGAAGAGCATGGCTTGTCTTTTTGTTTTTCTTGTTTTCTGTCTCCCCGATGAAAATGTAACCTCCCTGTTTGTGGTTTCTCCTGTGGGTTCTCCAAGGACTAGAGCAGTCCCGACCCACAGTTCAAGAAAGAGTTGTATATGAACAAATAAATGTGGGTTACTGTACTCTACAGACTCTTGGTGGAAAGGGATTTGGTGCCTGCCTGTGAGAGAGGGTGAGTGAGAGCTGTATGTGTGTGTGCAGTGTATGTGAGACAAGTGTGGGTGTACATGATGTGTGTCTGTGTGCAGTGCACGTGTGTGAAGTGGTGTGAGGAAGTCAACCCTTTGAGGTATGAGTGTGAGAGGTGTGTGTATAAGGAATATGTATGAGGTATGTATGGAAGGTACATGAGATGCACGTGTGAGGTGTGTGTGTGTGTGTGTGTGTGTGTGTGAAGTGTATATGTGTATCAGGTACATGTCTGTGGTTTGTGTCCAAGGTGTGTCTGTGAGGTGCATCTATGAAATCCATGCGTGTGCACTTTCCGTCTGGTCACCAACTCCTGTCACAACAAGAGTCTCCTCGTGTGAACACTCGGTGCCCTAGAAGATGCCATGGCTGCCGTGTCCAGCTCGTAGACCCCTAACACCCTCAATTTCTCCAGGTTTCTGGGACAGACTGCCATGCTCTCATGCCCCATTGACACCTGGGTCCCTTCACGCTCTTCTTTAACATAAACTACAACCAGTAAGGGTGGGCACCATTCAGGTGGGGATTCCCGAGCGAGTTTCCTTTGCCACTGAGGAGAAAGCAAGGCTCGTGGGAAAAACAGCAAAAATGGGCGGAACCTCAAGTTTCGCCTGCTTTGTGCCTGCCATCATTCTCCCTCTTCATCCTCATGAGACGGAGATACTGCCGGCATAGACGAAAAAGCTGAGACACTGAGGAAGGAAAAGAGTCCAAGGCCACCCCAGGCACCACACTCCTATCTCCCCCTCATCCCAAGTCCTCCTCCATTCCTTACTACAACAGAGGGCCCGGGGCAGGGTGGAGGGTGAGGTGTGTGCAGTCTGAGAGTCTCTGCTCACAGGATGACACCCTGCCATGGCTACAGTTGGATCGCCTCAAAAACATATCTCCAGTCCCATCCTTGACACCTGCTCGTGGGACGTGGTTTGGAAATCAGATCTTTACAGGTGTAATCGAGTTAAGATGGAAATCAGACAGGATGTGGGCTGATGTCCTTCTAAAAAGGAAACTAACTGTCCAGCTGTCTCTGAAAACACAGGGGAATGCCATCCAACCATGGGATGCGGGCCAGACACATCTGCAAGCCAAGAAGTATCAAGAATGTCAACGCCAGCAGCAGGAAGGCAGAGGCAGATCCTGGAGCTGGCCTTGGCTTCATCTCCAGTTTCCACGGATGGCTACTTGCTTAGAGTGGACTCCTGCGCTTTGGGGTGGAGCATGAGTGTAAGGGACTTACTGAAGTTATTCTGTAGTGCACGTGCTCCTCCAGTGCTGGGAAGGGAGCAGTATCAATGCCTTGACTTTCTTCAGGAGCACACTGCTGCCTTGGTGTCTTTCAGCAGCAGGAATGTGACCTCCCCTCGTTGTAACGACCAGAAGAGGAAGCCTGGGAAGACAACACACTGGCCCCAGTGACTGTAGCTCCAGGCGGCCAGATGCCCTCTTCTGGTCTCCCTGGACACCCACATGCACACATACACACAAAAATATACATATACACATAAATAAAAATAAAATAAATCCTTAGAGCCTGGAGAGCTGGTTCAGTTGTTAAGAGCATTTGCTTTTGCAAAGTATGTAGGTTGGGTTTGCAGCAACCATATGGTGGCTCACAATCATCTGTAATTCCAGTTCCAGGGTACCCGACACCCTCTACTAACCTCCACAGAGACCAGGCATGCATGTGGTGCACGTACTTTCATGCCAGCAAAACACACACATGAAACAAATGCAAAAAAAATACTTTTAAGAAAGAGAAGCTGCCCTGAGGACAGAAACTATTCCATTCCTTCTATGATTTTCTCTGTTCCTTATGTTCACTTTCCA
>JAQHUG010000041.1:160847-176328 GCA_028555095.1 Dicrostonyx torquatus
AGACAGGGCTTCTCTGTAGCTTTGGAGCCTGTGCTGGAACTAGCTTTTGTAGACCAGGCTGGTCTCGAACTCACAAAGATCCGCCTGCCTCTGCCTCCCGAGTGCTGGGATTAAAGGCGTGCACCACCACCGCCCGGCACCAGGCTTGTCTTGAACTCACTTGAACTTGAGATCCTCCTGCCTCTGGTTCCCTAATGCTAGGATTAAATACGTGTGGCACTATAAACAACCTAAGATTTATTTTCTTTTTTTTATTTGTGCTGTGAATTCTACCACCGTGACCCAGTGCTTACTCCAATGTAGACACTGGGCTTGCAAGGAAAGTGTTAGGAAGGAACGACCATGTAGATTATTAGCTTACTAGGAGATGCTCCCCATATACCCAAAGGCATGTCACCTCATTGTGACCCAGAGGGAAGGACACTGTAGCCAGCACCCCTCTCCCACCTCAGGAAAAATTAGGAACGTGAACTGGGGCTGGCAGGATACCAGGATACCATTGATGAAGCATGAAGTTCCTCTGTGAAACAGGCCCCTTCACAGCCTGGCTGGGTCTCTGTCCCTGGTACCACTTGATCCAGCCCCATACATACAGGAGATTGCTCTAGGTCTCACCCAGTTGTATTGTGCCCGGGTGCCCTGCAGGCTCCAGGCCTGGTGTGCCTCCCACCGTGGTCCCCTCCTGGTGCCTGCCCATCTCCTATTCCAAGGCTCTGAGGAGGACAGGAGCCCCGCAGAGCAGAGATCCTCCATACCAGGAGCAAAGGAATTAACATTCCCAGGTTGTAATTATGCCTTCCTCTGGGTGACACCTAAGAAAGCATCTTTTTGTAAAAGCAGGTAAATTGAAGGTTTTGGGGGTTGTGGGGATGGCTATATTTTTAGCATGCTACCCTCACCAACTGTCAGAGCTGTAGAGCATGCGCTGGTGTTGGTGAGCTGAACTCAGAAAGGGTTCCCAATAGGTTTAGGAACTGTTCAGAAGACAATCCAAGAGGAGTTAAGAAACTTGTCAAAGACTGGATAGATGGCGCAACAGGTGAAGATGCCTGCCACCAAGTCTGATGACCTGAGTTCAACACCATGTGATGGAAGGAGGGACTCTAGAAGGCTGTCCTCCGACTGCCACAAGTATGTGGAGGCACACACATACCAAAAGTATGTACACACAAAACATGTGTGCAGTAAACAAACAAACAAACAAATAAATAATGAGCCAGGCAGTGGTGGCACATGCTTTTAATCCCAGCACTCCAGAGGCAGAGGCAGGCAAATCTCTGTGAGTTTAAGGCCAGCCTGGTCTACAGAGCAAGTTCCAGGACAGCCAGAGCTACACAGAGAAACCCTGTCTTGAAAAACAAAAACAAAAAACAAACAAGCATGCATGCATACACACACACACACACACACACACATATATATATATATATGAGTGTAGTCAAATCATGACTCAGTGGTATACATCTGTAATCCCAGCCATTTGGCTAAAGGCTTGTCACAAAAAGATGAGCTCCGGACTACATAGCAACACACACACACACACACACACACACAAAAAAAAAAACCAAAGTCCTAGTACATCACAGGCAATCTATGAGACTAGAATGATTCACATGGTGGGTTCCATGCCAGTCAGGGAGATCCTGCCTCAAAAAAAAAAAAAAAGAGCTTTGGGGGAGCTACATCATTCACAAGCAGACAGAGGACACATTTAAAAATTACACATAGCCACAAATAATGTAGTATTAGTAACAGCATGCCCCCCACCCCGTGGTGCTTGTCCAGTGTCAGGATTCATTTTAACTCATGAATCCTCATGATAATCTTATGAGGTGCACACTGTGGGGGTCCCATTTTGCAGTTGGGACAAAAAACAAGGCACGGGAACAAACTAATTCTGAATTTCTAGAAACCTAAAACTTCTCTAATCAGAAAGCTCTGAAGGGTAAGGAAGTCCCTCCCCTCAGGGTGGAGCCTTGTGTAACTTCTGGCTCCACTCTTGAGGCCCTGAGATTCCGCCCCATGCTCAGTGAGCCATCGTGGTTGGTGGGCAGTCCCACCATGTAGGCACAGAACACTGGAGCAGGAGGCAGTGATCAGACACCAGAGAGCAGTCCCTTGAGTTAATGCTCCTATCTAGGGAGCCAATCGGAATAGTAGATAGTTAGAAAGAAAAGAACAGGGCTTCCCTGATGTCCAACCCGTAGCTCTGCTATCTAGGGTTACCCATGCTCTAAGCAAGGACATCAGCATAGAAAAAGATAGCAGAGAAAGAGGGAGGCGAGGGAAAATGTGATTCTTTAATGTGAGCCTTGGTAATCAGCTATTTGTGATGGAATTTTATCTGTCCTGGTCTCTAAGGGACAAGAAGCGAGAGTGAGGGAAGAGGGGTCAGAAATTAGCATGCAGAAATATCTGATCAGCCAAAGTAATTTTCTTTAATAATCGTATTCATACCGCCTGCTCTCTGCTCACTAGAAGAATTAAATATTTAATAGTAATATATTTCATCTGGCCATGGTTCCAATTCGTTAGGAATCGTGATGCCTCATTGGGGTGTGTGGGTAGGTGGAGGTCTTGGGGATTGGGGACAGGTAAGAAGTTGTCAAAAAAGAAAAGAAGTAAATAAGCAGGAGTGGACACGGGTGGGCAGGAGAATGACTGGAAGGGAGCTGTGGTGGTCTTTCCCCTTCTAAGTACCTCTAGCCTGAGACGTCACTTGGGCACTTTCCCTAAGCTGGGCTGTCCAGTTCCTTCCTCTGGCCGTAGCTGATGTGCTCCATCTGTCTCCACACTGTATGTGAGAGGAGGCACATGACACAGGCATGAGCTTAGAGGACAACATTGGCAGTCAGTTGGCTCTTCTCACCGCATGGGTCCTGGGGACCAAACTCAGGTGATCAGGCTTGGTGGTGAGAGCCTTTACCCGCGCCATCTCACTGTCTTGTTTTGTTTTATTTTGTTTTTTGTTTTGTTTTGTTGAGATGGGGTGGTATCTCTGTGTAGCCCTGACTGTGCTGAAACTCTCTATGTTTACCAGGCTGACTTCAAACTCAGAGATTCACCTGCCTCTGCCTTCTGAGTGCTAGGATTAACAGTGTGCACCACTGTTATGCCTGGCTAAAATCATCCCATCCAATTGCATGCCCATCCATACCAATGCAAGCCCTGAGTCCTCCCCAAGACTCGTAGAGGGGCTGGGTATCCTTCTGGGAATGGCATAACAGTGAGCTGTGGCCCATGCTCAGCCCCAGTATCTGTGACTCTGGAGCTCTCTGAGCCTGTCCCAGGGGTTTAATCCACTTACTCTCTGGGCTGAGAGTGACCAGACTGTTACTTGCTATGGCTACATCCTGTGTGAGGCTGATACAGAACAGCAGCAGCCTGCGCAGGCTGGAGAAGTCAAGAGCTGCCTGTCTGCAATGTATCTTAGCTATTACGTGCTCTTAATAGTTAAAAAGCATCCATCACATGCCAAGGACAGAATTGATGGCACCAGCACTTGGGAACCAGTCACCATGGGCAGCACTTGGGGAGGCTCTCTGGCCCTCTGCAAGCCCCCCAAGTTCAGCTGTCTTCCAATGGAAAACATCAGGGGCGTCCGCGTTTGCCTGGTGTGAGGACGCAGAGGGGAAGCTGCTCTGCAGGTGGCAGGTTTCAGCGTCTGCTGCTCTCCTAAGAGTGAACTTCACAGGCTGCTTTACTGCAAGACTGGCATTTCCAGACACCTGCCAGGCTGCAATTAAATACCTGTCCATTAAACTGACAGCCCCAGGAAGGAAGGTGAAGGAATGGGTGAGGAGGGAGCAGGGAAGAGCTAGGAATCCAGCCACTTCTTCCCTGCAGGAGGCATGCACCTGCCAGAGAGAGAGGCCAGGGTAGGAGCGAGCAGCACAGTCCAGTCTTTGGCTTCTGCGACAGTGTATAAACATTTGACGACAAGCTAGGACTCGTCAGGACTTTAGAGATGGAGACAGAGCATGCGACAGTTCCCAAGGAAGCTGGGAGACTGACCTTTGTTTGCTCAAAGTTCAGTCTTTTGGTTACTGTGCTGGATTTGTTTTTGAGTCAGCATCTCACTCTGCTGCCCTGGCTAGCCTGGAACGCGATATATGGACCAAGTTGGCCTGAAACTCACAGAGATCTGCCTGCCTCTGACTCCTGAGGGCTGAGTACTGGAATTAAAAGCATGCACCACCACACCTGTCTGTTGTTGCTGTTTTAAGACAGACTCTCACAGAGTAGATCAGGCTGGCCTCCAAATTGCAGTAATCCTCTTGTCTCTGGAGTGGGGAGATGGGTTTATGGATGGCATTCACAGGAGAATGAACAGAAGGGCAAAGGACTGCCCATCATCAGCCGACGACCAGCTTACCACCATCTTAGCTGCTACCCTGGGAGTCAATGAGAATATTAGTACTGGCCCAGCAGGGGGCCTCAGGACCCTGCTCCAGGGCTAGAACCAGAGTCCAGCTCCAGTGAGGACAATATCTGCCCTACCCTAGAGGGTGGCTGTATCTGGTCATTATTCTTTGCTGTGCACTGTGAACATTCCAGAGAGTGCCTGGTGGGTTTTTTGAATGACAGACGCTAGCATAACAGACAAGTGCATGGATGTGATGGGCACTGAAGAGGATGGGTTGCTGATGGGGAAGGGTTGCTGATGGGGAAGGTTTGCCGATGGGGATGGGTTGCCGATGGGGATGGGTTGCCGATGGGGAAGGGTTGCTGATGGGGATGGGTTGCTGATGGGGAAGGGTGCTGATGGGGAAGGGTTGCTGATGGAAATGGGTTGCTGATGGGGATTGGTTGATGATGGGGATGGGTTGCCATGAGATGTGAGAAACTGGGAAGGAATCCCCATGGAGGACCATGGAGGATATCAGAGCGATCTTCTCCTGAACTTGACCAACCCCTCTGTGCACCCTCCTGTCTAGAACACCAAGCCAGTGCTTATTCTTGGTGACAAGTCAGCTACTGATGGGACTGAGCAGATCCTCCTGTCAGTAACGCGTCTCACACAGGACAGAAGCACTGCCGTCTTGTGCTCCAGGTCTACCTTGAAGAGAGTTAGGGAATAAGATGCAACCAGAAGAGCTAAGGGGAGCAGACCAGGAAACCCAGCACTCAGGAGCTAGATGCAGGGAGGAGGTCAAGTCCAAGCTGGACTACCTAACCAGCTGGAGGCTAGCCTGGGCTGCATGAGACTGTCTCCAGTGGGGGTGGGGATGTCAAAGTTAGGAAAACTCAAGAACATGTCAGCCTGGCCCCTGATTCCCGTCACACATTCAGTTGGCCATCCTCAGAACATTATCCAGGCCTTGCTGGCCGCCAACTCCCAAGAGTCTCCTTCCCATGTAGGTCCACTGGAAGGGCGGGACTTCCACAGGCTGTCATTTGGTCCCATACCCTGGCCTCATTCCTGCATCATGACAGCCTCCTCCCTCCCAGTCCCTTGCCATTTTGCACTTAGCATTTGGAGTCTCTGTTTGTTCCTGCGTATATGTGCTCTGTGCAAGGGTGATCCCCCAGACTGCCAGGATCGCCACAGCTGAGCCGTCTGTCAAGGCTACCAATCTTGTCTGCAGTGAGAAAGAGGCTGGGAGGAATAGGAGGTGTGAACAGCTCCACCCAAGTGTGAGTCACAGCAGAAGTCACACTCCGGTGAGCAGGGGTGCATATCAGATCCTGGTTCAAACCTCAGCTCTATCACTAACCATGTGTGTGCCTTTGGACTTGTTTGATCTCTCAGGATCTTGTTAATTGAGACTATATATATATATATATGTGTGTGTGTGTGTGTGTGTGTGTGTGTGTGTGTGTGTGTGTGTGTGGTGTGCGCCCGCATAGGGGTGAAGGCAAGCACATGCCACAGCTTATGTATGGAGATCAGAAGACAGTTTGATTAAATCAGTTCTTTCCTTTCACCTTGTGGGACCCTGGGATTGAACTCAGGTTGACAGATTTGGTGACAAGTGCCTTTACCTGATGATACAGGTTGTTCTGAGGATTTGAGAAGAGGAATGAGAAGTGTTTTTATCAACTCAAATGATGCAGACGCTCACAGGAGCATTAGGGTTTCCATGGGGATTTCCTGGGCTTGAGGACAGCTGACAAAGCGGGAAGGGGCAATAGTCAATCCTGGGCAGGGTCTGTCAAAGGCAGACTTCTTGGCAGAAAAGTCTTTACTGCACACACACCCTCTCTGTGTGTGAGTGCATGTGCTCATGCGTGTGTCCATGCATGTGTGTGTTTTACACATCTCCTGAGCCCCTCCATGACTCACTCTGAGCTGGTGCAGCTCACCCATCATTCACGGTCTCCAGCCGTCCTCAGCGCCATCTGTCTACGTCTCAATGGCTGAAGTAGACTGTCTTCCCTGACGTGGCCTGCTTCTAGAGTGGATCTGCAGCACGTAGCACAGAGGTGACGGGAAAAGTGGGGGAGAAGTCGGGTGGGAGAGACAGACTGGATTTTGATCCTCAGAGCCCCGGTCTACCACTCAGCATTCCAACCCAAGTGTCTCACCACCAACTTGTTCAACTTACTACCTCAGTTTCCCCGTCTGCTATGGGACCTTCCACCATGAGAGACTCTCCGACCCCACTTCTGCCAGCTTCTAGCTCCCACATCATTCACTGGGAACCAAGTCCCCGTGTTCAAAATCTGGAGCCCCCCCCAGTCCTCTACAACCTCCTCTCCTCACTGCCTCCCCTATGGTATCAGCCCCGAGTCTCTGTTTGTGAGCTCACAAGGAACCGCGGGATACAGGCCTTTCTCTCTGCCGTAATGAAACCCTTTAATCATATTCAAATAGGTTACTGTTCAGGGGGAAAATAGAAATATGGATTTGATAGCAATAAATTTCCCTGGCTGGCTAAGCCCAGTTCTTAATTGTCCTGTCCCAGGGCTCGCACATTTCATTGTTCGTTAGGTGCTTAAGTCCCCACTCTCATTTTGCGGCGGTGACATTACCGTTGATGGCTCTAATACTCTCATAATTTGAAAGGGGATTTGCATGATAGAACGCAGAGTATTAAAAGAAAAAGAAAAAAGGGAAAGAGAAAAATGGGGAGGGGGACAAGATGGAAGGAGGAGCACGGAAAGGAAGGGGGGCAGCAGGAGGGGGAGGGGCCAAGGAAGAACTCAATCCAGCTTTTACTTTAAAAAAAAAAAAAGTCACTTTCTTCAAAGTCAAATCAAAAAAAGAAGAAAGAAAAAAGCCGGAGCCGCACATCGGGCTGAGTGGGCACTGCTCTTATTGTTCCTAATGGTTATTAATTATTATTACCCGCCATGCAGGGCTCTGTGGACGTGATGTCCCCAATGTCCTTGGAGTGGTGTAGGGGGCACAGGGAGGGCTGACTGTGGGTGCGGAGATCCAGTCTGGGTCACAGGAGTATTCAGATTCCCATTCCAGGCAGAGGCCAGGAGAATCTAGGTTTGGGGGCTAGGGACAGGGTGGAGTTGAGGGTGGGCTCGTGGCATGCTTCTCCCATGGGCACAGACACTTCGGGTCACCACAGGCTTTTCAGACTATTTTAAGAACTGTCTTCCTCACCTACAGTCTGCCCCAGTTCAGACCTAAAAGGTGTTTGAGTGAAAAGGGCCCTGCCTGTCTTAAGAGTGGCCATATAGGGAGCCAGCGCAGGAAGCGGGGCAGGCGTGGAGCAGCGAGTGTCTTGATCTATCTCACACCTGTGGACCCATGCCACTTCCTGGTCTGGCATGCTAGCACTTCCTGGCCAAGCCACACCCCTCTACTTCCCTGAAAGTGTCTCTTTAACTACAGTCCTCCATTTTGATGTAATAGGACACCATGCATGACGCAGACGAGCAACCTCTGAGTGACATTTCAGGCCCTTATCTCTGTGAGTGTGTACTTGTGGGTCATGTATGTGGTCAACTGTTGGTGGACTCCCTGTTGTTATTCACCAAATGCCTTTGAAACAGAGTCCCTCACTGAACTTAGGGCTCACCAGTTAGGTAGAATGTCTGACCAGCAAATCTGAGGAATCCTCCTGTCTCCACTCCTGCAGTGATGGGATTCCAGGCATGCACCACCAGCTTTTTTGTGTATTCTAGGGTCCAAATTCAAATCCTCACCCCAAACCCTTTACCGATTGAATCATCTTCCCAGCCACCTCCACCCCCATTTAATTTTTTATTTTAAAGCTAAATCGCCCAGTGTTGGTCTTGACTTTACTCTGTGGCAGGTAGACCCTGACACTGTCTTCCTACCTCAGCTTCTAGAGTAACTAGACTTACAGGCCTGAGTCCCACCAGCCATGGCCAGAGGCTGAGCAGGGGCGGGAAGGGGCACATGAATTCCTGAGTAGCAAGGATTACAGGCCTACATCACAGGCTGAGTTTGCACTAGAATTTGGAATCAAATAAATTGGGGTTTGGAACAAAAGCTGTCTTTGGGGGGTCTAGTGACTATGGCCTTATTCTACTGTTCAGGTGCAGCATGATAGAAAGTCATAGCCCCTGGTCTTCCTTAAGCCTTCCTCGGGTTCTCCTAGGCTCGTGTCTCATGCACCTCTCAACCTTCAAAGTCAGACTTTTTCTTGTGTGTTAGACCTCTGCTGCTTATCCCTACAAATCCTTCTCCCAGAATGCCCAGGACTGCCATCCATGCTGGAGAGAGAACCCAGGCTCCTAAGTGGTGGGTCTGATAGAGCTGGTGTCTCCAGAGACAGTGGCCTTGGCTCAGCCTCATGTGACTGCAGATATCTAGACTGTTCCTTCGTTGGAGGGGGCTGAAGTCGCAGGAAAAAAAAAAAAAAGGAAGAGAAGAAATGTAGGCTACCACAGAATAAACTAGCCAGTGGTAGCTGGCAAACCTTGAGTCAACACATTCCTGTAAAGGATGGAACAAAGAACAGATGAGTGCCAGGTCTGCCCCTTCCCCAACACACACAGGAGTGATGGAAGACCACCGACCTAGCCTCAAGGCCCTCTGGCCTAATTCCAAATTCATAACATGTCAGCATGCACAGTCTTCCAGGGGGTCTAGTGACTATGGCCCCCACCTCCAAGCCCCTTGAAGAGAAGCTGTCTCCAGGAAAGCAAAGAGACCAGGTATTCTTAAATACTTTCCTTCTCTGTAGTCACTCAGGGAGGAGGGGATGACGGGATGAAGGAGGCTGGCAGGGGGGACAAAGGGGGTTTAATAGGCTCCGATGACAGCACAGTGTCCACATTGGGAAAAGATTAATGATGAAAATTAATCGCCTGACCTTTCTTTCCAGGAGCTGGAGGTGAGGCGAGCCATTAAAGCCTCTTATGTTGTAATTAACGTTGGAGGGGAGAGGAGAGCCGCCTTCAGAATGGATGTGATCATTTAATTAGGCTTAGGCGTGGGCGCCACAACAGGTCCGGAGAAGTCATAATTTAACTATAGCTTTAAATTACACGGACAGAGTGTGGATGGCCGAGTTGGACGCAGGAGAGCCTGCCTTGTAGCTTGCAGAAAAACAATTCAATAAACATCCCAAGTGAGAAAGAAGATCGGTGACAGAGATGGACAGACAGTCAAACAAAGAACCCGATAGGGCTGGCAGGCAGAGAGATGAGGAGGCAGGAAGGATACAGGGAAGGCCCAGCAATCAGGATGCACCTGAGCGAGAGCAGACACACACACACGCGTGCACACTTGCACACACCCCAGAACTGGTGGCACATGTGCTCTGGGGCAAGTGGCTCTGAGCACCTCCACCCTAAGTCTGCATTCCTCAAACACACCCCACTCCTGAGTCTGTGTGCACCTTCGGCTAAGAAGGTTGGAGGCAAGTATGTCACTCTCTTAAGTGTCTCAGGACACTGTTCTACCCCCACCATCTGCTTACCTTGACTAGGAGAGGAGACATTCTCTGTGCCAAGCCTGGAGAGCCTGGGAGCTCCCCCATGGCATGTATCTCTGCATCCTGGGCTCCTAGGATGCCAGGCCTGGCTGGGCAAGAGAACGGGTGAGTCTGCCCAGCACAGAAGTTCGAGGCCTGTGTCTGGCGCACACAGAGGGAGTGGTGACCCACCATCTCCCAGGCACCACAGCCCACTTGTTGCTCAACCTAGGCCATCAGCCACTCTGTGAGACCAAGAGACCATTGAGAAATGATGAACAGAGTTCTGCTGCCCAGGGCTGGGAGGGAGACAGCAGAGAGGAGGAGGTAGCATCGGGACTGGCCGCCATGGAACTGAGAAAAGAAGCCCATCCGAAGCCTGGGGCCTGGAGCAGTGCTCTGTACAGGTGCTGCTGGCTGTGCACAGCAAGAGGAAGGAGTGGGTCCAACGCAGATCCCAGGGAAGTCCAGAATGGAGCCTCTAGATGGCTGCTCTGTTGGTAACCAGAGCCCCAGAAGGCAGCAAGACTTGTCACTTCTCCCCTTTCTAACCCACGAGGATGTCATTCAGGCTAGGCAGGAAGATGAAGAATCTGGGGAAAGAGGTTGTAACTGTTGGAGTCTCTGGGTCCTTCTGAGGCCAGGTAGAACCCAGACTGCTAACACTTCAGCCCTAGGGCAGTGGACAGCATCTCTCCTTCACACCATATTTGGGCTGGGAATAGAGAGTTACTGATCTAGAGGAAGACAACACACACACACACAGACACACAGACAGACACAGAGACAGACAGACACACAGAGATACACACACAGAGAGACACACTTCCCATTCATTTACTAACCCCTAGGCCCTACCCAGGACTAATCAAGTTATGAGAGTTTGCCTACTTTGGTCTGATATAGTGCATGCCTTTAATCCCAGTACTGGGGAGGCAGAGGCAGGAGGATTTACAGAGTGAGTTCCAGGCCAGACTGGTCTACACACATCAAATTCTAGCCAGATTCCATTGAAAGCCTGTCTCAAATTAAGGCGGGGGGGGCTAAAAAAACAACAACCCAGAGAGTCAGAAAGTGCTTACTGCCCCTCCTCCATAGGAAAATGGTCCCAGGAAGGATACTTTGTAATCCCAGAGTAGGGCAGAGTTGTTCAATGTTAATTACACATCCACAAATTCTCCAAATTAGTAAACTTTGTCTCGATTGGAGTTTTGTCCTTCCCACGCTGGTTGATGGATGATGATTGATTGACTGATCATCTAATGGGCTTCACTGGTCTCTCTTGCAACTCAAAATCTGTCCAAAGTATGTCCATCCTGTAGAGAGACTAGAGGAGGGGGTCTTTGCTGCCGTGGCAGAAGAGAGATAATACGGGAGTAGAGAGAGATACAGGGGTGCCAGATGGGGGGCAGGGCTCCATTCCTCACTCCAGAGCTGGCCCACAACTCCTAGGGCCAGCTCTTCATTGTGCCCTGGGCTGCCTTGGCACAAATGCCCAGATCCAGAACTCCTGAGGCCCTGACCTAAGTCAGAGGGGAGCCAAGCCTGCTTAGCTCCTGGAGTGCCCTATGGGGATTGAGGGAGAATGGGGAGCCACAGTGGGTAAAAGGCAAGAGGTGGGACCCTTGCCAGGCGGACCAGGTCTATAGGCTGCCTCACAGCTCCCTGGCTGAGAACTATACCCAGCTTCTGCCAGGGCTGTACATACCTGGAAGAGAATCCCGCGACACAGGTCCCTGCATTTCAGGGGCTCCTCTCTCCCTCAGCAAAGACATGGACTGCAGGCCTTGTCTAGGAGACGTGTCTCTGCAGCCCTTCCCATTTTGTGTGAATGGAGTCTGTGCTGTTAAGAGCCCACAGGTCCCAGGACCCTAGACCAACTCTCCACCTCCTCCCCGGCTTGCTCTGTCCCAGCATCCTCTCATCTACGGCCCTCCTACCCCCAACCAGAATCCACACTCCAGGGAACCCCACCCCACCTCCAGGAGGTCAGGCTGGCCTGTTGCCACTGGAACTAGGACTACAGTGGCCAGTCACTGAGCAGACAAGGGAGCAACTGCTGGGCTTACAATGGCTGTGCCCTCCAACCATGCTGGAACCCACAGAAGACGCTCTTTCAGGGCCCCCTAGAATCTGGCCTTAGTTCTTCCCACTGTCTGTGAGGTTCCCAGGTCTGTACAGATAGGAATTGGGTATTTCCCTAGGGCTCACTGACAGGTCACAAATCACCACGTGGCCACAAAACAACAAAAACCTAACCATAGGCATTCCTGACCCAACCGGCCAGGATGGCAGGCTCTGCCCAGAGTGCTGGGGTTCCCTTGGTCAACAAAGGCCTAATCTCATTTTAGCTGAAACTCTACCAAGAAATTTCCTAGATTGGGGGAAAGCATTTTCCAGAAAACAAGAGGGGTCAGAGAGTGGCAGAAGGGGACCTCTGACCCTGCCTGGAGGAATGTGACAAGGAAGAATCTGGGCCTGGGACAGGGAGAACAGGGTTGGCCTCTCCCTGTGAACAGCCCCTGTGGGCCTTGGCCTGTTTGTTTTTCTGTCTGACTGTTTGCTGGCTGGGGGTGGGAGAGATAAGGATGTGAAAACAACCTTAAAATAACCCACAGTTCCTTAGGCAACAGCAGAGTGGACCCTGAGTCTAGCTTGGGGGCTTGTCTGTTGCTGCAGAAAGGAGTGGGATTTTGAGTGGACTGTGGTCAGTCGGCACTGCCCTCTGCCCAGCTGCATGGATGGCCTGTCACCAGCCCAGCTCATTCCCTTGTGTGTTCTCGTGAGCAGGCTCTGAATTCTGTCTTCTCAGACACAAGCAAGGATGAATAATCCTGTGGCTAGAGTTAGGACCTGGGGCCCCACCCGAGGAAGGCTCAGAACTGTAAATATCCCCACTCCCTAGCTGTTAGACTCCTCAATTGACTTGTGGGCTCCTCCTCTTTCTTCCCAGCCCAGTCTTATCCGCTGGAAGGTTTCATCCCAGACTCTAGCCCCTCAGCCTGCTGGGGCTCCCTGCCTGCTATAGGAGCTGGCATGTACAGTCATGTGGTCCCCAAGGGTCACTTTCTCTGTCCTGCTGTTCCCAGCACGTCTTTCAAAGTCTCTCTTTGCTCATTCAGGACCAGACTATGGAGATAGGTAAAACACATCTAAAATTACCCCAGCACTAGACTTGGGAATCTGTGCCTCTTTCTATCTCTCCAGAGAGGAGCATTTGTGTTGAGCCAACAGCCTCATCTCATTGCCCTGGATTTGAGCTCACTCTGCTCCAGGCTACCAGCACAGCTGTGGGAACTGGTCCCTGTACTCACCATAGGCAGCAGGACAAACCAAGGTCCTTAGCCTCGGCTCTGAGGTGTCATTCCTCCAAGGATTATTGAATTTCTTTTTTTAGGTTCATTTCCTGTGTATGGATATTGGGATAGCTTGAATGTAATTGGCCCCCATAATCCTGGTGTAGGAAGTTCTTCTGTCTATGGGTTGCTTTCATTGGTTGAATAAAGAAACTGCCTTGGCCTTTTGATAGGGCCTTTAGATAGGTGGAGTAGACCGAACTGGATGCTGGGAAGAAGGGCAGTGTGGCAGATGCCATGAAGCTCCTGCCTGAGACTGGCGCTGGTTAGAATCTTTCCTGGTAAGCCACAACCTTGTGGTGTTACACAGATTGGTAGAAATGGGTTAGATCAGGATGTGAGAGTTGGCCAAGAAGAGGCTAGATACAATGGGCCAGGCAGTAATTTAATTAATACAATTTCTGTGTGGTTATTTTGGGTGTAAGCTAGCTGGGTGGCCAGGAGAGAACAAGGCGCCCCGCTCCCTTCAACATAATCCCATTGGGAGTGGCACTATTAGGAGGTATGGCATGCTGGAGTGGGTGTGGCCTTGTTGGAGGAAGTGTATCACTGAGGGGGCGGACTTTGAGGTCTCAAATATGCTCAAGATACCACCCCTTAACACAGTCCACTTCCTGTTGCCTTCTGATAAAGATGTAGCCAGCCCCACATCTGCCCGAATGCCACCAATGCTCCCTGCCATGGTGACAATGGACTGAACCTCGAAACTGTAACACACACACACACACACACACACAGAGAGAGAGAGAGAGAGAGAGATAAAATTTAAAAACATTAAATGCTTTCCTTCCTTTCACTATGAGACCACGGTGTCTCTTCAGAGCAACAGAAATCCTAACTAAGATAGATATTTTGCCTGTATGCATGTATATCCGCGACATGCATGCCTGGGGCTTACATAGACCAGAAGGCATTGGATCTCCTGGAACTGAAGTTATGAATGGCTGTGAGCTGCCATGTACATGCCACAGACCGAATCCAAGTCCTCTGCAAGAGTAACAAAGCGCTCCTCACACTGAGGTCCCCCGGTCCCAAATACATGAACTTTAAGAGGGGTTTGGGGGCCCACACATTTAGTCATCGGGTGGAGTTGGGAGGGGCACCTTTGAAAGAATGACTTTTTCCCTGTTTTGTTTTGCTTTTTAAATTAAAAAATATTTTTAAATTTCTAAATTTTATCTCTCTCTCTCTCTCTGTGTGTGTGTGTGTGTGTGTGTGTGTGTGTGTGTGTGTACTATCTCCAGCCTATGGAAGACAGAGGACACCTTTTGGGACTCGGTTCTCACCTTCTACCATGTGGATCTGACTGCACTTGGGCCGGAGCTCTGTCTGCTGAGCCTTCATCCCACTCATCCTCCAACCAGACTTTAAACATTTCTCAAATGAGGACAGCATTTGCCATCCACGACAATGTGAAGACCAAAATGAGCAGGGCACACTGCAGGCCTCAGCTGTGTGGGTGACAGTTTTCTGTCATTGTAAACACAGAGTGAGTCTCCATTTCTCCAAGAATGGGAAGGACACTGGGGAAGAGGACGTTCACTACCACAAGTTCTGGAGCGTTGCGGGAAACTCAGATGGTCGTCTCCCAGCCAAGCGTCTGCTGGTTCATATCGTTGGCACGTTCACTGTGGCCGTGGGAGCTGCAGCTTCCTGTAAGTTTGACGTGACCAAGAAATAAAGCATATGCAGATTTCTGCAGAAATTATGATTCCATGTAAGATTTTGAAGACATGAGGAAACTGGTACCATTCAGAGCACAGCATGATTTCAGAATGTAAAGGATTCTTTGGATTGCACTCCACAGACGTTCATTGCTGACCTGTGTTCCTGAATTATGAAACATGAATGTGTGGGCTGAGGAACAGTTCCTCCCAAGTAACAGCTAGCAAATATATGGACCAAAAAATATGAGATAAAGTCAGGGCTGTCACCGCTTTCCTGCCTATGACCCCACGAGTAGGTTATGTTCTTACATAGAGTCTACATCGCACAAGCGACAAACTCCTTAGGTATCTGAAGACTCCCTTGAATTTCTGAGCATTCTCCTGCCTTCCAAGTGCTGAGACTACAGGTGTGAGCCACCATGCCTGGCAGTCCTCCAGTGATCGGACCAGCCCTTGGTGTCTCCCTGCATTCCGACTTCTAGCTTAGAGCTGAAACTAAGCCTGGAAGTTGACGTTTCCACAACGTCACTGTTATTGACTGACTCAATTTCACTCACTCTTTCACTGGACACCTGTTCCCAAGCACTGACTCCGTGTTCAACACAAGATTCTT
>JAQHUG010000041.1:224394-248174 GCA_028555095.1 Dicrostonyx torquatus
GCTCTGATGCTAAAAGTTGAATTTTCAAGGCATGACCATAATCTGGGCCAAAGGTTAGGAAGGGGTGACAGCTGAATTTGGGCTGCAGTGGTCCAGCAGTGTTTAACATCAGTCTTGAGCTCTCCTTGTCTGCCTGGCATTGCTATGGTCTTTGCGTAGACTCTTATTTCCACCCTCAAAACTAGGTTCTGGTGTGGTGGCTCACACATATTATCCCTTCGGTGTAAGGCAAGAGGACCTGGAGTTTGAAGCCGGCTGCTTATGGAAATTCTGTTTCCAAAAGCAAGGGAAAGGGGCCCTGCTCTGGAAGAATGCTTAGCACGCGTGAAGCCCTGGATTTAATTCCAGCATCAAATAAACAGGGTATGGTAGCACAAGCCAGAGGTCTCAGCACTCATGATGCAGAGGCAGAAAGATCCCCACAAATTGTAGTTTGCTTGAGGCCAGCTTGAGCTGCATGAACTCCTGTACCAAAGGGTCAGCAAGAGGTCAGCGGGAGCGGTGACACAGAGGTCAAAAGCAACTGTTGATCCTCTGGAGGAGCTGAATTGGGTTCCCAGCAACCAATCTGGTTTATATCTCCTGTAACTCCAGCTGCAGGGGATGCTACTTCTGGTACTGCACACACACGGTGCACATGCGCATACATGCTCGCGCATACACACACACAAGAGAAAGAGAAAGAAATTTAAAAAGAAAGGAAGAGAAGAAAAGACAATGAAACAGCAGGAGAGAGTGTGGCAAGGTTCTGGAGATGATGGGCTGGAACCTAAAGAAACATATCAGGGCGAGTTACTCAAGGCCACAGACAGCCCTGGAACAGTATGGTGCCCACATCCACAGCATGCTAAGAACCATTCCTTAGCTGGACTTCTTTTGTCATTTAATTTTTCTTTTATTTATCTATTTATTGTTTTTTAAGACAGGGTTTCCATGTGTAGCCCTGGCTAAACTGGAACTCAGCCTGTAGATCAGTCTGGCCCCAAATTCAAGACCCTCCTGCCTCTGTCCCCAGAGAGCTGGGATTAAAGACATGTGCCACCATGCCTGGCTCTTGTTTAAAAATTTAAAAATATATATCATGTTCAGGGGTGCACGTGGGCACATGACTGTCAGAGGACAAACGTGTGACATTTTCTCCTTCCTTTGCCTGGGACCTGGAAATCAAACTCAGATGGTGAGGCACTTGCAGTGCCATCTCACTGGCCCAAAATCTCCTGGTTCTGAGACAGAACCATGGAGCCCACCCTAAGCTCTAACTTCTGGTCCTGCCTAAGCCAGGTGTCCTGCGGGCATCCCGCAGGCTCCCACAGTGTCCCCCAGGCTGCTCTATCCCTTAGCTTGGCTTACATTTTCTTCCCAGGGGCCTCCGAGATGCTGGCATTTGCAGTCAAACTCCACAGCCTGAGTTCAATCCCACAGACCGGGCCCATATAGGGAAGAAGAGAACCACATAAATAAACAAAATGCAAATGTTCCTCTCATAGGGCCAGCTTATGAGCGAGCAATAACCAGTGCTTTCTAGATGCCCTTGCATGTCAGACCCTGTGTCCCCAGCTATCTGAGAGGGAAGCCAATGGGTTATACACATCATCTTGATTGACAAGACACACCGGGAGCTGAAGATCAGCAAACACTCCAGAGCTAAGCAGGATTCAGTCTACCTTCAAACCCCTCCTTCTCCTGGGGTTAGGGTCAGATGCCACCCTGCTCCAGGCCAGGCTACATCCCAGCCTTTCCTGGCACATTCAGAGTGCACATTTGTTCCTTCCAAGCTGGGATCTGATTGTCCTCCCAGTCCCTGTCTGATAGAAATTACCCAGGTCCAGGGGCCCAGAGTGGGGTGAACAAGGCAGAGAAGACATGATCCCAGTCTTCAGACGTTTTCCACTCGTCTCTGGATGGGGCAAAAGTACAAAAGGGGGTTCATGTTCCATATGTCTAAATATTTAAAAGTGATAAATCAAGTTAACAAACTTAAATAAAATGAGTCCTGCTCTGCTAGGCTGGCGAGTATTCCTTCTGGAGATCCGAGAGTTCTACCCAGGGCTGACCGGGGAGAAACAGCCCCAGAGCCTCAAGCCTCTTCCTTCCGTTCTTACCTGTAGCTTTGGTTTTGTTTTGTGGCTAGGTCTTGTGTAGCCTAGGCTGACTTCCAACTCATAATATAGCCCAGGATGACCTTGGATCCTGAGTGTTGGGATTGCAAGCGCTTCTCCCCTTTGCCTGGTTTCTGCAGTGCTGTGGATAGGAACATATGTACATCCTAGGCAATCACTCCACCATCTGAGCTACATTACCAACGTACAAATCCTCTTCCCGGAACAAGAGCATCAGCATCCAGCCGACCGCAGCTGTGGCTCAGCAGCAGCCCCCACTGAGGAATGTTCTGGGTACATTAGCTATAACTTTCTCAGGACTCCAGCCATATCTTACCTGGCCATCACAATAGCTTCCCAATTGCTCTCTTTGCTTCCACTCCAGTCCCTACCTCCAGGCTGGTCTATACAAGAATCAAAGTCCTTTTAAAAATGTGTTTGCAGAGCCAGGCGGTGGTGGCAGTGATGGCGCACACCTTTAATCCCAGCACTCGGGAGTCAGGGGCAAGCAGATCTCTGTGAGTTCGAGGCCAGCCTGGTCTACAAGAGCTAGTTCCAGGACAGGCTTTAAAGCTACAGAGAAACCCTGTCTCGAAAAACGAAAAAAAAAAAATGTGTTTGCAGGCCGGTGAGATGATTCAGTGGGTAAAAGCATTTGCTGCCAAGGCTGAGGGCCTGAGTTGGATCCCTGGTACCAGCATGGTGGAAGGAGAGAACTTACCCCCGCAAGTTGTCCTCTGATCTCCACACATACCACATTCACCCCGTGAGTACCCCTCCACACACACAGACATGCACAAAAATGAGTACCTGTGATAATAATGATTTTTAAAGTGTTTGAGAGATGGCTCGTGGTGAAGGACACACGCTGCTCCTGTAGAGTGGCTCACAACTGCCTGTAACTCCAGCTCCAGGGGACGGCTTCTTTCGCCCTCTGAGAACCCCTGCACTCTCATGCACACACCTCACACAGACACATGCACATCATTAAAAATAGACTACAAATGTTTTAGTTAACATGTGTTTCCTGCTGGACATGGAGGCACATATCTATAATCAGCTGGAAAGCAGCTGGCAGGAGGATCCCAAGTTCAAGGTCAACCGGAGCTATACCTAGTCCCAGAATACCAAAAGCTAGGGCTATAACTCAGTGGTAGAGCACTTGCCCAGCATTGCCCCAGCACATCCTGAATCCAGTCTCCAACACCACAAAACATTATATATATTCTATGATCGTATACTATACATAATGCTCTAGGCGTGTGTGTATGTGGCTCACTTGGTAGAGTGCTTGCCAAGCGTAGACCTGGATTGATCCCCAGCACCAAATCCATCGGGTGAGATGGTGCAAACACACAAACAAAGAAGCGGAGCAAACCCAAACTTGATAAACTGTTTACTACCCCAAATCCCATAGGGGTCTGAGGCCAGCCTGGAATACAGAAACCCTGCCTGAAACAAAACACGGAATTTAAAAAGCCCGCTGTGCCACCCCTGCTCAGTGTTTGCCAGGGCCTCCCATTTTACTCTGCTGCAGAAATCCCCTTCCACCCTCAACACCACATGACAAGCTTCCAGGTGACAAGTGTCACTGTGGCATGGCTGCCTTCTGACCCTGAACCTTGGTAGTTGGGAACATCTGGTCTACTCACCTGGAGGATTCTGGGTTTGCATGAGAAGGAATGTAAGGAAAAGTTAGGAAGTGGGTTTCCTGACAGGAGGGCTGGGGACAGACATAGATTATAGTGACTCCATCCACCTGAGGACCATCCAGCCCCATGTTTGGTATCCTCCAAAAGTCACCCCAGTGTTGGTCACTAAGGAAGGTCTGGGATGTGCAGCAATGTGCCCAGGGCCACCCTCCCTTCCCCGCCCACACAGGGCTTGACTCTAGGTTGGCTGGGTCCTCAAGTGGCTTTAAGCAATTAGGCTGAGCGCTAAGCACTTGCAGATCTAATTGTGTCAACAGCCCTCAAAGTGTCAGGCTGTGTAAAGGCTCTCCACCAGATGCTCAAGACAGTCCTTGCTGGGTGCCAGGATTCCTTGTCCTCCTCTCTCTGTCTGCTGTCCATCTTCTTGGTGCTGAGATGGAGGTTTGCTAGGGACCAAGGCAGCCTTCACCCCCAGGCTCCAAGGGCTCTGGGGCCCTCCCCTGCCTTTAAGTAACTGTCCTACTAGAGCCAGTGATCGTTCTCACTGGCAGCGGACCCTCCTCCTGTGCGGCAGTGTCTCCACACCCCGGAAAGCTGTCCAGCAGCCTTGGAAGTAATCTGCTGCCTCGAGGGCTGGATGCTTGAGAATTAGACGGGCCTCAGCCTCCCTGAGGTCTGCAGACAAGTGAGGGGGGGGGGAAAGTTTGTCAGCTGAGCAGAAATGAAGAAAGTGGGGTGCTGAGGAGAGAGAGAGAAAGGACAACAGAAAAAGGCCAGCCTGAGTGAGAGCCAAGGAATGGCTCCATGGAGAAAGTGGCCGGAGATTGAACTTGAAAACAATATTGCACTCTGCAGTCCAAGCCCAGAAGTAAGACACATTGTTTTGAGTTGTGTGGTGGTATATGGGCCACGGGGTTGAGACAAGGTGCCACATAGCCAAGGCTGACCTTCAACTCGCTATGACTTCTGATCCTCTCATCTCTACCTCCCATTTGCAAGGATTAAAGGAGTATACCACCATGCCCAGCTTATAGAGTCTGTCAGTCAAAATCAGGACTTCACGTATACTAGACCAGCACTGACTCAACTGAGCCACTTCCCCAATGGGTTGTTTTATTGTTATTGTTTTCTCATTGTGCGTGTGTGACATGTGTGCATGTATCCATGCATTATTGTGCATGTGTGTGTGTGTGTGTACGGAGCCTCAGTGTTGATGTGAGGAACCATACCCTCACCATTCTTCATTCACTGAGACGGGGATTCCAAATCAATCCCAAAGCTTCACCAGCATGGAGAGTCTTCCTAGCCAGCTTGCTCTGGGCGTCAAGTTCCAGTCTTGTGAGGACCAACATTTACTTAGGTTTTTGGGGTCTTCATGCTTGTGAACCACTGAACTATCTCTCCAGCCTCTGTTTCGTTTTTTGAGGTAGGGTCTCTCATAGCTGAGACTTCCTATGCCGCTAGCTGGATACGATCCTGAACTCTTGGATCCTCCTGTCTCCACCTCCTAAGTGTTGTTTACCCTTAGCTCAGGAAGAGAGATCAGGAAGATCTCTCACTGAACCAGGAGCTTACATGTAGGTCTAGGCTGACTGACCGTGAGCTCCAGGAATCCACCTGTCTGTAACTCTGCCTCCCCAGCTCTGGCATTGCAGTCATGGGCTGTAGCACCTGGCTTTCATTTGAGTGCTGGGGATTCAATCTCCGGTCCTCATACTTGTTGACCTTCTCAGGGAAGTCATGGCAGCTGCTCCTTTGCGCATTTTTAAAGGTGTATTTATTTATTATGTATAGTGTTCTGTTTGCATGTATCCATGCAGGCCAGAAGAGGGCACCAAATCTCATTGCAGATGGTTGTGAGCCACTATGTGGTTCCTGGGAACTGAACTCAGGACCTCTGGAAGAATAGCCAGGACTCTTAATCTCCTCCAAGCCATCTCTCCAGCCCCAGTGTATTCTTTTTATTATTATTATTATGTATACAATATTCTGTCTGTGTGTATGTCTGCAGGCCAGACGAGGGCACCAGACCTCATTACAGATGGTTGTGAGCCACCATGTGGTTGCCGGGAATTGAACTCAGGACCTTTGGAAGAGCAGTCAGTGCTCTTAACCACTGAGCCATCTCTCCAGCCCCCCAGTGTATTCTTTTATTTGCTCTTTGATTTCCTTGGGTGTTACTGGGAGACAATCCATACACACACACACACACACACACAACTCCTTGAACAGTTCCTGGCTTTGTTTTTAAAGACAGTACTGTCCTGCTCACTAAGGAACAGCCCAGGCTAGACTTGAACTCATTAGTTAGCCTTGACTAACCCTGAACTCATGACCCTCCTGTTCTAGTTTCTTGAGTGCTGGGATTGCAAGTGTGCCCCCATTAAACCTGGTTAATACAGTGCTGGGATTGAACCTGGAACTTCATGTGCCGAAGGCAAACGCTATCAACTAAGCCATATCCTCGGGGCTGGCCTTCTCTGAGACACTAACCTAGATAGTTGCTTGGATCCCTGGCATCCTTGAGCCCTGTGTCTTCTAATAACTCACAGGGGACCCCTTCTCAGCTAAGGGTAGAGAGGAAATCCTGTGTAGAGACCTTAGTGGACATTCCACCCCAAGGTCTGATGTCCTGGGTGAGTGCCGAGCTTCTTAGGGTGCTCAGCTCTGTCACCAACCTGAACAGACTGACAGTACCTGCCTGAAGTCTGTCATTAGGCTGCCCCTCACTTTCAATCTAGGCAAGGTCCCCCAACTTTTTCATGTGGATGGGGACAAAATAGAGCTAGCAGCATACCTAAATGCAAGTCAGACAGTCAGGGTATCATTACAAAGTCCAGAACATGGCCAGTGGCTAGCCAAGTGGTCTGAAGATGTCTCAGCAGGGACTGTAATACGAGGGGGGGGGCATGGATTCTTCCCCAGGAACACCCGAGGAAATCATTGAACAAATAAAAGAATATGGAAAGGGGCAGCTACCAAGACTTCCCTGGCAAGGGTCAACAAAGGAGCATAAGTTTGAATCAGGTCCCCATGCCCAGCACGGGCAGCGAGGTGCCGTGATAGCGTCTCCCCAGGAACACACAAGGAAATTGTTGAGCGAACCAAAGAATGCATTTGACTCTTCCCTGGAAAGGGTCGCTTTGGAGGCCGTCTGTCACTAGTCCTGTTTGCTTTGGAGTGAATCATGTGTCTTACAGTTAGGGTTTCTAGGAGGAAGGAACAGTTTTGGAAACCGGATGTTCCTCTGTACAGGAGAGGTAGGAGACAGTCACTCATACAACCCTCCCCTGACCTGGGCTGCCCCACCTCCTATCTTTCAGCCCTCAACCTACCCTCTCTTCCTTCCCGGGGGGATGGGGGGCAGCTCAGGTGCTGAAAGGTATTTTCTGGAGGAGAGAGGCATTTGGCAGGGAGCAGGAGGGTGGGGGAGGGGAATGTTAGCTTGTGCTAACTTGAGGGGCGTGGCCCAGGCGTGTCAACATGAGAGGGAGTGGCTTCCTGCCTGAGCTCGGGCTGGTGCTAGCGGTGGAAATTCCTACCTGGCCCTCTGCTCCAACCCTACCTGCCACGGCAGCAACTTCACAAACAAACAAGGCCGAGGCGGAAGTCAGCACGACACCCACCTGCCTGGGCCTCTGTCCTTGAGAGGCTCAGACGAGCTCGGCGTCCTGGGGCCCAGGAGCACGCACCACCCAAGGCCTGGCCTGGCCCGGCCCAGTTCCCTGTCTGCGGAAGGCCGTCGTGAAGCAACCACTCACTTGGCCTTTCTGGATTCCAGAGTCTTCTTCAACGGACAAAGGCAAAAAGGAGATGTGTCAGAACTAAACACTCTGCCACTGTTGTTCAAACCCTGCCTCGATGTCGCAATGGATCCTGGAGGTAGCATGGGTCCAGAGGTTCCGGCTTCTTTGTCTCAGCACCTTTCCCTGCCACCACCACCCCACCCTACGTCTCTGATAGCTACCGGTGACCTTGAACTTCTGATTCATTTCCCAAGTGTTGCGATTATAGGCAGGTACCTTCAAACCCAGTTGTATGCGTTGTGGGGGGCTCAGACCTGAGGCTTTGCAGGCAAGTACTGAGAAGGCTAAGCCACCTCTGACTAGCCTTGAACCTCCATCCTCCTGTGCCTCTTCTTTCACCTCAGGTGCTCACAGGACTGCCTGAGGTTTTGGAGGTGGTTACAAAATGAAGAGTGGAAATCACCAATTACACGCCTCTGTCACAGAAGCCCATTACAAATTCTTCTTCTTTTTATTTATTTTCATTTTATGTGTATGTGTGCATGTGCACCACCTGACTGCAGGTGTTGACAGGCCAAAGAGGGCACTGACTCCCCTGATCCTGGAGCCACAGATGGCTGTGAGCCTTTATGTGAGTGCTGGGAACTGAGCCCAAGTTCCTCCGGAGGAGCAGCCGGTGCTCTTAGCCGCTAAGCCAGCCTTCCAGGCCCCGTCTTTCGCTTCTTTCATAAACCTCAGATGGAAGCTGGCCACGGTGGTGTACACCTTCAATCTCAGCGCAAAGGCAGAAGTCCAGCGAAATCTCTATGAGTTGGAGGCCAGCCTGGTCTACATAGCCAGTTCAGGAGAGCCAGGACTATATAGAGAAATGCTGTCTCTAAACAAACAAACCCATACACCTCAGAGTCTAAGAGGCCCCATTATTTTACCTTCTAAGATTTCAGCAGCACAAGGTGGTTCATGTCTATAATCCTGTCATTTAGGCTCTGTCGCCTCTGGCCTCTTCCTGTGCCTACATATGCATATACCCCCACACACATACATATAACTAACAC
Source organism: Dicrostonyx torquatus (assembly GCA_028555095.1). Taxonomy (NCBI): domain Eukaryota; kingdom Metazoa; phylum Chordata; class Mammalia; order Rodentia; family Cricetidae; genus Dicrostonyx; species Dicrostonyx torquatus. The sequence continues at coordinate 232,947 of JAQHUG010000041.1, forward strand.
TCATATGCATATACCCCCACATATATACATATAACTAACAGTTATATGCATATACTCACACATACATACATATAACTAACACTCATATGCATAAACCCACACACACATACATATAACTAACACTCATTTGCATAAACCCACACACACATACATATAACTAACACTCATTTGCATAAACCCACACACATACATATAACTCTCATATGCATAAACCCACATACACATACATATAGCACTCATATGCATATATCCACACACGTACATATAACTGTTATATGCATATACTCACACACATACATAAAACACTCATATGCATAAACCCACATACACATACATATAACTAACACTAATATGCATATACCCACATACACATACATATAACTAACACTTATATGCATATACCACCACACACATACATATAACTAAAAATAAAAAATCTTTAAAACAAAAAGTTCATCTCAACTATATATAAAATTTGGGGAGAGCCTTGGGTACAGGAGGCCCTGTCTCTGATAGAAATAAAGCAAAACAAAGACAAGCACCCTGGTGTGATCAATGACCTGGGAGACACAGTGGGACTGGTTCCAGATCTCTGGGAGAGCAAGGGAAACATTTGACACCTATACTTCATACCGAGTGAGCCCAAACCTCTGGGGTGTGGACCAGTGAGTGATCTTTCTGTGCCTTTGTTTCCCCAGCTGCTGGGATCTGCTGTGCTGTAGGAATTAAAGTCAGCGCTTCTCAGCCTTCCTAACCCTGCGACCCTTTAACACGGCTCCTGTTGTGGTGACCCCAGGTTCTCAGCCTTCCTAATCCTGCGACCCTTTAACACGGCTCATGTTGTGGTGACCCCAATTGTAAAATTATTTCCCTTCTTCGTGACTGTGATTTTGCTACTGTTATGAATGGTAAGGTAAATATCTGTGTTTTCTGATGATCTTAGGCGACCCCTGTGAAAGGGTCATTCAACCCCTAGGGGTCATGACCCCACAAGTTCAAAACCACTGAATTAAGTGAATGATTTTGTACAAGATCAGTAAGAATGCTGAAGGACATGGTAAAAGCCACACCATAGGTGCTTCCAGAATTCAGGTTGATTGAAGGCAGAGGACAAACAGCCAGGAACATGTGACTGCTGCCAGGCCCCACCCCAACCCCTACCCAAAGCACCTGGGAGAGGCCCACTCTGGCCTCTGTAGGGATGGAAGGCCAGCAGGAGGCTCACCTGCTTTCTGTACAAAGTCCAGGGGGACCCCACCCACCCTGACACTGTGCCCCACCCCCACAGCAGAGCGGTGGGCACTGCCACGCCCCAACCTGCCACAGCCTCTTGGAGTCTGTGACAAGAACCAAACCTTCCCCCTCCTCCCCCTCCCCTTTCCTGCTTTTATTATTTTCTTTTCCATAAAGATTAGTCTCTGCTGCTCCTCTATCAAGGCCCAGAGGATAAACATGCGGTCCTGAGGCTGAGAAACGCCAGGCCTGAGGCCCACAACCCCCACCCGGCAGCAGAAACCCAGGGCTTTTAAGCAAGGAATGGTTTTCAGCAAATCTCCCCCTATCAGCAGAAACCTTTGAAAGAGTTTGTTTAAAGGCCAGGGAGATAAACAGCGAGGAGAAGTGTTTGTTTAAGAGGCTTGCTCCGTGTGGCCACTCTGGGGCCAGGATTTACATCTGTGGGGAGGGGAGCCACTTGGAGGCCAGGGAGGGGGCCTCCCAGGGACACCCTTGGACTCCTGGGTGTGGACTCCAGCCCAGGTAAGTCACCTGAGTCCTGGAGAAGGGAGATGAGCCAGGCTGTACCTGTGGGCCCTCCTGGGCTAATGGAGTCTGGCGGCAGTCCTTAGAAGGGAAGGTGCCCAGAAGGACTTGCTGGTGGGATGGGGGCAGAAATCCCACATGAAGGAGCTGCACTGTGGCTCAATCAGTACCATGCCTGCCTGGCACACAAGCAGGAGGACCTGACCTGGGGGTGGGGGGAGTGTGAAGACAGGAAGATCACTGAGGTTTACTAGCTTGCTGACTTTACCCAGCTGATGAACTTCAGGTTCATTGAGAGACCCTGTCTCAAGAAGTAATGGTGGGGAAGGCCAGCAAGAAGGCTCCGGGGGAAAAGGCACTTGCCATCCAACCTGACTACCTGATATCAAGTGCCAGGACTCACATGGCAGAAGAAACTCTGACATACATAAGCCAGCTGTACACACACACGGACACACGGACACACACACGCACAATAAATAAATAAAGCATAATTAATACTAATAACAAATTAATTAATACTAATAACAAAAGTGGTCAATAACTGACAAAACATACCTATGTTGGTCTTGGGCCACCACATCTACACCAGTATGTACACACATCACATACATACAATACTACATGCACACATACAGAATTAAACTTAAAAAAGTAAAGTTTCCCAGAAATCCATTCTGCCATACTCAAAGTTCAGAACAGAAGTGGGCTCTGGGCCACACACCTTAACCCCACAGCAACATACAGCAGACTGAACCCACACAGAGCTGGAGTGAGTGTACACCAGCTAAGGAGACCCCAGCCGGGGGAGGAAATAGGGGCCGGGGCCTAGGAGGGATGGTTGTGGGTCTCTGGAAGGTGAGTTTGGTGGATGTATCCATAAGGCAGATGCTTGGAGGAATGATGGGTGCTCCATAGGGCCCTGGAACAGGTCCCATGGGCAGAAAGAACCATGGCACTGTCCATGTCCTTGGTGTCTTTGCTGAGGGGGGTAAGGACTGGTGACCCTTCAGGCAGGAGGGGAGGACAGGCAGCAAGGATGCAAGCTCTGAAGACAGGAAAACAGGCAACTCCTGACCCAGTTCCAACATGATGGCACCCCACAAGTCTGGATCAGAAACAGCATAGGTCTTAAGGCAAGCCCTCAAGCGGCCTGGGAAGCGCTGTTTCCATCCTGGCTCTGCCTTTGCTAACCAAGTGACCTGGGCAACTGATCTGAAGTTTCCTGGGTCTAGTTTTCTTCTCACTTCCTTACCTGTGTGGGGAGATAGAAAAGAAAGGCTAGCCGGTGTTTGTGCCTGTGACACATAGATGCTCAGTGAACCCTGGGTTTCCCAACTGAGCCCCTGGCACTTGGAGTCTTCTTTTCTACACTGTCTTGGAAGGACGGGCTAGAAGATGAGAATCTGTCCACCAGGAACAGCTAAGCTTCTGCGTGCATTGGAAGGACCCTCTCATTGGAGAAAGTCCAGATTGGCTCTGTGGGATTCACAAGGAGGGAAGGACTTCCAGAACAGTAGGTTCTCTAGCACACCCAGGAGGAAATCCAAGAAGTCAATGCTACTGATCAATGAAAGAGACTTCTCAGGCACAGAGCACAGGTAGGCAGAGGTAGGGCAGAGAGGAAGAGGGAGGGCTGCCCTGGGAGGAGTTTGGATACATCAGGTCTCTGAAGCTGTTGCAAGATTGGGGATTTTCCACCTCTCTGTATGTGGGGGGTGGGGGTCCAAAGTCCTCCAATCCTTGAGAAAAGTTGTCTGTTGTCAGTCCTTAGTGTCCTACCGTGAGAGGCCAGCACGCATCTGAGAGATAAGGCCATGCTAAATTTGGACCAGCAGCACATTAGCCTACAAGCACTAACCAGGACACGAAGGTGATGTTTACAGGACACCGAGGTACAAGGAGAACATTCCAGCACCAGGGAGGATTGAAGGGCAGATGTGTTTGGGAGACTAAGCATTTTATCAAATAATTCCTAGTGCTCTAAAGCTCAACCTGGAATAAGACGAAATTCAGCTGGGATCATAGGATTGCCGTCCACGGCCCAGACATTTACAGGACTGGATTGCTGCCTCAGCCCCTCCTCTCTGGCAGCTGGAGTGCCTGGGGACCTCAGGGTTCCTTCTCTTTGCCCTGTCGACGCCTCACCAAGGAGAGCCCTCGTGCCTGGCAGCTGGAAACCAGCACTTTTCTTTTCAAAGTGTCTGTGTCTCCTTTGCCTCCTCCTCCTTCCTCCCCCCACCCCAAAAAAGGGAGGATGCCCCTGTGTTGAGCACACAGCCTGTAATTTTGCTGTCAACCCTCAGCTAGGAGGTCAGTGTTGTGACTGGCTGTGTAAGGATCTCTCCCTTAAGGGTAATTACACTAAATTCCCTCTGAAGGACAGCTCTCCCTGGATAGAGTACAAGAAAACCCCCACATCACATCCCTGTTCATAGAAATGCTTCGGTCTCTGTGGTGTCACTGGCGCTCTGGAGATACTTTGAGGCTCTCAGACTCCTCTGAGGAGAGGCTGCAGGGTGACAAGACCCAAGGCCAAGGGAAGCATGACCAAATAGGGGGGGCTTCCAGAGAGCTCTGTCTGGGAAGCTGGAGTTCTGGGTGGCCCAGATGGTGTCTCTGCTTTAGCTGACACTAAATTCCCTGAACCAGGAAATCTAGAAGGTTCCATCTCCTGGCATCCAGACAAGAGGAGGCGACCCCTCTGTACCAACCTGTCCCTTTAACAGGTCGGCCTGTACCTCCCACCTCACAATGGACCGGCAGAACAGGGGCCAGACCTAGGATGGGGCAGTGGTGCCCTTAGAAAGAGCTTGAGAACTCTTAAACATAACAAAGCCCTCATACTTGAAAGGTGAAATAAAACCCAGCACACCTGCCCATCACCTGCAGCCCTTATCAGGGGACACTATCTTCCTGTGGTCTTCTTCCTCCCAGAGGACCCAAAGATGGCAGAAAAAAAGATGGTTATGACCTTCCAGGTCTGGCTTTCTATCCCAGGGAGACCCCAGAGAGAGCTAGGGAGTCACTTCAACCACAACAAACAGTTAAAAGGAAGAAAGCGGGTCTGGCGATATCAATGCACTTTGATAACAATAAACCCTGCTTTTAATTTATGCTAATGTGTAGGGCTGTGGTGACAGTAAGGACTAAATTACAGAGTGGCTTTCGAGCCGGTAATTATCCCTCCATTTTTCGCCGCTCTGGAAGATGGACACACAATTATGCTCTCTTGCTGTATATTAATACAGATTCTTGACATCTTCAGCAGACCCGGAGCTGTCATCCAGCTTTTTGTCTCCTTTAATTGAAAATTAATGGTTACTGGGTTGCCACGGAAACAGAGGCCACAGACGCCAATGGCGCTCACGTCTCACTAAGGGACTGGCGGCATCAGGAGTCCCGAATGACCTTGAAAGTTAAAAGAAAAAAAAAAACTTAAAAAAAGAAAGGAGAGAGGAGGGGAGCGGAGGACAGGAAAGTGGGAGACCGTGGGTCAAAGCTGAGAGGAGAGAAGGAATGAGTAGGTGAGAGAGGAGAGAAGGGAAATAAAACATTTAAAATTTCTCATGATTGGGAGCATGAATTCTGGGTAGAAAGAAATTAAATCCGTAGGTTTCCCCTCCCAAGTGTTTGTTTGCTTTTTTTTTTTATTTTATTTTTGTTTCTGACTCTGAGTCACTTAGGAGGATCTTGAACTTCTGATCCTCCTGCCTCCACCTACCCAGGGATACTGCTTAAAGGTGTGTGCAGTCAAGCCTGGTTTGTGCGGTGCTGGGGATTGAACTTGGGGCTTTGCCCTTGCTGGGCAAGTGCTCTACCAACCGAGCTACACCCTTTGCCCAGTTATCCACCTCCCTCCTCCAAAGGCCATTGGAAATCAGGGAGATAAATCTTAGTTTCCAAACCTGTGCCAAATCTGTGTAACATCAGCCTCCGCCTAGAGCTCCGTGGGAGAAAGACAAGGTTCAGGTGTGGTGGAAGTCAGTGGAACAGGGCCACATGTAAGAGGTGCTGGGGGACATAGGGCAGGAGCCAGCTGTTAGGACTGTTAGAAACAGGATCCAGAGTGTCGCTTGGGGAGCAGGAAAGCCAGAGCAGGTAGAGAAAGCAGGTGGGGAAAAGGGTACCTTCCTCAGGCTAAGAGTACATGCCAAGCGCAACAGAAGGGCTCTATGGGCTGGCTTTGAACCAGAGAGGAAGGAATAGTGAACCTAGGCCTGGAAGGCAGGGCTTGCTTCACGTGGAAGTATTGTTTATCATAGTGAAAAACATAAAAAAAATAAATCCAGAAACAGTCTATCTAACCAACCACTGGACAGATGAGATGAAATGTTTCCTCCCTTCCTTCCTTTGTTTCTCTTTTTGAGACAGAGTTTCTCTGTGGAACTCACTCTATAGGCCAGAGTGGCCTCGAACTCACGCCTGCCTCTGCCTCCCGAGTACTGGGATTAAAAGCGTGCAGCACCACCAGCAGCTGGAATGCTTTCTAATAAACCAAAAGACAGAGCATTCCTCCTTTTTAAAGGTTTTGGGGTTTTTTGTTTGTTGTTTTTCGAGTCAGGGTTTCACTGTGCAGCTCTGACTGTCCAGAAGCTCACTTTGTAGACCAGGCTGACCTCAAACTCACAAAGTTCTGCCTGCCTTTGTCTCTCAAGTGTTGGGATTAAAGGTGTGTGCTACCATCACACAGCTTTTTTGTTTTGTTTTGTTTTTCAAGACAGGGTTTCTCTGTGGCTTTGGAGCCTGTCCTGGAACTAGCTCTTGTAGACCAGGCTGGCCTTGAACTCACAGAGATCCGCCTGCCTCTGCCTCCCGAGTGCTGGGATTAAAGGCGTGCGCCACCACTGCCAGGCAGCTTTAAAGTTTTTAGAATGCGTATTTGTGTCTGTATGGATGAGTGTGTGTAGCATGTACAGTATCCAGGGAGGCCAGGAGAGGGTGCTGGGTCCTCTGGAGCTGGAGTTACAGGCAGTCCTGAACCACCCCACACATGGGAACTGAACTTCCTGAGAGCACCGAGCCATCTCTCCAGCACTCTGCTTGTTAGCTTGTCTGTTTGCGGAGGCAAAGTCCTCCTTCATGTAGCCCAGACTGGCCTAGAAAGAGCTGTACAGAAAAGGATAACCTTGAATTTTCTTCTTTTTCAGATTTCATATTTGCCTTCGCATGGTTTCAAGTCACCGTGTGGGTGCTGGAAACTGAACCCAGGTCCTCTGCAAGAGCAACAAGCACTCTTAACCACAGAGCCATCCACAGCTCCCAACCTTGAACTTTTGATTCTGTCGCTTCCACCTCCTGGGGCAGCAGGTGTGTGCCACCACTCCCAGTGTGGGGTGCCGGGAATCGAACCTAGGGCTTTGGGCATGCTAGATAAATACAACCAAATTGGATTATATGAGACTCTGTCTCTGAGAATTAAAAATGAGCACCCTTACCAGGCAGGGTTGTGCACGCCTGCATTCAGGAGGCAGAGGCAGGTGTATCTCTGTGAGTTGGAGGCCAGCCTGGGCTACATATGCAGAAGATCTAGACTGGTGTATATAGAAAGTCTTACCATTTTATCTCTGGGCTTTTAGATTATGGATGATCTTTATCTCTTTGTGTGTGTGTGCTTTTCTGTATTTCTAAGTTTTCCTCTGTGAATGTATCTATGTATTGTTTTTTGGTTTTTTTTTTTTGAGACTGGGTCGCCTGAAGCCAAGGCTGGCCTTGAACTTTCTCTGTGGGGAAGGATGACTTTGAACTCCAGTCCTCCTACCTCTGTGCTCTCTCTCCAAGTGATGAGATTACTGTTCCCCACCATGCCCAGGTATGTTTTCTGAAATTCTATAATATACATAACTTTGACTATTCTAGAACGGTAGAGATCAGCTGCTCTATGAGCCAATACCCTAGATGTTAGATTCCTAACAAGTGAGGGGTGGGCTCCCCACATACACATCTGGTAAGCTTCGGCCACTGGACCCATGATTTTATCCTAAAAACAAGACCCCTTCCAAATCACCAGATTCCCCCCGCTCTGTTCCAAGCTCTCATCTCTGTTCAATGTCCAGAGGACACAGAGATGGGGGAGGGGCTGACGACCCCAGAAGGGCTCAATGACCAGCTGAGCAAATAGACATGTGTCCTAGCAGCCATAACCACCACTTGGTTCCTGGGTAAACCCTGAAAGTAGCATGGCTAGTTTAAGCCACGTGCCGGCACATGTGGCTCAGGGACTCGGTAGGGGCTCATTCATTAAGATCCAGTACCTGGCTGGATATCAGAGGCTGCCAAGGTGATGCTCAACTTTGAACAGTTACTAACTAGACATCATTATAACTCCAAGGTGAATATCATTATTCATGTGTGTTCAAGCATGTGCAGCTATGTATGTGTATGTTTGTGTGTGTGTGTGTATGTGTGTGTGAGAGAGAGAGAGAGGGAGGGAGGGAAGGAGGCCAGCTTTAGATATTCCTCAGAAACCATTCACCTTTTTTATTTTTTAATTTTTGAGAATGGGTCTCACTATGTAGCTGTTGATGGCCTAGAACTGGCTCTGTAGACCAGGCAGGCCTTGAACTCACAGAGATCCTTCTGCCTCTGCATCCCAAGTGCTCAGATTAAAGGTGTGCACCACCACGCCTGGGCCTCTTTTTAAAAACTTTTTATTTTGGTCCAGCAGTGATGGTGCATACCTTTAATCCCATCACTCAGGAGGCAGAGGCAGGTGGATCTCTGTGAGTTCGAGGCCAGCCTGGTCTACAGAGCGAGTTATATGACAGCCAAGGCTACACAGAGAACCCCGTCTCAAAAACACAAACCCTTTACTTTACTTAGAGTGTATATGAATAAGAGCGCACCTATGACAGTGTGTGGGTAGAGCTCAGAGAACAGCTCTCAGGAGGTGGTTTCTCCTACAGGGGGTTCCACAGATTAAATTTGGATCATCAGGCTTCCATAGCAAGTTCTCTGATCCACCTAGCCACCTCACCAGCCACCCCTCACATACACACTATGTTTTGTTTTTTTTGAGACCCTGTCCAGCTGGTCTTTTATTAACTTCATAACTGGAGACAATCTTTGACTCCTGATCCTCCCAACACTACCTTCCCAGTGCCAGGATCAGAAGACACCAGGACAGGCTAGGCTGTTCCTCTTCCTGACCTGGAGTTCTCACAAGTGCCCATCTCTGTTTTCATGTGTCCTGCAATCCACAACCACATGGAAGCAAGTGACCAGAAAGAAAGTTTGTGCTTCCTGTTCCCCAGTCTGACCAACTGACTGGGACATTAAACTGGCTGGTCCCCCAGACACAGGAGGCCTGCCTCCTCTCAGCCCCATCTGTCCTCTGCCCATCTCCTGTCCTCGCCCCCACTTCCCTCCCTACCCACTTACCAGAGCAAGAACAAGAGAACAAACAAGAGAAACCCAGAGGCGGCTCTGGTGGCGGCAACGGGGGAGACAGGGAACCAGCCTTCATTCCCCGGCTTCCCTGATCCCGACCTTAATCCCTGCTCAGCATCCTGTCAGCCGGCTGTTCTGAGCTGACATTGCTGGAGGCACCTTCTCGGCAGCCCTTCCTCAGATCTACCTCCTCTGGGGACTTTTAAAGAGGAGCCTGAGGTTTCTCCGTTACAGCCTGCTTCACTGGCTGCCCTCAAGCAAAACCGGGAATCCCGCGGGGCGGCAGGGAGGAGGGCTGCGGGGGCGGTGCCAGGGCTGATGTCTTTGAGGAGGAGTCAAGATAAAGGTGGCAGGACCCCAGGGATTCAGGGAGTGAGGGTTAGGGCTGGGGCCGGGGCCTGGCCAGTACTGCCTGTCTGCGGCATCAAGTGCTCAGGTGTGTGAGCCTGAAAGGCAGAGGAGAAACCGAGGCTAGGGCTCGAGGAATTTAGAGTGGTAGGTGGGGAAGGAGCTGGGGTTGCCGCACAGTTCTGAGCCAGTAGCCAATCAGAACTTAGAGTCGGGCAAGATGGCTCAGTGAGTAAAAATGACAGTCACCAAGTCTGACAACCAGAGTTTGATTCCTGGAACCCAGAGGGTGGGAAGGGAAGAGAGCCCTGCAAATTGTCCTCTGACCTCTACAATGGACCCCGTGTGGCAAACGTGTATACATGGGTTGAGCATTTGAATAAATATAAAAAGAAAAAGTTATTTTGTCTTAAAAAGCTTGGAGATATCTGGGTATGGTGGCTCACACCTTTCATCCCAACAGAGGCCTAGCGGATCTATGATGAGTTCAAGGCCACCCTGGTTTACCCAGTGATTTCCAATTAGGCAGGGCTACATAGTGAGACCCTAATTTAAAAAAGAAAAGAAAAAACCCAAAACCAACCAAACTAACAAAAAAAGCCCAAGAACTTGGTGGTGTGGTTTGGGGAAGGGGTCAGACAGTCTGCACCAACTCAAAGAAACACCTAGACCTGCCAGGTGCTGCAAGTCATCAGGGAAAGGCAGAGGGCAGGGGAGGCTAACTCCAAACTCATGCCATCATATGTGGCTGTGCCGCCCTGTTATTTGGCTTTCTGGACCTCTTTTCTCTCCTCTCTAAGGTTGGGGGTGATGACAGTAATGGCTTCTTTACAAGATCATGGGCCGAGCAGCTGGATTTTACTGACTGTCACCATTCAAGTCACTATCTCCACAGTCATGAGAATCTGCAGCGTTGTTAGCACCTTCAGGAAAGGTACTGGAGCAGGGCATGGAAATACACGCCTTAAATCTCAGCACTTAGGAGCTAGAGGCAGGAGGATATCTGTGAGCTTGAGGCCAACCTGGTCTACACAGCAAGCTCCTGGGGAGCCAAGACTACATACAGAGAGACCCTGTGTATAGATAGATAGATAGATAGATAGATATAGATAGATAGATAGATAGTAGATAGATAGAAGATAGATAGATAGTAGATAGATAGAATGGTGGTACGTATCCAAGATCACTACATGAGAGCAAGTGTCCTGTAAGCAAGAGCCGCGTGGAGTCTGGATGGAGCCTGGAGAAGCTTCGGAGTCCCCATACTAGAACTGAACTCAGTCCACAGTCCCAACTGTCCAGGGCAGCATGTCTAGCCAACCCCAAATGTCCCAGCCACCAGGTCAAAATGTCCTGTCTTCCTTTGATCCCTAATAGGTATTGAGAAAATCCCCTTCTTCTTTGCCTTCCTTCAAACCAATTTTCTCCTCCCTGGTTTCCAGCCGTATTCCACTCTGGGGAAATTCCTGCCTAACCTGACCAGGTACTCCAGTCTGGGTCTTTGGGTATGGTGGAGGGGAATGCTGTCAGGGGCCCCTTAGGGCCTGTTGCTGCAAGTGTTTGGGAAATCACCAAATGCTAGTCTCAGTATTCCTAGGGACTAGTTCCTGTGGGCGGATCCCTGGACACCCTGCATCCAACCTGCTAAATTCTTGCCCTGCAGAGGGATCCGGGGAGCAGCCTGTGAGAAGCCTTATTGACTCTGACTCCCACTACTGCTGAAGACTATCCCCTTGTTAGGTGTCCTGGCAGAGGCCTGCAACCCCTGGGAGGCTGGGGCAGAAGGGTCACAAATTCAAGGCCAGTCTGGGATATACAGAGACCCTGCCTGAAAACAAAACAGGTTGAGCAAGATGGTCCAGTGGATCAAAGTGTTGGCTTCATAAGGCTGTCAATATGAGTTTAATATGATGGAAAAAGAGAACCAGCTCCTGGCATCCATACATATATGTGCATGCGTACACACACACACAAACATGCACACATACACACACACAGACAATGAAATAAAAAAAGAAAGAAAAAAAAAGTCAGGCATAATGGCACGTGCCTTTACTCCCAAGACTTTATAGGCAGAAGCAGATGGACTCTGAGTTGAGGCCAGTTTGTTCTACATAGTTCAAGGATAGCCAGGGCTACAGAGAAACCTGTCTTTTTTTAAAAGAGAGAGAAAGAGAGTGCTGGACATTGGTGGCGCACGCCTTTAATCCCAGCACTCGGGAGGCAGAGGCAGGTGGATCTCTGTGAGTTCGAGACCAACCTGGTCTACAAGAGCTAGTTCCAGGACAGGCTCCAAAGCCACAGAAAAACTCTGTCTCAGAAAACAAAAACAAAAAGAAAGAAAGAAAAAGAGAAGAGAAGAGGTGCCTTTCTCTCTTGCACTGGGTCCACACTGTATTCTTATGCTGTCAAGGTGTAAGGTCCTTCTTAGCTGGGGTGGAAGTCTCTTCCCCTAGCTAGGACAGCACAACTACAGATAACTCGAAGACCTCCAACTAGATGCTGCCCTGGGATTCTAAACTCTCTACAACTAGCAAAAGGTGAGGGCTTCCGGTTGTAGCTTCCACAGTGAACCCTATCTTTCCAAGGTCCTCTGGTACCTCTGAGCAGTGACCTGGGATACCCCTGGTCCCCTGCCCAGGCATGCAAAACCAGGTTTGCTCGGGTCATGGCCCGCGTGCTCTGGAGGCTGGTGAACAGGCAGTTCCATTCAGTGTGCCCACCATTGAAAGGACAGAGGGGAGAACTTCTCAGATTCCCCACAGTTCACATTTCCGGACATTGCCACCTGTAAGACCCACATAGAGATTCCCACCAGCTAGTGAACGTGAGGTAGGCTGGCCTTGCCAGGGAGCCGGTGCTGGAAGACAATGGGGGAAGGCGAAGCCTTTTCAGGAGCCTCAGGTCTGAGCTGAAGTCCTGGCTGCCATGGCCAGCTGTGCAAGCAGAGCAAGTCCTTTCCCCATTGTCACATCTGGGAAACCCATGCTGGAGAACCTCTGAGGTCCCCAACACTCGAAGTAAACCAGGGCAGGAATCTTTCCTTCTTTCTTTAAATATTTATTTTTAATTTTTTGTGTTTTTTTGTTTTTTTCTTTTGTCATTGTTTTTGTTTTTGTTTATTGAGACAGGGTTTCTCTGTGGCTTTGGAGCCTGTCCTGGAACTAGCTCTTGTAGACCAGGCTGGTCTCGAACTCACAAAGATCCGCCTGCCTCTGCCTCCTGAGTGCTGGGATTAAAGTCATGGGCACCACCGCCCGGCCTTATTTTTAATTTTTAATTATGGTGTGTGTGCATGTGCATGTGGGCATGTGCCCATGGAGGCCAGTGGTGTTGGATCCCCTGGAGCTGTGAGCCACCCGACATGGGTGCTAGGCACCAAACTTCCCTCCGAAAGCCCAGCAAGTGTTCATAACCACTGAGCCATTTCTCTGGCCCTTCGTTCATTCTTTCTTTTTTTCTGTTTTTGTTTGTTTGTTTTTGTTTATTCAAAACAGGGCTTCTCTCTGTAGCCTAGGCTGTCCTAGAACTTATTCTGTAGACCAGGCTGGCCTCGAACTCAGAGATCTGCCCGCCTCTGTGCTGGGATTAAAAATGTGTGCCACCACTGCCCTGCTGGCTCTTCATTATCTAGACTTTGAATTATTCTGCATCCTTTTCCCCAAGACAGGTGTAGTCTACCTAAAAAGCTTCCTTTCCAACTGGCTCTTTTCATGGAGCCCCAGCTTTTAGCTGTCAGGCCCTTAAAACAAGCCCATCTGTTGGAGGGGTTTCAGAGGTGGCTGGGAGGGGCCCCAACCAGGCAGGTTCCTTCCAAGTCATTGCAACGGGAGAACCCCTGCTATTAGGCAGTCCCAAGCCACCATGTGATCCCAGGGTGGGAGGCAGTGAGTGGGGAGTTGTCAAGGAACCAGGCACCATAAGAGGATTCTGGACGCCAGATCCTGAAACTTTCATGGGCGTGAGACCAGAAACCCAAATCCTGGCCCTCTACCCCACCCCTCAAGCCACTGTCCGGAAAAAATAAACTATTTCCTGCGAGCAACTCCGAACCAGAGTCTGAGAGTCTGCTGTGACACATGTCACATAAATAGAAGCCACAGAGGGGAAAAGCCTGTTTTCTCTTTCATTATTTATCACTCTCTAACCATCTCCAGCTGGGTGAGTAAACAGGCGCATTGGCCCATAATGAAGAACAGACTGCTGCCGTGGGGCTGCTGGAGGAGCTGTGTGTGTGTGCGCGCGCGCGTGTGTGTATGTGTGTGTGTGCGTGTATGTGTGTGTGCGTGTGTGCATGCGTGCATGTGCGTATGTGTGTGTGCACATGTGTGCATGCATGTATGTGTGTGTGCGTGGATGTGTGTGTGCACGTGCGCATGTGTGTGTGTGTGTGTGGTGTTAGAGAGTGAGAGAGAGAGACGATGTGTTTGTTACTCCTGATGCCAGCAGGGCGGAGGGGTGAGAAAGAATCCATGAGAGTGGAAGGCTTGCATGCAAGGGGGTACCTGATTCTAGAAGGCAAAGAGACATCCTCTGGTGTCTGTCCCATCTAGTGTAGGCCAGAGCTGCCGGGTTCAAGTCTGGTGGGAGGGGAGAATGCTGGAGCAGGAGGGAGGAATCAGAAAGAGAAGGCTGTGTGGGTGGGAGGGGATGTGAGACCAGGAGGCTAGTCTAAGGCTACAAGTGGCTGGGGCTCTGAGCGTGATGTCCCCAGGGTGGCTTCTGAGTGTGGCCATCGCTGAGTGGGTGTGCCAGTGGAGCATGGAGCAAGAGGACCTGTGCTGAGCTGTATGAGGCCGTGAAGGTGTGCAGTCCTGGTAGCATATTCCAGTAAGTGTGAGCCTGGAATGTGGGAGTATGTAGATAGATGTGTGTCACTATGCGAGAATACTGTATGCATGTAGAGTTTATGACCATGGGTGGTGTTGGTGTTAGATGTTGAATTGTACTCCTCTCATCCATATATGTATAGATGTGCATGTATATATGTATACATACATACACATGACATCCCAACATCTAACACCTTGAAATATGATCTGGTTTGGAGACCAGATGACTGAAAATGTGAATAGTAAAGAGGCTGGATCTGAAGTTGGGGGGTCCTATGGTGTTATGACCGGCTGTTCAAAACTGTTCATATGAAGATACCAACATATGGAGAGAATGCCCTGGAAGACCGAAGGGGAGACTGGAGTGGTGTGTCTGCTAGCCAAGAAGCACCTGGGGTCCCCAGAAGCTGGAAGAGAAGAGCCTCTTCCACCTACCTTAGGAGGGGCCTTCACAGCCCAGGCTGGCCTAAGGCTCAAGTCATCAATCCTGACCGCAAGAGCCTTAACCCAGTGAGATGTCTTGTTGGTCCAAAGATTTCTCAGCATCTGTGTGGTCTAACACAGGGACCACCAGCTGGAGACTCACCCAGCCCACCACAGACCAGCCAGGCCACCTCAGCCGCCCAACCTGGGGACATCAGAGTAGTCCCATCAGACTACTGAGTCACAAAGCCTGTCTTTGAATTCTCAGTTGTATCCCAGACATACCTTTCTGGGCTTCCTTTCCCTCTGAAAAGGACTTGGCCACCCTTATCAGCATCACAGTGGTGTGTCACCACGAAGGGACCAGATGAACATGAACTTACTTGGTTTTTCAAGGCAGGGTTTCTCTGTACCTTTGGAGCCTGTCCTGGAACTAACTCTTGTAGACCAGGGAGGCCTCAAACTCACAGAGATC
>JAQHUG010000041.1:259411-302183 GCA_028555095.1 Dicrostonyx torquatus
ACCTGCAGGCTGGCGATGTCACAGTGGGTAGGTGGCACTCACCTGCAGGCTGGCGATGTCACAGTGGGTAGGTGGCATTCACCTGCATGCTGGAGATGTCACAGCGGGTAGGTGGTACAGTGGCACTCACCTGCATGCTAGTGATGTCATAGTGGGTAGAAGGTATGGTGGCACTCACCTGCAGTCCCCATTCTAGGGAGGACTGTTATAGTTCTGGCCTTGAGACCAGCCTCGGCAAAGGCAATCTGGTGAGAGTCATTCTTCATCCCCTCCACACACACCCCCTCCACAGGGTCTCACTATATTGCTTTGCCTGTACTGTCCCCTGCCACTGAATTCTGGGATTAAAGGTGCGCACAGTAGATTTCCTCTCAGCCTCATCTCCCTCAAGACTGTGAAAAGGAAGCTGACATGCCAGGGCCACCCTCCTGTTACGTCCATGCTATGTCTCACTTCTGCACAGAAGCCCCTCCAAGCCGGAGACCTCATTTCACTCCACTGGTGCTGCTCTCTAAAGGAAGACTGTTCACGGCCTGTCACGATACGGTTCATTTCCTGATCTTCAATGAGAGATTTCCAACCACTCAGCCCAAAGTGCCTAAGTCCACCACCAGACTACAGTGTCTGCAGTCCTTCATGTCAAGGCTTCTACAAGCATCTCCCAGGGCCCTGGCACACAGGTCAATGCCACCTCACCCAGTCCCATGGACCTCAATCCACAGTGCCAGGGACATAGCCCCACAGCATGGTCTTCTATTCGGGCCAGTATGGTAAGCTGATAAGCCTTCTGCAGGGGCTGGAGCCCCCCCCCCCTCAGTGTAAGGGGGGAGTCTACAGAGTGCCTGGAAGGATCCTGGCACAGCTCATTAAGATATCAACCCTTAATGAAATATTTCTTTGTTTAAATTGTCATTTATCTTGGGGAACAGCGGCCTTGGTGGGAAGACTGCCCTTACATCCTCCCTCACCTCCACTCAGCACAGACTCCGGATCTTTCTGGGAGGGGAGAAAATTCCAGAGAAAAGGGCAACTCAGTAGAAGGGAAATGGGGGTCACAGAGGAAAGAGCGAGCCCATGATGGGCAAACATTCAAAGAGCCTGACTGTCCATCAGTGACAGGGAGGTGGTAAAAAAGCAGACACACGCGGTAGAGCAGGCTAGCCTTGGACTTGTTCTGTGGCAGTCAGGAGCACAAGATGCACTTCCAGAAACATCAGTTCTGCTCCAAGCAACGGGAGCAGGCGGCTCACAGCAACTTCGGCTTCAGAAATCTGACACTCTCCTCAGGCACCCAACACACTTGTGTGTGCATGCACACATTCTAAAAAATCTTTCAAAAAAATAATGGCTGGAGAAATGGTTCAGTCATTAGAATCACCTGTTGCTCTTGCAGAGAACCTGGGTTCAGTCCTTAGCGGCTGCAGGGTGGCTTACAACCATCTGTAACTCTAGTTCTAGAGGATCCGACACACTCTTCTGACCTCCTTGGGCACTGCACTCATGTGATATTCATGCAGGCAAAACACTCCTACACACACACACACAAATAAAATAAGTCTAAAAAGATAAAGGATTGCAAACTTTTGAGGAGCAAGAAAAAGATAAATTCTTTAGCTGTGAGATGAACTGAAACAAAATATCTGGATCTAGGTGTGTTCAGAGTAGGAGATTAAATACACTGTTTCTAATCACACACCCGTCATGCCCTTGAGAGTGAGCTCAGGCCTCCTGCAAGGAACAAGCTCCTCTATTGGCTAGCTCTTGCCCTTTGGGGAAGCCTTTCTGCTTCCCAGCCCAAAAACTTGATAACAAGCACTTGCTGGGCTATCTTCTAGCTGTGTGATCTGAAACAAATTATCTGACATCTCTGAGCCATCTTTGCTTGCAGAATGGGAAGAAGAGCGGGTGCAGGTGGCCTAGCACATGTGGCCTGGCACATGCCAGGATTTCCTAACTAGCAGCTTTTTTTGGTCTGGCTACCTCTCGCCTTCTGAGGTCACCGCTGTTATTATTCATTCATTCATTCATTTTGTTTTTATATTTCTTTCTTTATTTTCTTGATTTTTACCTCCTACCCAAAGCTTCCCCTCTTTCGACCCCCATCCCACCTCCCCATCCACTCCTCCTCGGCTGTTTCTCTTCAGATACAAGCAGACATCCCATGGATATCAGTCAGCCATGGGATATCAAGCTGCAGTGAGACCAGGCACCCCTCCTCCATCAAGGTTGAATGAGGCAATCCAGCAGGACGAATGGGTTCATGGGTTCCAAAAGCAGGTAACACTGTCAGAAACATCCCCTGCTCTCACTGCTAGAAGAACCACGCAAAGCCCAAGTCACACAGCTGTAACGTATATGCAGAGGGCCGAGGCCAGTCCCATGCAGACTCCCTGGTTGTCAGTGCAGCCTCTGTGAGCCCCTATGAGCCCAGCTAAGTTGGTTCTGTGGGTTTTCCTTATGATGTCCTTGACCCCTCTGGTTATTACAGTCTTTCCTCTCCCTCTTCCACAGGATTCTCCTACTGTTTGCCTGGGGTCTCTGCATCTGTTTCCATCAGTTGCTGAGTGAAGCCTCTCTGATGACAGTTGGGCTAGGCACCAATCTGAGTATAGCAGATTATGATCAGTGTTTGGTTCTATCCTAGGTCTCTGGGGTATCCTGCTTCTTGTTCCTTGTTCTTAAGCAAGGAAAGTGGGGCTCACAAAAAAGTTGAGTATTTAAGGGAAACACTTGAGGTTCAGGTCACCAGGCTTTCCTCCTGCTTTTTCAGGCTCTCCTCCCACCCCCCCTTAGGAAAACACCTCCCACCAGGCAGTGGTAGCCCACACCTTTAATCCCAGGATTTGGAGGCAAATGATCTCCAGGTTCAAGGCCAGCCTGGTCTACAGAGTGAGTTCCAGGCCAGCCATGGCTATGCAGAGAAACCCTGTCTCAAAACAAAACAACAAAAAAAGGCATCCTTTCAATTTTGTGACTGAAGGAAAGGGGGCTGGGACCTACAATCTGTCTCAGTTCAACCTGAGACTGCCTGGTTCCAGCCCTCACCATCCTAACCTTAGCCTCTGTCCTCCAATCAGGCCCACAGCCGCCACCTGAGCTTCTGTACCTGCCTTGCATACTGGGATGGGACAAGGCACAGTGATTCCCACTAGGGAACCCCTCCAAACTCTTGCACTGGGAGGAAGGACTCAGGACTATGGCTACTCTGACTAAGACGCTGTTCTATTACCTTCTTCCCAGAGGTCTGTTTTCTCCACTGAATTACCTCAATTAGGTCAAGATGGGGTCTTCTGACTCCCCTGGGCTTTCCACTGTGACTCACAAGTCATGCAGTCCCACGGGGGACTGAGTGGGCCCGAGTAAAGTGGGTAAACTGAAATGAAAGAAAAACAAAAACAAAAGTTATTTTCCCAGGGTTCCATGTGATGGGTGGGGAAGGGGCTGCTGTAGCAAGACAAGGGGGCAGAGTTCGGTGGGCAAACAGCAGCACACCTCACAGACACGCCACCTCAGCCTCTGCTGTAGACAGGATGGGAAGGGAGCTGTAGAGCAGGTCACCAGTTCTCTGGTGCCTACACACCAGGAGGCCCGCCAGGCTGCCTCTCCACAGAAGCTAAGCTAAGCTTAGCTAAGCTAAGCTAACCAGGACCCTCTGGTTAAAGAGCCCCAGAATGACACCTTGTCCAAGACAAATGGCACTGGTTGGACCTGCTCTATCACTGTCAGCTGTGTAAACTTACACACGGTGAGTGCCTTTGTGCTCAGTTTCCGCCTCTATAAAATGGAGCCAACAAAACTGCCTCATAGGCTAACTGTGGAGATTACAGGAGCCAGTATACCTGGAATGAGGCAGAATCCCCATGTTAACTATAGCTAATCTTTGATTATTTTTATTGTTTTGGACTAAAAGATGTTTTAAAATAAAATTTTATTATTTATTTTGTGTGTGTGTGCACATTTGCCAAGGTGCATGTGTGCATGGAGGTGAGAGAATAGTCTCCAAGAGGCAGTTGTCTCCTACCATGTGTGTCCCAGGGTCCCAGGTCTATAGGCAGGTGACAGGAGGCATCTCTACCCACAGGGCCATCTGGCCAGCACTGTTTTGGATTTTTGAGAGTGGGTCTCATGTACCCCAAGCTGGCCTGGAACGCCATCTGTAGCTGAAGATGACCCTGACCGCCAGAACCACCTTCTGCCTTCACCACCTATGGTCATTTGCTTCTCGTTTCTACTTTTCAGAAAGGTGACTGTGATGTCCAAATAAATGAGCTGGGCTGTGGTGTGGCTGGGTGGGAGATCATGTGCTTAGCATGATGTGCTGTCCAGCAGCACAGATAGCTAATTAAATAAGTGGTATAACAGTCCTCCCCGACCTGGACACCTCCCTGCCTGCAGGACTCCAGCAGGGTCCACCGCTGGGGCAGACACTGTAGACCATCAACTTTCAACTCCTGGCTGTAACTCCACACAGAAAAAGGGCAGAATGCTTGAGCAGAAACAGGTTAAGTCGTGCAGCATCTCTGAGACCTGTTTTTTAAAGCATTTTCTCCAAAATATGTGTCCTCTAGGAAACTAGGTCCAGTCCTTAACCAGTTCACCCTCCACTGGCCACCTGCTAACCTAAAGCCAACAGGGCATTCCAGGATCACTGACTTCCTGCTCTCAGACCACAGAAGGGGCCAGGGGACCTGGCATCACTGGGCAGGGTGGGGGCAACCGAGAGACCCTGAGGCCTCCCCTCACCACTTCACACACCCAGACAGGGAAGATGTTTGGGGTAGAGAGTGGGAGGATTTTTTTCAGATCTCCACCAGTCTGAGCCTGGCGCCTGCTACCCAACTTAGCCCTCCCCTTCGGAACGTGGGTCTTTCCGTGCCCGGACTTCCCCCTCCCAAACCAAATACACACGGCTGTTCCCTCCCCACCTCCCCACCCCCATCCTCCCAGTCCCCAGGGCACAGCGGTATTCAGGGACGCTGAGTTTTGTTTACAACCTAATTTGTTCAGATAATTGCCTCGACTTTACTCCGCGCTTGGCCCGCGTGGATCCAGCCTGAAGCCCCTTCTTCATTGGCTCTCACAACACTTTATAGGAAATTCCCCTTTGCAGACCGAGGCAGCGCGTGCGCGGGGCTGGGAGAACGCCTGTTCACAAAGCCCAGAAAGAGCCTCCCCCAGCCCCAGCCCCCACACAGTGGGGAGTCGGAAGGAGGCAAGGCAGAGCCCGCGCCGGACGCCGGCTCCGGACTCGGGGGGCCCCCTGACCACTCCCAGCGCCAGGCGCAGCCCGCCCGAAACCAGTGAACCGTGTGCCAGCAGGACTTGGCCGTACCTCCAGGCTCCTGGAAAAGGCCAGGGTTTATAAAGCGTCCCATAGGCTGGGTCCCCAGGCCGGTGTGAACCTCTGCGGCCTATCTGCTTTGGCAGATCTGTAGCCCAACGTTCCCATTTTTCCTTCCCCAAAGTTTGGTCCACGTGGTCTTCTTCGGCTCGCCGCTGGCCGCCTGGCGGAGGGAAAAGTGGCTGCACCTGCTTTAGGCGAATTATGGTAGCACTAGAAGTTAGTCTCCCCTCCCTCCGCCGCTCTTTCGTTCGCTCCCTCCTCCCCGTCGCTCGGCGCGCTCCCTCCTTCCCTCCACCCCTCCGGTCCTCTGCCCGGTGCGCCCCGCCCGCGAGCCGCTCGCTCGCAGCCACTCGCAGCCGGAGCTCAGTCACAGCCCCTCGGAGTCCGGAGCCGGCCGCCCCTGCGGGCCGGACAGTGCCACCGGCGGCCGGGACGGAGCCCCCCAGCACGCGATCAGGGCGCGGCGCAGGCGGCCGCGGCGCGGCGGGGAGGAGCCCGGGCCGGAACCAGGGCTGGGCCGGGGGCGGGGACGCCGGGGTCCCGGAGCCTCGGAGCCGGAGCGAGCTCAGGAGCGTCGCGGGAGCCCGGGGAAGGAAGATCGGAAGCCTGAGGAGAGTCGAGCCACCCTACAAAGTGCGATGCCCCCGAGGGGCTGAGGCGCGCGGCGTTCAGTGCTGGAAAGATCGCCTCGGAGCGGCGCGGCGCGCAGGGGCAGTCCCGGCGGGTGGCGGCGGGCCCGGGCTGCGACCCGAGCGAGCCCCATGCCCCGTGCGGGCTGACGGGCCGGAGCCCGCACTGAGCGGCCGGGCCGGACAGGTAGGTGACCGATCCAAGAGACCCCAGGGACTCGGGTGGGGGCTGGGCTGACGACTCGTCGAACTCCCCAGCTCGCTCACTCTCTCGCTTGCTCCCTGGCTCACTTTGTGTTTGCAAACTGCCGGCCCGAGGCGCGCCGGGCGCCGGGAGGAGCCCGGCCCCGGGCCGGAGCACTTTGTTCCAACCGGGCCCGGCCGCGTCGCACTGACCCCAGCGGGTACGAAACTCTGTCCCCGGCCCGGGCCTCCAAGCGGACTGGAGCTGTCTGGGGAACAGGTGGGGGCTGCGGCGCGGGGTTCGGGGGCAGCGGGAAGCCGGCCATGGGGGCGGCTTGGAGAGGCCACTGAGGCCCGCCCTGCCCCAAGAATCTGGACTCCGCCCCCTTCTGGCCTTGCTGCTGGGAATGGGGTGTTAGGGGGCGCGACCCCCCCTCCCGGAGTGAGACAAAGAATACTCCCGGCCCGGACTTTCCTGAACCGGGAAGGGAAGTGGTGAAGTGGGATCCCCCCCCAAGTCCATTCTGCACGGGACTCCCCAGGACTAGCAGGAGGCAGAGGGACTTGAGGAGGGGGGTGGGGGGTACCACCAACAATCTCAAACACCTTGTTGCCTTGGTCGCACCTCGGAAGTGCTGAGACTAGTCAACCTTCTTTCCCTTCATCCCTTAATCAGATCTGAGATAGAGCGGAAAAACTTCTTGGGGACTTGAGAGAGACTGGAAATGGCCCCTGTGATTTTTGTGTGTTGGAGCTGGTCGGTGGGGGACTTGATCCGGTGGATACCCTCCCCAATGGGACAGGGCTCCTGCAGGGTAGTGGGGGAATAAAGTGGCTGGACGGAGGGCCCAATGCCACCAGAGAGATGAGGCTGCCGGAGTGACCAAGCCGGACCCCATTTCTCCAGACCGAGCACTCTGGTGACTCACTAGACAGCCCTTTCGTCTCCCCAACACCTTTCTGACCCGCGGCCACCCTCGGCGGTGCTCAAATCTAGCATTCCGCTTCTACGTAAAACTTCTGCCTTTTGGGCTGCGCCGGAGCAGAACCCGGTGGCGCTTAGAGACCTGGGGCCGCGGCCACCTGTGTGAGGGAACTTGTGATTTCGTGGGACGCGGATTCTGAGTCAGAAGCCCTGACCATCACAGACTGACCCTCTTCCTCAAGTGAGGCGACCGCGTGAAGACCCTCATGTAGCATCCGCCGACTCTGTAGGTTGGGAGGACAAGGGTATGGGGGGCTGTCCCTGCTCTCAGATAGTGTCCCTCTCCTTTGCATCCCGGGCCTCTTACACCGCTGTGCGTGTTTCCACGTTCCTTTGCTTGGTTGGCACCTGGGACTTCAGATATCTGGAGATAGGCGCGTGTGGTGCACCTTTACACGGTCTACCCACCCGATGGACCGTGGCGCTCTGAGCGGGGGAGGGGACCAGGAGGAACAAACCTGAGTCCAAACCCACCGTTTGGTGGTTCCAGAGCAAGGCGAAAAGAGTTTTGGCTAATGCGGGATTTTTACCTTGAGCTTAAAGCGTCTCTACCTGGATTGGCAGTGGAAGGCGTTGGGGCTGGATTTCAGGGTCGGGAGCTTCCGCGCGACAGTCGTTTTGTTTTGCGGGAGTGACCCATCTCACACGAAGAAAGGAGCAGCGGGTGGTCCGTGCTGTTCCACCGCTTCCAGGAGAAGCCTAGCCCCCCCACCCTCACCCCCCGCCCCCGCGAACCTCAGTGGGTAGGCCCCTTGGCCTAGGTACCCTGCGGTACCGGCATTTTAAGCCCCTGGTTGAGATCAACCAAGGAGCCAGGGGGAGGCTCCTTAAGGGGAGCAGTCGGCCTCAGACGACCTCTGCCCGCCCCCGCGGAAAACCGCTGTGGGGAAGTCTGCAGGCTCTCCTTCTTTTTTTCTCCTTAAACTTGAGAAACTTTACCTTGCCAGGGTGATTCAGGGGCTGTCGTCTGGAGGTCGGAGGGGCTCTGAGATACCCTTAGAACAGCGCATGTAAAGAAAAGAATGTGCAGTGGTCCGCCACTCTAATCAGTTGGGCGAGGTAGCCTGGTATCAGGGCTGTTCTAGGACCCCCTCTTCCACACTCGCTGCACACCCCGTGATATATGAACCCTTAAGTGCCTGGTTGTGTTTTGTTTTGTTTTGTAGGAGGGTTGGGGAGACTTAAGACAGTCTCTTTATGTTGCCTAGGCCAGCCTCATACGATGTCCTTATGCAGCCTCTCCGATGCTGGGTTTACAGGTGTGTTCCACACACACCTCACCAAGCTCCTTCTGTATTTTACCCTAGCTCCAACCTTGAAAGTTGGAGGAGACTCTCCCTTATTACAGTCTCTTCTGAGGCTAAGGCTGGGTTGGAATTGAGGAGCAGGAGAGAATTGGGGACTAGTCAGGCCCAACTTGCTGGTGGACCTGCTCCTGTTCCTTCCTAGATATCCCCACCCATTTCCTCTACCTTTGGCCAGAAACTCCCTTTCTGTCCCTCTGGTAGGTAGGTCCCTTCTTGCCAAGAATGCTCATAGCCTGCTGGGCCCTCACTCCAAAGGCACCTTTCCCTAGCAGGGGAGGACTCCAGGAGGATTGGAAGGGGGTGGCTTTTTTTGATCTGGTAATTTCCTCAGTGTTTGCTGAGCCCCCTCCTTGCCTGGGCAGATCCCAGGCTGGGCCCTAGGATCTGGAGCCTCCTCTCTGGGCCCCAGCTTACGGAATAGATGAGACAGATGTGATGGAAAGGTAGGTGGCATGCAAGGGGTTGATTTCAGAGGACTGTGTGAGGGAGGGAAGGGGCATCTATCTCCCCACGAAGCCATCCTTCCTTCCCTACATTTTAACCCTTCACTGACCATGGTACTTTTGGAAAATTTCCCCTCGAGATGCATTGTGCTGAAGCTCAGGCCTTATTCTTATTGCCCGAACAGCGCTAACTTCCTTCCGTCCTAGGGGCTTCTCAGTTCCTCTGCCCCCATCCCCTTTCCTAGCCTCTGTTTCCCCAGGCCCAAGGCAGCCATGGGCCTATTTTTGCTGGAATTTTGTGCCTCCATTGTCCGAGAATAGCTTCCTCTGAGGTGGTTCCGGAGCCCTAGAACCCGAGGCACACAGCTCGTGCCTCCCTAGATACGTGTGTCAGAGTAAAAAGGGCTTTGGAATTTGGCACTTGAGATAGGGCTCTAGGGAGCTTAATTAAGCTGCTGGAACCTCAATTTTCTTAGGTTGTAAAGTAGGTCAACAATGCCCAGAGCAGAGCAGCAGCTTGGGGCTTGAATGGGAGATAAAGTTTCACATCCTAGCAAGTGTCTGCCCTTCAGAGTGCCACCCGGTGATGGCACGCTTTGTATTTTCTTTTCTCTAACTGGTTTACTAGCACTGCCAGGCCACTTACTGGGCCGAATGCTGGAAATATTGGAGTATAGCCCTTCACTTTATAGGCTGGAAAATGAAGCCAGAGAGAAGTGGCAACTCGTGTGAGGTTTTCGCTGCTGCCCAGGCACAGAGCTGAGACTAACCAGGGGCTGGAGCCTCTCTGCCTTGGGCAAGTGAGAAGGCCAGGGATAGAGGGCTGACACTTCACCAGCCTGGCCCAGCCCGCCGCCTCCCTAGCTTGTCTGAGCTGTACTTCCTGCTTTCTGTGCCTGCTCCTACCCTGGCTTGGCCCTTATTTCTTCTTAGGGTGGTAATAGATACAAATACAAATGAGACAGAATTCTCCAGAAAACTGAGGAGAAAAAAAATTACTGGAAGACTAGCATCTCCTCTTTTTAAAAGGAAAGATTCCTAGTGTTTGGGAATGGCGCCTCCTGTCCTTACAAGAAGTTATCAGGTGGAGATCCTCAGGTTTGGGACCTACCGCTGAATGGTCGACTCAGAGGCAAGAACCTTTCCTGCAGGGAGCCTGAAGTTGTCTGTCCTTCCCATCACCGGCTGGAATTCTCTGTGGAAATGAACACTTTTCTTGACTGCCGGTTGCACCAATCCTGAAATCCTCTTCCTATGGCCTCTGACTTTGTGTATGTTCTGAGCTCTCTCAGAAGACTTGGGGTACACTGATGGGCTGGAAAACAAGAGCACCCCCACAAAAGGTGCCTTCTGCATGGAACCACAGGGTGAGGGGCCATGCAATCTTCCTTGCTGCATCACTTTCCTTGGTTCCAGGACAGATGGATGGAGACACACTCACACACACTCATACACACATAAAGGCACGCATGCACCGACTCACACACACATACACGCACACACACGCTTTTGCCCACTTACCTGCTACAAAGTCATGCATTTTCTGCCAAGCCCTATCAGAAGCCTGCGCCTCCAGCCCCAGGTATGTCCTCATCTCTTGGGGCTCTTCCCCTCCACCACTGCCTCAGGATGACTGGGCTGCATGGGTGGTGCCAGATAGAGGTGAAGGGTATTTGCTTTTGCATTGGAATTGATTCTGATGGCATCTGACCCCAGCTACTACTGTGTAAATGGGCAGGGGGAGCAAATGGTGGGTTTCCTCATAATAGGACAGTATGCAGAATTAAGCATGCCATTTGTTTGAAGTAGGGAGGGGACAGAGGTGACACAGATCTGTCTGTCTGTCTATCGTGTTGTGGAGCATGGCATGTCTCAGTTTCTGACTGGCAGGAAGAGAGGGAAAAGTGATGGCTGCCAGGCTTCAGAACAGGATTTGGGGGATAGAGATGGGTGTTTCTACAAACCCCAGTGCCTACTGTGTGCAGCAGACATATTGGCAGGACCTAGAGAAGAGAGGAAATAAGAGGGGCTCTCCTGCAACTCCAAAAGCCCAAACTAGAGTAAGTAGGCGAATGTGGATCTTTGAGATGGGTGCTGGGGACAAGAGAGGGTGGGGTTCTGACAGGGTACATGTGCTTGGACAGAGTTCTTGCCTTACCCCTCCCCCGCCCCAGTGTGAGGGGAAAATGAAGGGGTGGGCAGGTAAGGAGGGTTGAGTTCTGGTTTCCTCAATCCTGCCAAACCAGAGCTGGCTCTACGGACACGATTCCGGCTGGGCCTGCATCTCTAGGAGCCCACATTTCTAGCGGACCCCAAGTCTGAAGAAGTCACTCTTTGGGACTTGCCTTTTCAGTAGGAATTCCCTGTGTGGAGAATTCCTACTAATTCTCCCTGCCAGAGAGAATTAGAGAGGAGGACCGAAACATTAAGGTGTGCCCACGGTCTGGTGACTAGCAGCTGCTGGAAGGGCTGGGAGAGTAAGGGCAGGGGTTTGTGGCCTTCAGAGCAGTAGGCTGTGTTGAGGTCTTACCTTGGGAGACTCTCATCTGGTTTCCCCCAGAGACCACAAGCTACCTGCCCTTCTCCCCAGTTGGAGCACAATGGTGATGGTGATAGAAGCTCCGAATGGCTCCTCTGGCTTCTTGCTGAGTCCCAAGAGCATCAAACGTCCTTGCCCCTTGATGAAAGGCTGCAGATGACTGAGACCTGAGCCCAGGAAGGCAGTCGTGGGTTGTGAGGCCTAACCCACCAGAGTACAGACTTCTACCCACCTCTGCTGGACTTGAGCCAGTCTTGCAAGCTCGGACCTCATGATCTGCGTTTTGCTATAGCATGTCCCGCAGTGCTGTACTTCCTGTGCTCAGGGATGACTCTCTGGGTCCTCCAGGTACACTGTGGGGGGTCCCCATAAGGCATTGCCACCAAAGTCCTAACTTTCTGCCTGGCCTTTGGCATGTTCTCTGTGGATATCCGATTTCCTACAGTGTAGCTAGCGAATGATCGCCTCCTCTCCCTGGCCTCAGTTGAGGATGGCCACGGTCTTTGCCAAGGCAGCATGGCCTCCTGCCCCTGAAGGGGCTGCCTGAAGGGAGCACTGTGGAACTCAGGGCAAGGGGCCCTGTGACCCACGCAAGGCACCTCTTTGCCAATTAGACAGCAGAGCCTGATTAAAAGGGGTGCTGCCCGCCTCCTCCTGCCCGATCCCCATCGATGAGATTTCCCTTCATCAGAATCTCACATCCTCCAGAAATTAATTTGATGCCTCTTGTTATCAATTAATTGAATCTCGTTGGGAGAGTGCTCCGAGAGGCGTGCTGCAGCTTGGCCCTTATGTGTTTCTGTCCCCATCCCCCATTAACCAGGACAGCTCAACCCTTCCCCCAAACTCTTTCTTTCTGCTTTTAATTTCACATATTTTCTGAAATCAAAGCTCTGCTCTGAGCCCCTTTGCCAGGTTTGACGTGGATGGGTACCTCCAGCTGGGTACTGGCTGGACTCGCCTTGTCAGGGAGTCTACCTCTCTATTTGGTTTCTCCTTAAATAAACAAAACCTCACCCTTCAGGGTTTGTCTCTGCCCCTGACCCTGTGTGCCCCAGGGGCTAGAACTTGGGAGGGGCTGGAATAGCTACATCCTAGATAGTGAAAGAGAGACACACAAGAGGGATCAAAGCAGGGGTCTCATACCATGGCAAACATGTAGAAGTCTGAGGGCAGCTTCTGGGAGTTGGTTCTCTCCTAGTCCATGGATTCTGGGAATCAAACTGAGGTTGTCAGGCTTGGTGACACACACCTTTACCTGCTGAGTCATCTCAGTGACCCATCCTCCTGCTGTCCTGTTCTGTTGTGGAATATTTGGTTAACTAGCAAAGATGTGTTGCATTTGTTTATCCTGCATTTGTTTAACTATGTAAAGATGTGTTGCAGTTTTGCTAATTAAATAAAATTAACCTAGACTCAGAGGGGCAACTGGTTAGCAACTGGTTGGCAGGAAGTAGCAGGGAGGAGCTTAGCATGGGTTTCTTAGTTGGGGTGGTATGGAAGAAAGAAAATGAGATGCCAGAGGCCAGACAGACAGGGAGGAAGTAGGAAAGTAGGGCATACAGAATGAAAGAAAAGTAAAAAGCCCCGAGGCAAAACGTTTAGATGAATAGAAACAGTTAAATTAAGTAGAAAGAACTAGTGGACAAGCCTAAGCTAAGGCTGAGCACTTGTAATTAAGTCTCTGTGTCTTTATTTGGGAGCTGGTTAGTGGCTCAAAGAAAATGCCAACTACACTGTTTGCCATTTTTAGGAGTTATTTAGAAGTCTTTGCCCTTGGCAGATCAGTTTTATTATTTGTAGGGGAGAGAGCACCAGTCTGGACCCCTGTCCCCACCTCAGCTTCCTGAGAGCCAGGATAAGTGTCTTCAGCTCTCAATGTCATTCAAAAACTTGTGTAAGTCCAGGCTCCATCCCCAGAATGAAAGATGCGGGAAAGGCTCCCTAACGCCTCCCAGTGAAGAAGTGTGTTTTACAGCAGCAGTTCTCAGCCTGTGGGGTCGCAGCCCTCCAGAGTTGCATATCTGATACTCACATTGCAATTAGTGATGGTAGTCAAATTGCAGTTAGGAGGTAGAGATGAAATAACTTTATGGTTTGGGGTCACTGCCATACTGAAGGGATGCAGCATTAGGAAGTTGAGAACCACTGGTTTACAGCTTCTTCATCCTAATCTACCACATCCTGGTGACCCCCAGTTGAAGGACCTGGGCCTGGGGAGGTGGTCCGCCATGACTGGAATCACCTGTTATGGAACTTGTCTCTTGAAATGCTCCATTTTTTCAGGGGCAGGGGTAGTGTCACAAGTTGACTGACTTCACCCCTGCTTTTCGTTGGCTGCCATACAGGTCACAAAAAGTCACATAAATATATTCCCACTTGGGCTTCCTTTGAATAATCAAAAACAGCCTACACTTATGTGCAGTGAGGACACATTGAGGTTGAGTGACAGCTACTTCTCTCTCCCTGGGCCTCTTTAGTGGCCATCTTAGCTACTGAGAGGATACTACTTAGCATTTTTCATTTCTTTCTGTTTTACATGTATGGGTGTTTTCCTGAATGTATGTCTGTGCATTACGTGTGCCTGGCTCCCACAGGATCCTCTGGAAGAGAGGCCAGTGCTTTTAACCACTAAGCCATCTCTCTAACTCCAGATCTTTCCTTCCTTCCTTTTGAAACAGGGTCTTACTATGTAGCTGTGACTGGCTTCAAGTTCATCTATATTCTCCCATCTCTGCCTTCTGGGATTATAGAAATGAAAGCTGGTTAACATCTTTTCACGTGGACATTTGTTTGGTCTCAGTTTTGCTGTGTATTTTTTTGTTTCGTTTTTTGTTTTTGTTTTTGTTTGAGACAGGGTTGTGTAGCCCTGTCTGTCCTGTGTAGATGGGCATTTCTATCCCACCCAGTCCCACAGCTGTTCATTCCCAAAGAAACACACAGAAGCTTATATTAATTATAAACCGTTTGGCCTGTTAGCTCAGACTTATTATTAACCAGCTCTTACAACCTAAATTAATCCATAATTCTCATCTGTGTTTAGCCTTGTGACTTGGTACCTTTTCTCAGTAAGACATTCTCTTCTTGCTTCCTCTGCATCTGGCTGGTGACTGACTCTGACTGACTTTGCCTTTCCTCTTCCCAAAATTCTCCTGCCTATGCCTCTTGCCTAGCTGCTGGCCAATCAGTGTTTTATTAAACTAATATGAGTGACAAATCTTTACTGTGTACAAGAGCTTTATTCCACATCAGTCCTGGAACTCACTCTATAGACCAGGATGTCTTTGAACTCACAAAGATCACCTGTCTCTGCTGGGATTAAAGGTGGGAGCTACTACCGCCTGGCATGATCCCAGTATTCTTTAAGGAGATAAAGGTAGGGTGGGATAGGGAGAAGGTGCCTTGAAGACTCCAAAGGCTCAGAGAAGACCTGTAAGGACACTCTTGCTGAAATCAAATTCCTATTTCCATGCTGCTGCTAAGAATTGACAGTGGCATTCAGCTTTTGCTGGGTTTGGTGGTACCGGGGTTGAACCAGACGTCATTAATCCTAGGAGGTCTTCCGCCTTTCTCCTGCGAAGTGAATTTTAAGGCTTCATGTTTTCAGGGACTGTGCAAGTACAAAGTACCTTCTTGTGTATGTCTTGTTTGGGCAAGAGCCTTTTTAGAAGGATCATTGCCCCCACCTCCTACCCGATCCCCAGCGATTTCTCTTCATCAGAATCTCACATCCCCAAGAAAACAATTTGATGCTTCTTGTTATCAGTTATTTGATATGGAGGTCCTCTAAGAATGGGATCACAAGTGGGTTCTGGCCCACTGAGGCCTAGAGAGAGTGAGACACCTTCTGAAACTAATCTTGATGCAGGGACAGAGAGTGCAGGAGTGTTTGCTCAGCCTTTGCCTGTTTGTGTGTTGCTGTGTCTTAGATATCTCTGAATTGATGCCCAAGAGCCTTCTGAATCCCATGCCTAGAAATCTGGGGAGACAGAGGGGCCAGGGCTAGGTCAAGGGCCATGGAGTGTCAGACCAGGTGGTCTGCCACAGGCCTATAGGAGCCTCTGGTGCCAAGGGCACCACCAGAACCAGGCTCCAGACAGTCTCCAGATGGTCACTTGAGCCCTGAATGGGTAGCCCCTACCCCTGAACCGGCAGGCCCCCCACGTAAGACGTCACTATTTAATTAGCTCTGTCTGATTAACCAAACTTGGCATTAGGCTCCTCTTGCCCTCTTCTTTCCCAGCTCCGAATCAATGGCTTTGATATGCTAATTAGGGAGTAATTTAATTTCAAAAGGCCGCAATTAACAAGGGTGTTGTGGACATGCTGTAGTTAAGCGGAGTAATCTAATTTGCATTAGTAACAAGCAGGGACTAATTAGAAGCTTAATTAGACACTTAGATGGCTCTTATGTTTACTTTCTTAATGAGATGGAGTGGGCTCTTTGGTTCTCTCTGTCTCTCTTGTCCTGTCTCTGTTAATCCTTCCTTTTGGTCATGGTAATAAGAAAGAGTATTGAATCAGGCTTCCTTGCCAGGCCTGGTGGAAGCATTGTGACGTCAGAAAGTGGCAGTGAAGAGTATCTGAGGTCCATGGGTTTGTCACCACTGGGGTGGGATGCTGGGAAGGGTCTGGGACCAGATGACCTTGTCAATTTGTTCCTCTTTCAAAGTGAGCCCCAGGAGTGTGGCCGAGGGAAGTGGGTGAGGGTATGCTGGA
The DNA here is from genome assembly GCA_028555095.1 of Dicrostonyx torquatus. Lineage (NCBI taxonomy): Eukaryota > Metazoa > Chordata > Mammalia > Rodentia > Cricetidae > Dicrostonyx > Dicrostonyx torquatus. The sequence goes on from JAQHUG010000041.1 coordinate 275,561, forward strand.
GGCCGGCAGGGACTCTGAGTGGCTTGACGAGGATTAAGAGGCAAAGGCTGCTCTCGGAGACTGGACCCATAATCCCAGCTACTCAGGAGGCAGAGGCACATTTAAGCCTGTCAAGATTACCCATTACGAGTGAGTTCAAGGCCAGCCTTGGGTTCCTTAGGGAACCCTATCTGACACTTTCTGGGGGAGAAAGGTTTTCTGAAAGGTTGATGCTCAGTGGTAAAGCCCTTGCATGGCGTGTGTGAGGACTCCAGTACCATGAAGAGAGACAGTGACACACAGAATGAAACAAGTTGGCAAATTATGCTGTGGAGGCTTACTGCCTGGAACGTAGCTCAGAAGTAACCTGCAGGGGCCTTCCCAAAGTACCACACCCCCTTTAGGTACCCCTCCTTTCTTTTAGTGCCTAACATAACATTTGCAAAGTGGAACGTGTGTGTGTGTGTGTGTGTGTGTGTGTGTGTGTGTGTGTGTGTGTCCCCATGTGTGTGCACATGTGCGCGTGCGTGTGTGTCTATCTGTGAGTTTCTCTACCCCAGCTGTATTTGTAGTTCAGGATCCTGGAGAAGGCTGTGTGAGGTGCCCATGCCTACATCACTCCCCAGAGTCTGACCTAACTGACCGAGAGCACGAAGTAGGAATGGTTTGATTTTAAGGCTCCTTTGTCAGAAAGAGCCTTGTGTACCTTTGTTGCTTACGGTCCTTTTTCACTCCACCAAAAGCCAGAGCTGTGTTTCTTTGACCTCTGTTTGCCAAGATTCCACCACACATACGTACTCAGTATCCATTGCAGGACAGGGTGCACTCAGCACCTCTGTACCAGGAGCTTGTGCATAGCGAAGGGGCTTAGTGTTGGCTTCCTGATGTGGAGCTGAGGCTGTCTGGAGAAGGAGCTGCGCAGTGAAGGGAGGGTGGCCCCAAAGGCTTGTGAGGCTTCAGCAAGAAAGGTCCAGCTGGTACCAATCAATGGACACCAGTGAAATCAAGAGCTATAAACAGATACAGTTCCAAAGCTGGGCAGTGATGGCACACGCCTGTAATATGAGCATTTGGAAATGGAACCAGGAGAATCAAGAGTTCAAGGTCATCCTCAGCAAAATTGCCAGTTTTACCTCAAAAAATGTGATTTTTTAAAAAAGATTTATTTATTTATTATGTATACAACATTTTGCCTCCATGTCTGCCCCCACACCAGAGGAGAGCGCCAGATCTCATTACAGATGGTTGAGAGCCACCATGCAGTTGCTGGGAATTGAACTCAGGACCTCTCAAGAGCAGCCAATGCTCTTAACCACTGAGCCATCTCTCCAGCCCCCAAAAATGTGATTCTAAAGCCTGGTAGTAGCTTTGTGATCCCCGCACTGGGGAAGTCAGGAGGATCATGGGGGTTCCAGGCCATCCTGACCTACCTAGTAAGATCATATCTCAGAAAAAAGGAAACCAAAATGAAAAGCAATGAAGATGAAGAAATAACTGTACCTACTAAGCAAAATGTTCTCTTAAGTGAAGATAGTTCATGTGTCAGGACTCTAAGGGCTTGAGAACTAGAATGTGTTATGTAGACCAGGCAGACCTCAAATTTCCAGTGGCCCTCTTGCCTCTGCCTTCTATGCCAGTATTATAGGCTTACAATGCCAGACCTGGTTGTTGTGGGTTTTATTTATTTATTTATTTATTTATTTTTGGTTTTCCGAGACAGGGTTTCTCTGTAGTTTTGGAACCTGTCCTGGAACTAGCTCTTGTAGACCAGGCTGGCCTCGAACTCACAGAGATCCACCTGCCTCTGCCTCCCGAGTGCTGGGATTAAAGGCGTGCGCCACCACCGCCCGGCTTTGTGGGTTTCGTTTTGTTTTTTCAATACAGGGTTTCTCTGTGTCTTGAAACTCTGTAGTCCAGGCTGGTCTCAAATTTGACAGCCGGGCGGATCCACCTGCATCTGCTTCCCTAGTGCTGGGATTAAAGGTGTGTGTCACCACTGCTGGCATGGTTTTTGTTTTTCAAAACAGAATCTAGCTGTGTAGGTCAGGCTAGCCTGAAACTCTTTCCTTCTGGCTTAGTCTCCCAAGCGCTGTGATTATAGGCATACATACCGGACATGGTATGCATATAGGCATATATATACCATATGATATAGGCATATATACATGCTATGTGATAATCTAGGCATGTACCCTCTATACCTAGCTATTCATCTCCCTCCCAGAATATTCTTCCAAGATGTCCTTTGTTTTTAGAATTAGAAAATAAAAAATTGGGGCTGGAAAGATGGCTCAGTGGGTAAGAGCAGTGACTGCTCTTCCAGAGGACCCAGGTTCAATTCCCAGCACCCACATGGCAACTCCCAACTCCGGGGGACCTGACATCTTTATACAGACATACATGCAGGAAAAATCGCCACTGCACATGAAATAAAATTCTAAGAAAAGAAAATAAAAACGTTTTGAAACTTGGGAAAAGACACCTCCCCCCAAAGATAGCTCAGGAACAGATTCCTAGTCAAGTGCTGTGTGGGTCGGGTGACCTTTGAACTGGGGCCATCCTTGCCCTGCCACTTCTCTTCAGCCCCTCTAGTCCTGAAGTTTTGTGCTAAGAGGACTTGACCGGTCCCAAATTTGTGGGCAGGTAGCTTTTAAGGTGCCACATGCCATTTACAGAGGATCTTTGGCTTGGCACTCAGGCACAGGTGGGTGGGGAAGCTGAGGTGCCAGCCTCCAATCTACAGATGGGAAAGCCCCCCATCCTGGAACTTGGGGAGAGGTAGGCGAATGCTGTACCCATGAGCTGGACCTGCAGCCTTAGAGGCTTTCTAGCTGATTGTTCCGAACAGAAGGCTGGAAGGGGTTGAGTGAACTTTTAACTCCAGTTCCTTCAAAGAGTGGGCCTGCAGCAGGGCATTTGGGAGCCCCAGGAATTGCCCTTCTCGGACTGTCTCGTTCATGTTCTATGTCTTAATAAGTCTGAAGCACCCTTGGAAGGAAGGAAGGAAGGTTTACTGTTATCGGCCAGAGATCTGGACCCCAAAGTACAGGCTGGGGACCTCACTGTTCCATGCCATGAATCATGCCACGAAAGGGTTAGCAGTAGAACGGCAAGTGAGTGACTGGCTGACGTGGGCTGCTGTCCCTATTCCTGGCAGCCTGTAGCCAGTGAAGGTCAGATGCATTGAGCCCTTGGGTCCTTGACTTGAGAGGTACACTCAGCTGCCTGTGGGAACCAAGGTTGATGGCCCTGAAAAGCTCTTTGCTCTCTGTTCCTTACTAAAGATTCGTTAGCAGGATAGTCAGAAAGAAAGGAATAGATAAGGTGTGCGCCATACTCTATTCTGTGTCATGTTCATGTGTGTTATTTTATGTGATCTAGGAAATGTCACTATTTCAAAGACCTTTAGTCCTAGAAACGTCTGAACCCAGTAGGCTCTCTTCTAGTGAAATGATGGCCTTTGCATGTGATTTTTTGGGCATTCAGGCTACAGTTCTGCCTGGCTGAGTCTGCTCATGCTTCATAGCTAATCCATTTCAGCAAAAGAGGCCTTCCCCAATCCAGACTTCATTTAAGATAGAGCCCCGAGTATGGGCAGAGTTTTCATATGACCAAAAGACACTGTGTGCATGTATGAATTTCTCAAGAATCAATAAAGGTACTATATTTACTCTTTATCCTCATGTTGGATAGAATTTGTCCCAATCTGAGAAGTCTTATGTCTATCACTTTTCTCCCCTCTGGGAAGGTGAGCTCTAGAATGGTGTCCAATGCCTATTCTCCGCATACCCAGCCTGGCGCACTGGTGCTGCCTAGGTGCCTTTTGAAACTATGATTGGCGAAGGATCGTTGCTGGTACAACATGCTCCTGACTGGCTAGCTGTGGGGAGAACCCCCACAAGTGACCACCTTTCAGAGACTCAGAGGGAACATGAGGTAGGGCCTTCACCTCTTCCATTTGCCTGTTGAGTCCATTCCACTCAGAAGGGACTGCCCTTCCGGCTCTTGTGGCTAGATCTCAGTTTTTAGGTTAATCGGACCCTAAATGCTTGTTGAGTGAATGCATAGCCTCAGAGGTCCACCAACTAACTGACTGGTTTGGACCATGGGAAAGCTAGCTCTTAACTGAAGCTTGCTCTCATCCTCGGAGCCCTGCTGCCTCAGACGAGCAGGTCAGCTTGCAGTACAAGTTATGTCCTCTTCAAATCAACAGAATTAGCCTCTCAGATGGAGCCCAGAACAAGCCCACTAAGGTGTCCCTGGGCTCTTTCTCCTCCATGGTATTGTGCTTTAGGACATTCTGCCTCTTACTTCAATCAACTTCCTCGGCCTCCTTTGGAGTTTTAAGTAGACAACATCCACTTATTTGCTCCAAATTGCTCAGCAAGTTCGTGACCTACAGGGCTGCGGCTAGACACCAGTTTTCTAGCCCCAAGTGTCAGGCTCTCATCAGGGCCACCTTCTGCTTCAGGGGCCACGGGACTCTGGTACAGGTGACCCATGGCCACGCCCCCATCTGTCGCCTGCTGCCGCGCTGCTGCTCCCGGAACGCGCTCATCCCGAGCTTCTCGGTCCCCTCCTCCTCCCCTCCCTCGCGGGTAAACTCCGGGCATCCATCAGTCTGTTAATTGCACTAATTAGAGATCGCGGAGGTGTTAATTGGAAAACCCTGGTATTGTGCCTGTTTGGGGGAAGAAAACGTCAATAAAAATTAATTGATGAGTTGGCAGGGCAGGCGGCGCGGGTTCGCGGCGAGGCACAGGGTGTCGTGGCAAATGTTACGGCTCAGCTTAAGCGACTGTTAATTAAAACGCGACGGTAATTAATACTCCTCACGCCATATGGGCCCGCGAAAAGGCACAAAAGGTTTGTCCACGTGTAAGACTCTGGTGTCTTATCCTCTCCGCCTCCCAAAAGCACCCCAGGTCCGGAGTGCCCCTTTGGCCTCAAGCTAGGTGTAACTCGTCACTTCCGGCAGGGAGGGGACAGGGCGGACCCTGACTGGTTCCAAGAAGGCGTTGTTGCCTTTGCTCCCACTGGGGTACATCATAGAGGCAAAAGCCTCAGGGAAAGTGGGAACCCTCAGATGGCCACGGAGTTCCCCAAAGGGGAAGAAGTGGCAGTGGCTTTGACCTAGCTTCCTTCCGAGGACGCCTGCTGGAGCCCAGGCCAGACCGTGGCTCCCTAGTGCTCAGCCAGGGAATCCGGAGTATAGGAGACTAGGATCCACCCACCTGTAGCCATCCAAATCCTGAACCCACCCACCCACCCACCCAACACACACACACACACACACACACACACACACACACTGTAAATGGTCCTCCACTACCCACGACATGTGGGGGGGAGTGGTCTGGAAATTCTGGCATGAAGTGAGAAGCCTAGTCTTAGCAATTCTTAGGGAAATTTGAAAATGTTTGGTGCCCACTCCTTAGTGGCTTTGGGGGGTAGGGAAAAACAGAGTCTGCTGGCTGTTAGTTGAGGTTGGCCTTGAAGATCCTCCTCCACCTCCACCAAGCCAGGAGGGACACACAGCTGGGCCTAAGTGGTCTAATCTCAGCTTGTGTCCGTCCTTCCCCTGCAAGTGTTACTGGCGCTAAGGAACCGGTGGCTCTGTGTACAGAGGGGGCGGGAATGCAGGAATGGCTGCCCAGAGCAGCCAACTGGGATCCTTGTTGGGTGGAGCCTTTGGGACAAGGGACTAAGCTGTAACTCTAATGGCCTCCTGGTGGCTCCCAGCAACACCCAAATACTGTGACTTTACATCCACCAGCTAGGCTAGGGAGTTCCTTCACCCCCACCCCAGGAGCTTCTGAAACTATTTTCTCATGGAAAAAAGAGAAACTGAGGCCCTGAGATGTAGGAAGGCAAAGGGCTCATAGCTGGTTTGTGACAGAGTCTAGGCTGTCATCTCTCCTAGCCAGCTGGGGTCATAAGGCACACCAGTGGTTTGCCCCTACCCCCTCTTAGTTACATTGATAACAAAGTGTACTCCGAGCACCCCACCCCATCTAACCTCCTATGGTACAGGGAACTCCCCATCTTCCTTACAACACTGCTGAGAGGTGGGTAGGAGTTGTGAGCCTGGAGGCTGTTGGCTGTTGGTGTGCTCCGGCTTGGAGGGCAGGTGTGCCAGGGCAGAGGTGAGGATTCCTAGAGGGCCTGGAAGTTCCTGCCCTGTGGGCCTGAGGGACTGGTGTTGGTGGGTGGGCCAGAACCTGGAAGGAGGTATATAGGTGTGTGTCCGTGGGCAAAGGCCCCTGGAGGCAGAGCACAGCCAGTAGGGAATGGCTGCTATTCATACATCCTGCGGAAATGACTTCTCAAATGCATACAATCTCAAGCATGCAAATGAGAGGCTTGTTCAATATGAATGATCAGCCCTTGAATAGCTATTATACACATTGCCACAATTACGTCCTTCACTTGGTATCACTATGCCCCGCCCCTTCCCTGCTCTCCCCAAACGACGGGAAAGGAAAGGACACCTCTGCTGGCACCCCCTTCTTTTCATTCTCCCTTTTCCAAACTTGCTGTCAGAGCTACAAGTGTGCTGTGTTCTGTGAATGCTGGAAGGGGACCACTTTCCCTTCCCTGGGAGAAATAGCTGCCAGATTTTCCTTGCGTTCTCCGTTCTCCTGGCCATGCTTACACCCCGGAGGCTTGTCTTTGTCCCCGGGGGCCCAGGAGTTCTCAGATCTCTAAGCAGCTAGTCTGGGATTCTGAGCTGGAAGCTGCTCTCTGCCCCAGCAGGGCTGGAATTGGGGGCGAGGGAGAGCTGAGAGGGCAGTGGGCTCCGCTGTCTTCCCATTCCCTTACCCCCAGCTGAGGTCCAGGCCTGAGTGGGGAAGTTACTCTTGTAGTTTTCAGGGTGGGTGGTTTCAGGGAGGGGGCTGAAGTGCTGGGCTGTGGTGGGTGGAGACCAGAGCCCACCCATCCATCATTTGGCAGCTCCAAGCCCTGGGGCTGACACAGCTATTAAAGGCTGGGGACCGAGTGCTCAATCTCTTCCAAACCGTCACCTCCACGTTCTACCCCTGCCCCAGCTCCTCTCAGAACTTGGGAATGGGAGCTACTGACTAGAACATTAAGGCCACTTCAGCAGTACATGGACTCTTTAGGACCCCTCTCCCAATCCACTACGAGAGAGACAGTGCAGAGTCAAAAACAGGTTTCCTGAGTGGTGGTGTAGCCCCCTGCATCCCTCTTCTCTCACTCTGCATGGGTGAACAACCAGCTGGGAACGGCTTAAAAGTAGGGATGGGAGGAAGATAGGACTGGGAGCCTCACCCTGGGGAGAGAAGTAATTCAGCCACTTTCTAGAGTTTCTTTAATCTGTTACCTGAAGGGCCTCAGCCTGTTGGCTGAGAAAGATGTGGTTTCCTGGCTGGTTTCTCCAGTCCTTGTTGGATCCCTATGTAACATCAGACAAATCATTAGCTCTCTGAACCGCGTCACCTCTGCCTTGCTTGGAGTGGATGGAGAATGAGCTGATGAGGGCTAGCCTGGGCAAGTGCCCTCATTGTAAAGGACTCCAAGAGGCTAGGATGAAATACTTACACAAGGAAACGGAAGTTTAGGGCATCTGAGACCATACGTTAAACAACAGTCCGTGGTGCTTATTCATGGGGTACTAGAGAGTCCAGGATTTGAGGAGAGCGTGTGTGTGTCCGTGCATGCACATGCTAGTGAGTGCTGGGCGTGAAGCAGGGGCGCACTGTACGGCTCAGGCTAGAACTTGTGAGGATCACAGGCATGCGCCTGGGGTCAAAGGCATGCACTGCCCCTCCTAGTTTCAGAATATCCCCCTTCTGAAGTGTGTGTCAAGCTGGTGGGAAGCGCTGCAGCTGGGGAAGGGAACTCCTCACCCCTTGCTCTCCCTGCTGTTCACCTTCTCCCTGGAGGATTTACAGCACTCCAGATTTAAGAAGGAGGCATTTGGGCCTTGATCCTGATGCTTTGGATAAGATGCCTGATTTGGGGCTGGAGAGATGGTTCAGGGCCCTGGTTCGATTCCCAGCCCCGACATGGCATCTCACAGTTGTCTGTAACTCCAGTCCTATTGGCTCTGATGCCTTCTTCTGGATTCTGCATGCACACGCTGCACAGGCATACATGCGGGCAAAACACCCGTGTACATAAAATAAATAAATATATTTTAAAATATCCGATTTTTAATTAGTTTGTTCATTTGATTTTTCTTTTCAGACTTACGTGTGTGTGCACACTTGTGTGGGTGTCTGTGGCAGCCAGAAGAGTGTGTCGAATCTCCTGAAGCTAGAGCTGTGAACACTCTTATTTGGGTGCTGGAAACTAGCAGCCAGTGCTCTTAACCTCTGAGCCATCTTTCCAGCCCTCACCCTGGGGAGAGGAGTAATTTTTTTTGTTTTTGAGGCAGGTTATCCTGTTGCACAGGCTGGCCTGAGACTCCTCCTACCACAGCCTCCCAAACTGAGACTGTAGGTGTGACAGGGTCTTTTTTTTTTTTTTTTTTTTTTTTTTGCCATCCTGCCCCACCCCAGTTTTCATAGTGCTGGGAATGGGAACCAAAACACACACTCTCCCCTTGAATTACAGTAATCCCATTTGGGGGTGACGCTTGCTAGGGCTTGGACCTAGGGCATTCAACAAGGCTAAGTCTTTATTTAAGCCTGTACTGCCAGCCTCTGTTTTACTGTCAGTAACTGGGTGTTAAACACAGATCTTACTGTTTTGAGGAGGGCTCTTGGACTGTGGGTAGTAATAAATGAGACATGAGAGTTACTTTGGTAGCCTGGCTGAGGACTTGAGTAGGTAGTGGACCCCAGGATGCCGTTAGACGCTAACTAGGGCTTAGGGCAGTTAGTTTCCTGTGTTGATTAGGGCCTGCTGTATCCTGGGGAAAGCGGCCTCTGCCCCCAGGGAACTCGTATCTGTATGGAAACAAAGGCAAGGGCTATTACTGGTGAAAGGGAAGAGGTTTGGTAGGTCCCAGCTAAAAGGAAAGACCAAAACAGGTTTAGGACCCCGAGGGAACAGGGAAGAGCTAGCTCATCTCCTACCCTCCCCCTACTCTTACTGGGAGCAGGGAAAGGGAGGTTGCAGGGTAGGGGCCCAGGCTTCCTTATTCAGCTGCTCCTTAACTAGGCCCTCAGGAAGGGGTGACCCTGAGAGGGTCTCTGGAGGAGCTTCTGGGAAATTGAGGAAGAGAGCACCATAGGACAGGGTTGGCTGAGGTAGGTGGGGGCAGCTTTCAGTTGTGTCCCAGGTAGGACCTGCCCTGGAAATCTGTCTTTGAGTCTCAGCCCCTCCCCCATTCTCTTCTCCAGGTCCCAGTAGAACGACATGATGGTGGAATCTGCATCGGAGACAATCAGGTCGGCTCCGTCTGGTCAGAACGGCGTGGGCAGCCTCTCTGGGCAGGCTGATGGCGGCAGTGGGACCGGGACCGCGGGCACGGCTCCAGCCGCGGGAAGGGACGGCTCAGGCAGGGACGCCGCCAGCGGAGCTGACAGCAATGGCGAGATGAGCTCCACCGAGCTTCTGCACTTCCAACAGCAACAGGTAGGCTGACCTCCCCAGGCTTTTAGCCCAGACGCTCTCCACCCGGGTGTCGCTGCTCTGTCCAGCCTAGCACCCTGGCTTTTAGATAGTGAGAAGGGACAGCCTCCAGGGACATCCCTGTGTGTCTGCTTTCTGGTGGCTAGTCTGACCCTGGTACTTGGGGCTCAAGTTTATGAAGTTTGAAATAGTCCCAGCAAAGCCATAAGGACTGACAGCTGCCTGGGCTTTGAAAGTCTGTTTTGAGTGGGTGGATGTCTTGGCACGTGGCTGGAAAACTGGCTTTTTTAACAGGTTTGGGAGTGTGTGCTATGCACACAGGGGTGTCTTTATTTGTACTGTGAACCAAGACCAAGGTTAAGTGGCCAAAGAATCTGGAAAGAGGCCCAGGAAGGGGGCAGGAAAGGTACCTGCACACACACACACACACACACACACACACACACACACACACGCACACACACACGTTTGTTTGTTTTTTTTCAAGATAGGGTTTTTCTATGTAACAGTCCTGGCTTGGAACTCACTTTGCAGACCAGGCTGGCCTTGAACTCACAGGATCCATCTGTTTCTGCCTCCCAAGTGCGGGGATTAAAGGCTTATGCCACCACTGCCCAGCTTATTTTTTTATTTTTAATTATGTGTATGTCTGCATTCTGCACACAGTATATGCTTGCGAATTCACGTGCCTGCAAAGGCTCCAGTGTCAGACACTATGTAACAGGAATTGTAGACAATTATGAACCACAGGTGCTGGGAATCAAACTCAGGTCCTTCGGATGAACAGCAAATATTCTTAACTGCTGAGCCATCTCTCCAGCCCAGGCTTGTATTTTATTTTAAAGGCTCACACTAGGAGCCCAGTCGGCGGCTCCTCTTTTATGCCTATAATCTCCACCCTGGAGAACCTAGTTAGATTATGAATGAGCAGATCCCCAGGGGTTGGGGTGGAGGGGATCCTGCTTGAAGGGTTTAGAAGAACTGGCCCAGCCAGCCCTGGCCTTGGGAGTCCTCTTGTTTGACTTTGCCCCTTGAACTGTTGCTGGTGGCCTGACCCTTAGGGCCTCAGCTGGGAAAGTAGAACAGGAGGACCCTGGATGCTCCGTACCATCCATCCTTACCTGTGCAGCCAGGGCCTTCGTGCCTTGCAGACATTGCTCTCACCCAGGCTCCTCCCCTAGACCTCAGCACCTCCTCTTAACACCTAAGGCTTCAGGGTTGCTCCAGAAGCAGCTCACTGATGCTACAGGTGATCGGCCCCATCAAGCAGGGACCTGTTCTGAGTCTAAGCCAGCATCTTAGCAGCCACATGCCCTTGGCCGCTAAAATATCGAGTTGTTAGGACCAGAAGCAGCCAGTGTGACTTCACATTTGTTCAAGTAGGTGTGAACAAATAGGAGTTAACAGTTTCTGCGTGTGTTGGCTTGTATGTGCTCCTGTCCTGTGTACAGGGGGCAGAGACCTTCCTTAGTCACTCTCTGTCTTTGTGGGGTTTTTTTGTTTTTTGGTTTTTTTTTTTTTGTTTGTTTGTTTTTGATTGTATTGGTTTGTTTTGGTTTGAGACAGGGTCTCACTGTTAGCAATGGCTGGCCTGGAACTTGCTATGTAGATCAGGCTGGCCTGGAGTTCACAAAGATGTGCCTGCCTCTCTGTGCTGAAATTAAAGAAGTAAGCCACTATACCTGGCGTGTGTGTGTGTGTGTGTGTGTGTGTGTGTGTGTGTGTGTGTGTGTGTGTGTGTGTAGTGGTCACAGTACATGTATGGAGCTTTGGAGAATCAGTTCTCTGCTTCCATCATGTGGAATCCAGGGATCGAACTCAGATCTTCAGAGATATGATCCTTGGGAGGTGGTGGGCATTGTCATTACCCTTCTTAAGCAGAATCTCTGGGAAGAGAGAGCTACTGAGTCTGTGCTTTCTGCTGGGACAGAATCCTGGTTTGTTTGTTTTTATCAAAATATAGCTAAAGATGGGCTCTTGCAAGGACTTGATTCATAGCGCCAGCATGGCAGCTCGAACATCTGTAATGTCAGTTTGGGGCTTCAGTTCCCTCTTCTGGCCTCTGTAGGCACCTGTATTCATGTGCATATACACGCAGACACACATACATAATTAAAACTAAATCTTAAAAAATAGACCCCTAGAAGTTTTCCAAGGTCGCACTGTTTTAGACCCTCTGCATCTCTTTGCAAAGAAAAAGCTATGTAAAACTTCAAATGTGGCCGCCTAAACTGGGAACTTTAATAAAACAAAACCAAAAAACCTGGGGCCAGCAAAATGACTCAGAGGCTTGCCGCCAAAGTTGAGTTCGATTCTTAGGACCCACAAGGTGGAGGACCTGCAAGTTGTCTCCTGACCCCACACATGCACTGCGGCTTGTGTACACACACACATAGCCACAAACTAAGTAAATAAAATGTAAGTTTCAAAAGGAAATTAGAAAGCTTGCCATGAGGCATAAACACAGGCCTCTGGGTAGCTGGGGAGACGTTTGGGCGGGAGAGACAGAACCATCTGTACCGATCAAGTTTCTAGGCTCTGCCCTGTGCACGGGCCGTGACGTACTATCTCAATTCCACGTTCCAGTTGTTCCCGTTTGTTTTGGGGACCATCCCAAAGTCCTGGAAAATTCTGTATCTGCTTCACAAATAATCTGGGATGGGGATTTGCAGGCAGGCAAGGGGCCGTTTTATCCATTTAGGCTCACCATGGGAGAAGTGCCCAGGCCCAAGGAAAATATGTGAGACTTAAAAAAAAAAATGGTTTCGTTGGCTTTAAACTTCAAAAATAACACTGCAAAATTAAAATTATAAAATTTTCAATTAAAGCAAAACATAGCCTGTGGGTCATTCTTCCTCTTCCAGCAGATGACTTGAGGCTTTGGGGGAGAACATTCAGCAATTCTTGGGCCCCTCCCCCCAAAAACAGATGTTATTGTTGGCGGGGTTAGCAAGATCAAGAAAGGGAGGTTGATCTGTTGGTTCCATCTTCCTTTCAGCCATAAGCAGGACTTCTGCAGAAGACAGCTTTTGGATTCACTGTGTCATTAAATGTCATTAAATTGCCTCAGCATCCTTGGGGAAAGAGGCCACCAGAGCCAGCACTGACAACCTCCAGGCTGTCGTTCAGGGCTCAGCTCTCTCCTTGTTGGTCCCACTACAGCCACAGTCACGAGGAAGAACTTCTCATACACAGTAGGTGCTAAGTACATGTGTGAGTCTTGGTGAGTGAGAATACCTCCTGCCGGGCTACAAGGGTCCCTTAAGACAGGAAAGAAAGGCAGGACCCAGGAGATGGGGCTCACTGGGTAAAAGCACTTGCTGAACTCAAGCCCCGGTGGAAGAGGAAAACCAGTGGTTGGGAGTTGTCCACACACTTGCACTGTGGCACCTGGGCACCTGTGAGCGCACGTGCACACACACACAAAACTAATAATAATAATAATATAAATTAGTTTAAGAAAATAGAAGAGGAGAGTAAATTTAAAGCCATGTATAGTACAGGAAGCTGAAGCAGGAGGATCTCAGGTTTAGGAACAGTCTGGGCTACTTGGTGAGACCCTGATTCAGACAGAGCCCTGGGCTCTGGAGATGGCTGAGTGGGGAGATTGCTTGCTCTAAAGCCTTGGAGCCTGAGCACCCACAGAAAAATGGATACTATAATATATAACACCTATAATCCTAGCCTAGTGTGTCGGGTAAGGGGGAGACAGGAGTCCCTGTAGCTGGCTGGTCATTTAGTCTAGTCCAAACTATAAGGCCCAGGTTCAGTTAGAGACACTGTCTGAAAATAAGGTGTGGGGATTAGGGGCATATTATATACATGTCCGTAATTCTTGAAAAAGAGATAAATAAAAATTTTTAAAGTAATGTGGCAAAGCAATTGAGGGGAACATCCTAATGTCAATGTCTATCTTCATCACATGACTGCACAGGTGAGCAGAATTTTGCGCGCGCGCGCGCACACACACACACACACACACACACACACACAAGCATCCCTGATGAGCATGGTGGCACGTGTCAGTACTAGGTGGTGGAGGCAGGACATGGAGAAATCCAAGGTCATCCTTAGGTACATTCAGTTGGAGACTAGCCTACAGGAATCCTGTGTCCAAAAAAAAAAAAAAAAAAAAAAAAAAAAGACTCTGCCCACTGCCCTAGGTGACCACTCCAGTGCCTGCTTGAGGCAGAGGTTTGACAGAATGAGTCTGCAAATGACATTCTGTCCTTCCGCCCTACGAGGGTCTCCCAGCCCCAATCCCTTTGTCTGTGGATCCCTGTCTCTTTGGTAAACAAGTCCTGGAAATGCAGTCCTGGCCTTTAGGAGTAATGAGTTGAGAGACAGCCAGACAGGGCGAGTCAGAAGTCAGGCGGTTGACAGGACTTTAGGCTGGAGCAAACAGCACTGAAGAGGGCAGCCACGTCACTTCGGAACAAGAGCTGGTGCTCTGTTTCCATGCAACAGCAGGCTGGGACCTTGTTTAAACAGAGGTGAGGGGGCGACCCAGCTCAGCTGCCAGGCCAGTTCTGGCTGCACAGAGTCCTTGCTGACTGCCCCATTTCAGTATTTCCCAGAGCTTCATCATCTGCCTGGGGCCTCGCGTGTCTTCTACAGCCTCACTCTCTGGAGATTGTCTGGTGTGGGAGGGCAACGGGGCTGTAGCTCAGTTGGTGGAGTGCTTTCCTACACGTGTGGTGCCCTGGGTTCGAGCCCCAGCTCAGCATAAACTGGGTGTGAAGTCACTCCTGTGCCTCCTGCACCAGTACTTGAAAGGTGGGGACAGGAACCTCAGAAGTTCAAGGTCACCTTCTGCTACCACTGGGCTGGAGATCAGCCTGAGCAAGTTGAACCTTGTTCTGCCTCTGCTGCTGAGAAGGCTGTGGGGACCCACAAATACCCGACGGACTTGGGCTGTGAAAGGTGTGCCCCTGCCCTGGTTTTGGAAGGTCTTAGGGACTTCTGCTTTGCTGACAGACAACTGGACTTGGGGCCAGGAGGGCTGAACTAGCAGGGTGGGGGTAGGCAGAACCAATGGCCACTGAGCTGAAAGGCGTCCTGGGCCCCCAGAGCCAGCATTCCCATTGTCCTTGGGTTGCAGGGGTGACAGGTCAGAGAGGGTCACCAGAGAGTTGCCTAGCGTCTGGGAACTCCCACTGCAGTTGCTGTGGCAACCGGGCCAAATCCCACCCCGTCCACATCCTGTGAGGAGTTTCAAAAGGGTTGGGGGGCTCAGCCTAGTAATGGGCTTTTAACTCACCCCCTCCTAAGAGATGGGGGTTGAGGAGTCAGAGAGCTAGGGGGAGGGGAGAAGAAGAATGGAAAGAGGCTTTCCTCCATCTGGCCCTCCTCTGCCAGGCTACTTAGGAGAACTGGGTGGAAAGGGAGCTTCCAGAGGGGATCAGCCCCGCCCCGCCGCCCTCAGGCTGCCAACAGTTGTCTGAAGCCTTCCTGCTGGTCAGTACTCCAGCCTCACGCCCTGGATTCCTCTGTGTCAGCGTTGGTCCTATAACTTCTCTTTGTCCATCTGGAGATGGAGTCCCTCCCCAGAGGAGCTGCGGTGTGCAGAGAAAAACCATCCAGGGGTCGGGAGTGCTTTGGATCTGTACCTCAACACAGAAGTAGATGGGAAAAGGCAGATGATAAGCAGGGGGGGGGCTGGAGGGGTTGGGGGTCATGGCTGCCCGCCACTTCAAGGTCCTTTAGGAGAGAGGAAGGGGCCCAGTGCCTGGAGGAAGGCTCCTGACTGTTCCTCCTCTCCACAACAGAGTGTTAGTCCGCACTGAGGAGAACAGTGGGGTTGGGGGTGGGGGAAGGGTTTAGGGTGAGGGTTGAAGTGAAGAGGGTTGTATGTATCCCAGTCACCCACAGGCTCCTGTGGAACCTGACTGGAACCTGACGTGTGAGCTGGTGTTGCTCTGAAATGCCCTAGTAGGATCCCTGGGGGATGTATCTGTCAGTTTCTGGTCTACATCCAGCACCCTGTAGAAGTGGCTGGGGCCAGACAGTGTAAAGTAGACCCACTTCTGGAGAGTTCTACAGCGAGGACGGAGGACCTGGCTAGGAACCATGCCGAGCTGGCTCTGGATGTCCCTCGGAGCCAAGCTGCTGAGAAGGCACCTGCAAGGGGAAGATGCAGGAGCCTTCCAAGGACAAAGTCCCTTCTATGCCACTGGCCCATGGCTATCTGCACCTGCGGAGGCCAAGCTCTCATGAAGCGAGAACCTTCTGTAGAGTTGGCCGCAAGGGCCCTGAATCTGCGAACGTCCTGGGGATGTCTCCCACCTGGGAGGGCCTGTCTGTCTGTGCTTCGCTGGTTTTCATTTTAATGGTTCTAATTTGAGAATGTGCCAATGTCATTTTTACGAGGTTGGTGTAAAAAAAATTTACAGCCTTTTCCAAAAAGCTTTCTTTAAAAAAAAAAAAAAAAAAAAAGATCCAAGGGAAGAAAAGTAGAATCACTTTGGGGGTTTTATAGTCTCCCCCACTGCACGCTCTCCCCCCCCTCCCCCGTGTAATTTCATCTTTACATCTCCTCACTGGAGGACAGAGCCTTACTGGTCAAGAACCTGTGTCCCCCTAGGTTAGTTTGTCTGGGGTGGCAGCCCCTGACCCCTTCTCCCTGCAGTCCCCTCCTTGGATCTGTCCAGAACGAGTTTTGTGGACTGGATGAGTTTTTAAGGAACTCTTATTAGACACCTGCTGTTTACTAGCGGGGGTCAGGTATCACTTTCTGCTCAGTCTCCCAGAGGTTGCCCGGCCAGATGCTCAATGAGGTGAGCTTCATTTGAAGTGTCTGGCTCTCTGGTGCATGCCCGTACTAAAAGCACTTGAGACACTGAGACAGGAAAGTCATGGGCTCAAGGCTAGCCCACAAACAGCAAGGCTTTGTCCAAAAAAAAAAAAAAAAAACAGAAGCTGATGGGGCTAGAGATGGCTCAGTGTGTAAGAGCACTGACTGCCCTCCTAGAGGACTGGGGCTAGATTCCCAGAACCCATATGGTGACTCACAACTGTCTGTAATCTGATGCCCTCTTCCGGCCTCTGTGACACCAGGCACGGATGTGGTATAGGCAAAACCAACCAAACAAGGCCATACACTTTTAAAAATTATTTAAAAAAACAAACAAAAACAAAACAGATTAGGGCCATGACTCAGTACTCGGCATACTCTCATTATTAAGACCTGCGTTCTGGTCCCCAGTGCTCATTTAAAAAGCCAGGCATCTCAGTGCTGGAAAGGCAGAGATGGGCAGGTTATTGACCAGCCAGCTTAGCCAAATCGGCAAACTCAGGAGAAGCCCTGTCTCCTAAAACAAAGGGAGAGCTATTGAGGATGATGCCAGTATTGTCTCCACATACAGGCTTGTGTGTGTGTGTGTGTGTTTATGCACGTGCGTGGGCATACAGAGGAAGCAAAAAACAGAAAACCACCCTGCCCTTATTTAATGGGGTCGCTCTATGTCTCTAGAATTCAGCCTCAGCCTGCTAGTTGGTTGGGAGGGGACGAGTGGGGTGTGTGTTTAGAGAGAATAGGTCATGCTGTGTAGCCCAGGCTGGTCTTAAACTCCAGATCCTCCTACCTCTGTTTCCAGATGCTGGAATTAAAAGCACATGCCACCTGGCTGGCCTGTGTATAGTTTACCCTCATGTTTTGCTTTTTCTTTTTTTTTTTCTTTCTTTCTTTCTTTCTTTCTTTCTTTCTTTCTTTCTTTCTTTCTTTCTTTCTTTATTATGTATACAGTGTTCTGTCTGCATGTATGCCTGCAGGTCAGAAGAGGGCACCAGACCTCATTACAGATGGTTGTGAGCCACCATGTGGTTGCCGGGAATTGAACTCAGGACCTTTGGAAGAGCAGGCAATGCTCTTAACCTCTGAGCCATCTCTCCAGCCCATGTTTTGCTTTTTCTTACTCAGGACCTTTGCACTATCTGTTTTTCAGTCTTGAATACTCCCCAGGAAGAGTTAGCTGCTTCTGCAGTGAGGTGTCTCTTGGCCATGTTTTATGTAGCTCGCTATCCTCAGCCTAAGGCTTCTCTGTGTTA
The DNA here is from genome assembly GCA_028555095.1 of Dicrostonyx torquatus. NCBI lineage: Eukaryota > Metazoa > Chordata > Mammalia > Rodentia > Cricetidae > Dicrostonyx > Dicrostonyx torquatus. Next base: position 293,129 of record JAQHUG010000041.1, read on the forward strand.
GGTTTTGTCTGGTGGTCATGTGAGCCCACTAAACCAGGGAGCTCAGGCAGTTAAGAGTTCCTTCTTGAACTTGACCATGGCTCCTGGGACAATAGGTCAGTGACTAGATTGTCCTGGGCTGAAACTGGCAGCCTTTCCTAAGATTGCTTCTCAGATTTGAGCCTCAGGGAGGGGACAGGTGGAGGCAGCAGTCCTGGACCCCTTGTGGTTCCCCTTCTCCTAAGACCAGCCTGTCCCTAGCACATTAATGATAAACACAGGACCAATAAGGTGCCTCAGGGGTTAAAGGAACTTGCCCTGTGAGCTTAGTGACCTGAGTTGATCCCTGAAGCTCACATAAATATTATCAAATATGGATAGGGCTGAGTTCCAGTTTTGCCAAAAAGTTTCAGGGACAGAGAAGAAAGTGTGGATTTCCAGGGTTAGACCAGCAAGTTTAGGGTTGTCTGTGTGAACAAGTTTAGGGTTGTCTGGTGTGGAGTCTCTCTCCCATCACCCTCCTGACTCTCGGAGTCTCCCTGCATTACCCTGCCTAGGTCTGGTGGGCTTTGGCTCTGCTTGTGCTGCTGTGTCTCTGGGTAAGCCCTAGGCCCCTTTCTGGATCTCCATGTTCTCCTCCTTCTATTTAGTTTCATTTCATATGCGTTGGTGTTTCGCCTGCATGTGTGTCTGGGTCCTGTTTCCTTGTCTGTAAGGTGAACATGGTTACACCCGCCCTGTAGCTTAGTGTGGGATGCTCCTGGATGGTTGTCTGCAGAAGCACTTTGCCTCTGGCACTGTGAACCTCTTGGCCGTCCTGACACTGCAGAAGCGCCTTCACAGGTTAACACCTCTGAACTTGGGATCCCCCTCTGCCAGCCTGGAACGAGATGGACTTTGTGTGCAGGGATTATGCCTACTGTGTGTTGGGGGTGGGAAGCTCACAGCTGAATTTGACATCCATGCTCTTAAGGGGCACCTGGCCCAGGGAGATGACTTTGTGGGTACAGTACTTGCTGTGCCAACCCTGCCTTCCTGAGTTCAGTCCCCAAAAACCATGTAAGGATGAAAGGGGAAAACAGACTCTTCAAAGTTATCCTGTTATCCCTACATATACACCTGTGTGTGCGTGTGCACACACGTGTAAAGACAGACAGACAGACAGACACACACACACATGGTAGCTCCAGTTTGGGCAGCATCACTGAAGAAGGTGAGCTGAGCTATGAGGTCAGGGCCTGTTGTTTCCACATCTCAGAGGCTATAGGTCCAGTGGTTTCTTAAACCCTCAGTTGCAGGAACCAAAGACATTGACCCTTGGTGCTTTACACTGATGGATGAAACTCAGATGAAGCTTCCGTGCCTTTGACCTCCCTAGTCCATTGGGTAAACATCTACACAAAGACAGCTTAGCTTGGGGGATGCCCAAGGCTTCCAGGGGCATGCACCATCCTCAGCCAGGTGCATGAACAGCAGTTATTGCCCACTGAATGGCATGTGACATGTCATGGCCATTTGAGGAGGGAAGCTTAGACCACAGTCCTGGAGTTTATCCACACCCATCATTTGGCACCTAGGGCGTACTCGTTAGGTGATATTGCATTCCAGATGGATCAAGGCTTGCTCTAGGCGAGTATGAGAAATGAACTTTGTCCCCATAGGCTTCCCAGCCCTCCAGGGCCTTGGTAGGCTTCTCAGCCCTCCAGGCTAAGACCGAGTGGGAGGAAGGGAGGAGGCAGTGAATGAGTGGGGTGCCTGAGAGCAGGTGCATAGCTTCAGGACCCTGCAGCCTGTCTCCCCAGCACAGTTCAGCTTTCTGACTGACCTCCCGCCCCTGCCACAGTCACCTCAGGTGCACTGCCACACTGTAGCAGCACCTCCTCTTGCTCGTCTGCTTCATGAGCAGACCCTTCAGGACTCCAGCCCCCCCGTCCCCCTCCCCCGGTGCCCTGGTGCCACACCATCACCTTCTCCCAGAGGCCCGCTCAGAGCCCCACAGCACATTGAGGGCCTTCCATGGGCTGAGGGTGGTTTTGATGGTCCAATTCCCTACTTTGCTCAGACTCTTTAGAGACCTCCTGCTCCCAGCAGCTGAACACCTGGGGGCAGGACACCTACCCCCACGTAGCATGACCTAGCACACAGTAGGCATTTCGTACATGCTAACGAAGGTGGGAGAGACGGGGAGGGGTGAACCACCTCACCTAACTCAACTGGCCTAAGGGTGAGCTCCCCACGGCAGGGTGGAGGTGGGGAGCAGAGGGTCTGTTGCCTTCAGGAATGAGATTGTAGGACCCTGTCAATACCACACACACATCCCCGCGTGCACCCCTGTAAATCTTGTAATTTCCTGCTCCAGGGAACCACAAAGTAGGAGGGTTGGTGAGGAGTGACTTCAACTCCCCTGGCTTATCTGCAGCCCCAGAGACTGGGCCAGGCTCTCTCCCTAGCTGCCCCCCAACTTCCTCTGCTGTTGTTCTGCCCACATGGAGGGGGGTTTTGTCTCTTTTGAATCATCTGTGCTGGTCAGCTCTGGGGTTAGCCTCCACTCCCACCCCTTACCGCCTAGTGTGTCTATGTCTTCGCGTGTGCCCCCCCCCCGCTCCCGCCACCCTTCCATGGTGTCCCTTTAGAGGACAAGAAGCATCCTAGACCTGGCGGCCAGTAAGAGCTAGGCAGCAAAGGCCAGAGTGTCTTCCTGAGGTCCCTAGGCCACCTCCTTGCCCCTCCACATCTACTGCCATCCTATCCTTTCTAGAGTTTCTGAGATTCTCTTGGCCCAGGAAGGTCCAGTTTCTGCTTCCTAAAGAAAACTCTTCAGAAAGGCAGTATCCTGACTCCACCTAGCAGTCTGGGACATCTGAAAGGAGCCGGGGCGGTTAGGGGACAGGGCTGCCAAGGAGCACACGATCCCATAGATACACCAGGGAGTATTTAGACAGTGTCCTAAGGTAAACTAGGCTGAAGCCCCAGGAAGCCGTGCCAGTCAACACTGTGAAGGGCCGCACAGTGGACTGGGTACATAGTGGGCGCTCAGAGGGTGTTTTCCGAGCTCTGAGTGTCCACCACACATCCATGGTACTACTGCGGCCTGAGGATGTGTAGAGGCCCTGGGCTTGGGCCTGAGCATTGGGAAGAGGAGGCAGGGAACCGGAGAGAAGAGTTTTACCTTAGGAAGAGTATTACCTGGGGTAGGAGAATAGAATCCACGTGAGAAAGAAACAGGTGTGGGTGCCAGTGTGCGAGCCAGCTACAAGTTGGGCACCTTCCTCTAACAAGTGTGGGCCGATGGGAGTGGGTAAGTAGCGAGCCACCTGGGAATTATTGAGAAGAAAAGGGTATACACTTTCTGAATGCCAACGAGGCGCCAGCGTTGGTTTTTTAATCCCTCCTCATGATTCTGAAGTGGGTAGTGTCCCAGTTTTACCGATAGAGACAGAATGACTTACCCAAGGTCACAGCCAGTGAGCTACAGGGCAGAGATTGCAGCCCATACCTGCCTGGTGCCAAAGCCTGGCCTCCAGGGCCTGAGTACTTCTGCTCTGGCTCTCTAGGAGGCCTTTGAGGAACCTGGAACTGACTGGACAGGCCCCCACTGTCACCACCTCCAACTCCAGGTCTTGGGGATAGATCTTGGCTGGACCCCAGAGGAGCTGCTTACCCTTCAGTCTCCCATCAGACTTTTCACCACCCACCTATATTCATTGGCTGCACACCTCCCCCGCATCCCATTCCTAGGATCGATCCCCTTGGCCCAGTCTTTTGTCACTGTGGCCACCAAGCCTAGGCACTCTGATCAGTGTGGTGACTCTAATCATTTAGACACTGCTTCAAATCTGATCAGTTTCCTCAGGACCACTGAGCCTCCCTCCTCTCACCCCACCTCCACTGTGTGCCCTAGTAGCTTCATTGGCAATGCCCGTCCTGTCTGTAGGTAGTTCGTGATTGACACCACCTCTTCCTTAGCCCTCAGAAGCAAGCCTCCTGGGCTGGTCAGTTGATCTTGAGGCAAGTTATTGATTTAACTAGAGACTTCACTGCCTCACCTAGAAAGAAGGCTGATGAGCCCTAACTCAGTTTTTAAAAGGAAGATCAAGAGCTTGGCCCTGAGTGGTGACCAAGGATCTCTAAGTTTAAGGTGAACCTGGTCTTGAGCTTATTGAGTTCCGGGGCAGCCGTGGCCTGCCTCAAAAACAAACAAATCCTTGCTGCACCAGGCGCGGGGCTGCTCAGTAAAAAGCACCTATGAAACTGCCCTGAGTTCACCCTCCTGCACTTTCACCTGGAGTCCTTTTGACCCTTGACCCTTTCATCTGCTGTCCCAGCTGAAAACCACTCTGATCCCGGGTGAGCCCTAGACGTCTGCGCTGATCCTGCCGTGACCTTCTCAGTGACTCCATCCTTACCCTCAGCCCGCATGAGCCTGTCCGCCCTTCTTCCTTACTGCTCGGCCTCCCCACCCCCTTTCTTGTACTCATCCCTGTTCCCAGCCACTTCTGAGGGCATCGCTGGGGCCTCACACTGACTCAGCCCCTGTCTTACAGGCTCTCCAGGTGGCCCGGCAGTTCCTGTTGCAGCAAGTCTCCAGCTTGAACTCCCCGGGGAACAATGACAGCAAACAGTCAGCCTCTGCAGTGCAGGTGAGAGGGGGTGCACCCACTCATGCTAGGCAGGGTTGGGGTAGAGGGCAGGGGCTTGGGGGTATGCTTGGCCCAAGGAGCAGTCAGAGACCCCTACCCAGCCCCCATGTTCCTGGAAGAAGTGCAGTCATTGTAGGGTGGGGCCGAGGCACCAACACCTCCCCTGCCTCCACCTGATCGGCCAAGAAGCTGAGTCTGTCTAGCTTCTTGTCTGCAGCTCTCTGTGGACCTGACTCACTGGGGTTCCTCCTGCGGGCTCAGAGGCTGCCCTCCTTCCTTCCCACATGCTACCCGGTCCCTAAACTGGGTCTTGGCTCCTCCTAGACTTCTCAGTTGAAGAATCACCAAGCCTCCCCTCCCCCTTATCTCTCCCAGTCTCTCCGTTTCCTGTCTCTTGCCATCCCTGTCTCTTCTGTTTTCTTTTGCACAATCTGCCCTTTTTTCCCTTATCCCCTCCCCCCCAGCCTGTCGGCCCATCTGGCTGGCTGGAGGGGGAGGGGAGCAGGAGGCAGTGGGGAAGCCTGGCCTTCTGTTTACCCTTTTGTGTCACAGAGAACTTGGGAGAATTGCAGTCTGGGTCCCCATGGGTCACTATTCTGGCCAGCCACTTCCTCCCCGCCGCCAGAGCCCCCGCCCCGTTGTGGCAGAGGGGGTGGCTGGGACGGAGGACAGAGGATGGGATTAAGCCAGCCTCTGAAAGGAAGTTTAAGGGGAATGGTGTGAGCCATGTGGAGCTGTCTTTGATCCCTCGCGGTGGGTGCCCTAGGGAACCTGGAGGACTCGGGAACAGGGACATAAGATAGGCTCAGGGTGCTTGAAGGACACAGGACACAGGACTGAGCATGGTCCTGGAGAGATTCAGTGCTTACAGACAAGTTATTAATGCTTCTTTTTTTTTTTTTTTAAAGCATATGTTTGGAAAGTGCTTTAAAAAGTTCAAGGTGCCAGACAGCTGTGCAGCCATAACCGTCGGTGGCCTCAGAGCAATCTAAGCAACCTGAGAGTTCTCCCAAGTGGGGAACTGGACAAGGGTTGTGGCTGGGGTGGGGGAGGACAAAGTCTGGAAAGGCAGCAGGGGAGGGAAGGATGGGGATCTCAAAGGGAGACAGTTCCCGCTGAGGGCGAGGGACCTCCCCATGGATGGTCTCCAGGTCTGTAGCCGCCCTCCCCTTGCTGACCTGGCCTAGCACCTCCTTGTAAATGGGGGTGAGAGCTGTGGGACAGGAAGCCCTCCCCAACACACACACATACAATTGGAAAACGCCAGGTGAACCCCAACCCCAGCAGCGCAGGAGGAATTGGGTGGCCTTGGAAGAGAACCAGCATCAGGGGACTTTCCAGTGGGTGCTGGGATGGTTTTCTCAGGATCACTTCCTTTGGACGCAGTTCCCTGCCAAAGAGAGCTGCTCACTCGGGCTCCAGGGTCGCCTCCTCGCTGCTGTCAAGTACTTCTTTTCTCTCATGTGTGTGCACATGTGTTCGTGCTTGTGTGCACATGTGTGTATGTGCATGTGGAGGCATCCCCAGGATAGCTTCAGAATTGTCACCACCTCCTCAGAGACAGTCTCAGTGGCCTGGAACTGAGCAGTTAGGTTACACTGGCTTGTCCCAGGAGTGGGTTTCGAAGATCAAACTCCAGGTCTTCTCAAGCATTTACCAAATAAACCACCCCAGCCTGGATTCAGAGTGCTTCTCCAAGGCTGGCCCTGTACAAGTATCCATCACTTTGTCCTCACACCCATGGGACAGCTGCTATTATTAATCCATTTGCAAATGAGGAAGCCGAGGCTGAGGCAGTATATCTAGCTAACTAGTCAAAGTCAGTCCATGCCCTAATTTCTGTCGCTGTGACAAAAGCCAGCTTAGGGAAGGATGGGTTTGTTTGGCCCACATTGTGTTCTGTCATTGCAGGGACATCGAGGCAGTCGCTCATTCATGGTGACTAGGCACAGCACATCCCCAGAGCAGAGAGAATGAACGCATGTGTGGCTAGTGTCAGCTTTCTTCTCTGCTCTTCTACAGTCCAGGGAATGATGCCAACATGTCACTCACTTTCAGGCTGGGTCCCACCTCCCCACTCCCCCACCCCCACCCATCAATTAATGTAATCAAGACAATCTCCTACAGGCATTCCCACAAGCCAGCCTGAACCAGACACACTCTCTTCTCTAGCGATTCTAGGGTGTGTCAAATTGACAGTTAAAACCAACTGCAACATGCTACAAATAAGAGCAGAGACTAGGCTGAGCCCAACTCTGCTCCATGTTGTGCCTCAGTCCCTGAAGTACCAGTGCCACTCAGTCCCTGGTGTCCCAGGGACACCACTGGGGCTGAGCTTCTCCCCAGTCCTTTCTCCTGCAGCCAGGTCTGTCTTCCGGGCCACCCCGTCCCATCTTCCCTGTTTCTGAGTGGGGATGGTGGGAACTCTGTCCTCAGGTGGGACCCAGGGATAGTGAGACATGGGAGGACGAAAGCTGGGCCTCCTACTAGAAAGTATGTGCTGTGGATCTGGGACTTGAGTGACATGGGTATTGAAAGGAAGTTGTTGGGGTCCCATGGGCACACTCTGCTCCTGGACAGGTCACCTGTCCCTCACCTCCAGCTTCACTTACCATCTTCCTGCAGCTGGCCTCGCCCGAGGAGTGTCCATCACTGTTAGAGATGTCCCAGGAGGAAGCAGGCAGCCAGGAAGGAATCTGGAGGAGCTAGTCAGGGCCAGCTTTGCTGCTTTCTCAACTCCTCAATTCTAGAAGTTGGGTCTTTTCTTTGGCTTTGTATTTTACGAAGGTTTTGTTTCTCTTTGTTTTGTTTGAGAAAGGGTCTCCTGTAGCCTGGGCTCTGTGAAGATGACCTTGAACTTCTGACCCTTCTGTCTCCACCTAGAATCACAGGCACGCATCAAATTGCTACCACTAAGCTACATCCCTGCCCTCCTTCTCATCCCTGCTTTAGCTCTTTCAAACAGGGCGTTATGCTATAGTCCTGGTTGGCCCAGAATTTACTATATTGCTCAGGCTGACCTCAAACTCGGTAATTCTTCTGCCTCAGACTCCATGTGCTGGGATCACAGGCACTAGGACCCCTTTCCTGGCCACCACTGTCATTCTCTCAGCTTCAATACAGAATTATCCGAGGATCTTCTGGTCCTTTGCAAGGGGCACCTGATGCCCCGCCCTGCTCCCGCCTACCAGGCGCCCCAGAGTCTGTGCTTCAGGAGTTGAGTTTGGATCCATCAGAGCCCTCAGCCCCTAGCTACGTTTCCTCCGTGGCAGCCCTGCCTCACTTCCTCCTACTCAGGCCACCCTACCCAGTACTCCGCACTCAAAATGGGGGGAAGGCTGGGACTTGAGCATAGTTGGCATTCAGCCGTTCTCCCTGCCATGGCACTGTTGATTGTCTAGCTTCGAGGCTGATCTCTAGACAGGGATTCTCAGCTGTTGAGTCTCCCAGCTGACCAGTGTCCATATTAACACACCCTCACTTTTCAGAATCCCAAGACGGGCCTGGTGATCGCTGGGCCAAGCCATCTCACCGATTCTATTTTGGCTCCATGAGGCTGGCCACCTGGAGATCAGTACACAGGGTGAGGTCCATCTGGGTCCCCACGGAGGCTTCTGTAGCCAGCTGCTCAGCCAACTCACAGGAGGCATGGGGCCAGAAACGCCTTCTAAGGTCATCCCTTCCATTCCTCTGCCTCCAAGCCAGAAAGCCCCAAGGAGGGCTAGGCCATGGCCTTTGCTGTGTTCTGTCAGTCATTTACATCCTGGTGCCCAGAAGGGTCCTTGCTGTGTCTGCCTGCCCTCTCTCCTGCCTCTTGTTCACTTCTTGCAGTGGTGGGAACAAGTGACCTGGTGAGTTGTCCTAAGTGACCTCTGGGATGTCCTTTATGCTCCACTCTTGTCCTTTTGGGATTGGAGCAGGTTGTTTGACCGCCACTGTCTAAATGGAGCTGATGTACACTTCTCAGTGGCTTCTCTGACCTTCAGGGGGAGACAACATGTTCAAGGGCTTAGCCACCTGCTTGGTACCCGCTCAGGCAGCAGCATCTTCATTTTCTGCAGTGTGAGACTGAGAAGGGATGATGTTCAGATCCCAGGGCCAGATGGAGACAATGATGTTTAGCTTTTTCTTTTATTTTCTTCTTCTTCTTTATTGATATTTATTGAGCTCTGCATTTTTCTCTGCTCCCCTCCCTGCCTCTCCCCGCCCCCCTTCAACCCTCCCGCAATGTCCCTATGCTCCTAATTTACTCAGGAGATCTTGTATTTTTATACTTTCCCATGTATATTAGGTTTATGTAAGTCTCTCTTAGTGTCCTCATTGTTGTCTAAGTTCCTGTGATTATGGTTTGTAGGCTGGCTTTCTTTGTTTTATGTTTAAAAACCACCTATGAGTGAGTACATGTGATAATTGTCTTTCTGTGTCTGGGTTACCTC
>JAQHUG010000041.1:303845-328781 GCA_028555095.1 Dicrostonyx torquatus
CCGCCACTACTGCCCAACTAAGTTCCTTCTTATTCTTATTATATCACTATTAGTTTTCCAGTCTGGATCCCAAGCTGTCCTCAAATCAACAAACAGTCAAAGATAACCTTGAGCTCTTGATTCTCCTGCCCCCAACTTTCCAGTGTTTGGCATTATAGGTGTGAACTGCTATACCTGATTTTATGGTGCTGGATTCAACCCCAGGGCATTATAGGTGTGCACTGCTATACCTGATCTTATTCAGTGCTGGATTCAACCCCAGGGCTTTTGCATGTTAGACAAGTGTTCTGCCAACAGAGAGCCCCAGCGCCAGCCTTAGGGTTAAAGCTTCAAAGAAGGCAATCACCCTGAGATCTCAGTCCCATGGCCCCTTCAAGTTGGACTAGCCCAGCTGCTATCTGCCAGCCTGTGATGGGACAGGAGCTCAAGTCCCAGTGCTGTCACAGCCGTCCGACCCACCCGAGTCATTTCTGGGTAAAAATGGGACCTGAAAACAAAAGCCCACAAGCCGCCCCCCCCCACACACACAGAGGCTTCAAGACACAGGCTGTGTGACTAGAAACCGGGTTCTCACCGTTTCTTCACACAGGGGCTTCAGATCCAGACCGAGTACTGGGGTGAGCTCAGGAGTGGCTATGGGTGGGGAGAAGAAGAATCAGAGGTAGTGATTGTGGGGGGACCCCTGCATACACTGCAACTCCCTGCTTGTTCCTCTTTGGGGGGATTTTCTAATCTCTGGCTTAAAGGGCTGAGGTCTTAGATTGGGGAGGGAAAGAACCCCTCCTCCCTTGTCCCACAGGCAGGCTGGAGTTGAGGGAAGGGTCCCTTGAGCACCTAACTTAGTCTCTACCTAGGGCGCTTGCTGACCTTGCTTCCTGATAGGCCATTCCCCTCTCCTCCTCCCTCTGGTCCTAGGTTGTGGAAGGCACTTCAGCTCAGGAAGCACCAGGGCATCGGAGTGATGGGGATACAGACAGTTCCATCCAAACACCTGTTCACCACTATAGGACTGTGTGATGTGATGGCTTAGCTGCCTTCTTGTGACTGGGGGTGCTCAGGGAAAGCAGGGCTGTGGAAAAATATGGTGTCTTTTTTTCTCTGAACCATTTTAGTTTGTAGGTAAATCGCCTGCACCTTCTAGAGAGTGCTAACAGGCCCAGGAGGCAGAAAGATACTCCGCCTGTGTTTTATGTTTGAGGACAGTGACATCCCAGAGAGGGCAAGTGACTCTAAGCCTGCTGCTGCACTTTCTCCACTCACAGGCATGCTAACCAGAACAGTCCCAGCAGGGTGTGCTCTCTGGGCCTCTGCTCTAGACCGCCACGTGTGCCATGAACACAGGCAAAGGGCTGCTCAGGGGAAGACAGGGTCTCACTGTGAGCTCTGATTGGCCTGGAACATTCTGGGTCCTCCGAACTGAGCTCAAACTCATGCGATTATAGGCATCATCCCCATGTCCAGCGGGCCAGATACTTTGACTCTGTCCCCGCTGCTCTCCGAAGCAGGCTCATGTTGCTGGTAGTCTCAAACGTGATAAGTAAGAGCTGGAAGTGGCCCAGTGACCTGTTGTGGTGCCACCTCCTCTCCCACACCTGGGACCATGCATCCTGCGATCACAGCCGTTTATAGGCCATTGATATGCACTGGCCTCTGACCACTGTTGTTAATCCTCTAGTAGCCTGAAGAGGGTGACTGTTAAATCATGTCCAGAGACAAAGCTCTGTGGAGATCCGTAGTTCATATCTGTGATCACAGCACCTGGAGATGGAGGCAAGGGGGAGCTCAAGGCCAGCCTGGGCTATAGAGTGAAAATGTCTTCAGATAAAACATAGAGACACAGGCCTGTAAACGCAGGACCTACCCGAGTTCAAGGCCAGCCTGGGCTATAGAGTGAAAATGTCTTCAGATAAAACATAGAGACACAGGCCTGTAAACGCAGGACCTACCCGAGTTCAAGGCCAGCCTGGGACCTGTGGTGAAGTCAAAAGAGGCACAGCCCCATAGGTGGCAGTGGAGAGCCGCTCTGCCTCAGACGACCTCTGACTGGTGGGGTGCATCCCACAGGTGCCCGTGTCTGTGGCCATGATGTCTCAGCAGATGCTCACCCCTCAGCAGATGCAGCAGATCCTGTCACCCCCTCAGCTGCAGGCCTTGCTGCAGCAGCAACAGGCGCTCATGCTCCAGCAGGTGAGTCTAGCCCCAGGGCGGCACCCGCTCCCTCCCTGAGCCTCACTGAGGACCTGTGCTGTGGCAGAAGCCAGAAACACTGCCCAGAGAATCCTCTGCTACCTCCCACCTTTCCTTCCTGCACACTGGCCTCACTTCTGTCTTTAGAACTCTTGGGGAGCAGGGTGAAGTACTGCAACATCATGCCCTCCATACCCCCAGCACACACTCAGAAACATACTGAAGAGATCCGATCTCTCTCCCTGCCTGGCCATGTTCATGGAACTTGTGCCCTGCCTGCGGGAGCCTTGGCCAGGCAGGGCTGGGTTTGCACCTAGCAGCGCCTGGATTAGCAACTCCAGGACTAGCAGCTCCCAGAAACCGCCCCTCTTCTTCCTTCAGCTGCAGGAATATTATAAGAAGCAGCAAGAGCAGCTCCATCTGCAGCTCCTCACCCAGCAGCAGGCTGGGAAACAGCAGCCCAAGGAGGTGAGTGGCTGCAGAGCCGTGCCCAGATAACCCCTGCCTTCTCCAGTCCCAACACTGGCAACCAGCCTTCTCCAGTCTGATAAAAGAAAGAAAATTGGCCTTGTAGGAACAGTTGGAAAACCGGGAAAACTTTGGGATGGGAGGTTGAAGGAAGAAGTTAGGGGTGGACATTCACTGGCCTCCAACTCCCCGTACCCATTCTTTCTCTCCTTGCCTCAAATTGTGTTGTCCCTGCACGTGTGTGCAGGAGTGTGTGAAGTCACCGGATGTGTCTGATGATCCTCACTTATATCCAACAGACTCATGTCCTACCACCTTGCTGTTCCCTCTGTCCCTTAGTGAGCCAGCTGTCCCATGCAGAGCAGTGTGCCTGCCTCCTGCACCTTAGCCTGCCCTGTCTCCCGATGCCTTGTGCAGCCCTTGCCAGTTTATTCTCATAGCTCCCCAGCCCAGCTTCTACTCTGCCTCCTGCCACAGCGCATACTCAGGGGTTACAGCAGGTGCCTCGTGTCCCAGACTTGTCTCCTTCCTGACCAGACTGCAGCTTCAGTTCAGGGTACCCCTTCCCAGAATGCTGCTCTGTTGGTTACCAGGCCTCCCACACACACACACCTCTCTTCCAGTGTGCTTTCAGTTGCTATAGGTCTGTGTTTGAATCTAGGCTCTTTATCCTCTTGTCTCAATGAATTGCCACCCCTAATATATACCAGGCAGAGATACCTGGCCTCTCAAACATCCAGGACATGATTGGCTCTCTGGACTCAGAAAACTTGCTGACAGCCTGACCTGTCAGTGTGTGTGTGTGAAGAACTGAATGGGGAGAGGCGGGGAACTGTGCATGCAGTGAACCAGGAGTTTGCGCCTGGGCAGTGTTGGTCGCTGTTCCAGACCACGCTGAGGCTGGTCAGGTCCCATCCCCTTCTTTAGCACTGTGTCTGTAAAGCAGAATAGAATGAGAAGGAGGTGCAGAGTCTCCACCACCCTAGAAGAAGGGGAGCTCTGGGCATGTGGGAAGGGTCTCCTCCAGGTGGGAGTGGTCCCCAGATCTGACGGGGCTCATCGATCACTGTGATGAGAGCCCCCCCACCCAGGCGCACAGCTGCAGTGTGCTTAGCAGAAGCTGCCGCCAAGGAGGAGGAGGGAGGAGGGAGGGCGTCGTGCTGCGTGTCTGGGTCTGGCTGTGTGTGTTTGCGCGTGTGCGTGCGTGCGTGCATGCGTGTGTTTACTGCGAGAAGGCATGCAGCCCTATGGAAGCTGGGCCGGGAGCAGAGAAGCTGCAGCTGCAGAGGCCACCACGACAGCTCCAGGGGCTGACAGGCCCTGGGAGGGGGTGGCAGCAGCATGGGGGCCAGATGGCACGGCCGAGGCCGACGGCACCCCTCTCTGCCCACCCCCTCGGGCTCCCTCCCAGGCTCTGGGGAACAAACAGCTGGCCTTCCAGCAGCAGCTCCTGCAGATGCAACAGTTGCAGCAACAGCACTTGCTCAACCTACAGAGGCAGGGGCTGGTCAGCCTGCAGCCTAGCCAAGCCTCAGGGCCCCTCCAGGCCCTCCCGCAAGGTGAGCAATGCCCCAGCCCCCGCCCCCAACCCTGCAGCTTCCACCAGACCCTGGGTGAGGCACAGGCTCTGCGTCGGGCTCCCAGCCAGCCAGCCCCTCTCTCTCCTGCAGCAGCCGTGTGCCCGACAGACCTGCCTCAGCTGTGGAAAGGCGAGGGTGCCCCAGGGCAGCCTGCTGAGGACAGCGGCAGGCAGGAGGGGCTGGACCTGGCCAGCACAGCTGCCACTGCTACCTCGTTTGCCAGCCCCCCCAAGGTCTCCCCACCTCTCTCCCACCACCCTTTACCCAACGGACAGCCCACTGTGCTCACATCTCGGAGAGACAGGTATGGACAGCCCTAGGGCATAGCACCTGCCGAGGCCTTGCTCTGGGTTGTGCCTGTGGTGGGGTCTGAGAAGGAGGGAGGGCCTGGAGCTGAGGGACCCAGGAGTTTACCTCCTCCCTCTGGTGCACAGAATGGGAAGCCAGCCGTAGGACAAAAGCTGGACCCAGGGTTGCTGAGGAGGGGCCTTCGGGCTCTGATCACTAATGCTTTCCTCCCTTTCCAGCTCCTCCCACGAGGAGACCCCCAGTTCCCACCCCCTTTATGGACATGGAGAATGCAAGTGGCCAGGCTGTGAGACCCTGTGTGAAGACCTGGGCCAGTTCATCAAGTAGGTGTCACCCAGCCCTTCCCTCTTGTCACCTGCAGTCCTAACGTCCCAACTGAGTGAGCTGCAGGGTGGTGGCCTAGCTCTTCCTCTGCTTTCCCCACCCCCCATATTCCCCCCAACACCCTCCCACCCCAGAACAGGGGTGTCAGTGGAGGAAGCCTATCTCTCCACGTCCTGGAGAGTGATGGCCAGCCAAGGACAGGCAGGGTGGGAGGCAGACAGGCGGCTGGCAGCAGGCGGCCAGCCGCCACCACAGTGCCAAGCTCTGTCACTGACTGATTAACTCCGCTGTCTCCCGGACCCTTGCTGCATCAGGGTCAAACAAATTGTTTTCACGCTTCGTCAGAGGTTTACTTAATTAGTTCATTTGCAATTAGATCTCTCTGTAGCCCGGTTTTAGCTAAGACATCAAAGGAGGCTGTGGAGAAAGCTTCCTCAATTGCTCCCCCCCCTTTGTTCCACCCTTTCTCTTCTTCGTGTCTCTTATTCTGTCTGCTTTTCTGGCTAAGGGCTGGCTGACACAGTCGGGGTTGGAGGATGGGCTGCAGAGGTGAAGTAAGACAGCCCAGGGCTCACTCTCTTCTCTGCTCTCCTCCTCTCTAAGACACCTCAACACAGAACACGCTTTGGATGACCGGAGCACGGCCCAGTGCCGCGTGCAGATGCAGGTGGTCCAACAGCTGGAGATCCAGGTGTGACCCACGGGTGTGCGGGGAGGGGCACACAGCTTTGCCCATCAGGGCGGGCAGCGTCCTGTGAGGGTCCTGTGGTCAGAGCCAAAACTTTACGTTCTCTGGGTCTTAATTACCAGTGTGGGGTGAGGGCGAACTGTGTTTGAGGCTATGTGCTTTATAAGCTGTGTAAATACAAGGCTGAGTGAGTGGCTAGTGCACAGACCTGCTTTGTGCCGTGCTCCCTTGGCCATAGAGGTAGCTTAGGGAGTCTTCAGAGCAGCCTGCCATGCCTGCACTAACACCATCCCAGGTGACACGGGCACAGAGCATGGTAACTTTCAGGTGGCCACTCAGTGAGTGAAGGAATCGGGATTTGAACCAGATACCCTGGCTCCTGTGTGGAGTCCTTAGTAGTCAGTCAGCCATCCTCGTTTAACCTGGCTCCTAACAGGGTGCCCTGTGAAGAGGGTAGTAAAAGATGCGTCAAATTTATGAATGGAGGAAGTGACTCATTCACCCATTCCCACGTACCTCGCAGTAGTGAACCAGGCAGGCAATGGGGTGGTGTTCAGCCACTGATTCTGCCTTCCCTGGGGAGAAAGTGCACATTGCTGATGGGAAGAATGCTGCCCATGTGTAAGAGCCGGGAGAGGGTGTCAACATCCCGACCCTGAGGGTGTGGGGGTTCAGAGGGGCAAAGAATGGCCTCCTTCAGAAAGTTTTCAGAAGTGAGACCCAGAGGGAGCAGGCACCTGTGTGTGTGTGTGTGTATGTGATTGTATGTAAGTATGAATGTGTGTATGTGTGTACAATTGTATATGTGAATGTGTATGTAGGTGCACATGTGAATGTGTCTGTGTGTATGTGTGTGAGTGTGTGTATGTGAGAGAGAGTGTATGTGAGTGTCGGCTTTCTAGAGACTACTTTGGTGAAGATGGCGTGTAGAGATAAGGACCCGTTGCCTCCCCTTATGATGCTCCTCTTTGCCTGTGTCTTTTTCACAGCTTGCCAAGGAGAGTGAGCGGTTGCAGGCCATGATGGCCCATCTGCACATGCGGCCTTCAGAGCCTAAGCCCTTCAGCCAGCCAGTGAGTGACCCACTTCCCTGCATGCCCTGGGCCCTTCCCCAGCATACCCTGGCCTTCAGGGGACAGCTCCCTGGGGCTCTTCTCTGCACCTTCCCCATTTCTAACCACTGAACCCAGTTCCTCACTATCCTCCTTCTCCAAGGTGACCATCTCTGCAGACTCATTCCCAGATGGCCTCGTGCACCCCCCAACTTCAGCGGCTGCCCCTGTCACACCCCTGCGACCCCCTGGCCTGGGCTCTGCATCTTTGCATAGCGGGGGCCCTGCTCGCCGGAGAAGCAGTGACAAATTCTGTTCCCCCATCTCCTCAGGTGAGGCTGCTGTAGAGGGAGGGGTGTTCCCTCCCCCAGGCAGGTCCCCGGTCTGGCTGCCTCACCTTCTGCCTGTCTCCCCCAGAGCTGGCCCAGAATCATGAATTCTACAAGAATGCTGACGTCAGGCCCCCCTTCACCTACGCCTCCCTTATCCGCCAGGTAAGTGTGGAAGGCAGGAGGGATGTGGGAGCAAGCTAGTTGATACCTGATCATAAAGTCCCTACCTCCAAGAGGGTTCTGGGACCCGCTCATCTGGTCTTTTGCCTGCAGCTCAGAGTATATTCCCATTAAATTTTGCTGTCTGTAGCCACAGTGCCATGCTCATTTCTGCATACACACACTTAGCCTCCTCCCTCTCTGTCTCTTCTCTCCTGTCCATAACTCACATGACGTTCATAAACACGTGGACATACTCTGACACACGTGTCTGTCCTCTGGGACTTCCTGTAGGTGTGCATTTTCTCCCATTCTCAGGGTGACTTTGCCCAAATAAGGACAAGTTTCCAGCCACTTCAAGAACGGTGCTCATTTCCAGATCGGGCATGTGGAGCCCTGGTCTCCTCACTCCAACCCCAGCAGGGGCTCCTGTGTCCCGCATGTACTTGTGCAGGCTCTGGAGCTGGGCTCCCAGTAGCCTCAGCCCCTCTTAGCTCACTGGCTTTGCTGGGACGCCCAGCCCACCTCTCACACTCCTGCATCCACCCATCTGGTCCATACCTCTCCTTATGTCTGAGGTGACAGAGAGGGGCAAAAACACAGGGCTCTGAACCCTCCAGGAGTAAACTGAGGGTCTCTTTGCCCTTTCCTTGCTTGCAGGCCATTTTGGAAACTCCAGATAGGCAGCTGACTCTGAATGAGATCTATAACTGGTTTACCAGGATGTTCGCCTATTTCCGAAGAAACACCGCCACCTGGAAGGTGAGGCCCGCCCCTCCCCTCATCCTTGCTCCTTAGACCTCCACATCCCATGGAGACCCAGGCTGCCTAACAGTTTGTCCCCTCAACAGTCCTGCAGAACTATCCCACCAGGGCCACAGACACCCCAGCCACACACACAGTTCTTAGCAGGAGATGAGGTGTATTCATAACGGTCCTTTTGTGAGTCGGACTTGCCATATTGCCCAGGCTGATTGATCTTAAAACCCTGGGTTCAGATGATCTCCCTGCCTCCACCTCCCTGAGTGCTGAGATTACAGGTATGCATCGCCACACCCTGTTAGGCAGTGCTGGGCATAGAACCCAGCCCTGTGTGTGCTTTTAATGACTTTGGCCAGTCTCGTGCTGTCACATTGGGAAGAAGAAACCACCCCCTCTCCTAAGGTACAAAGAACCCCGCCCTGTGAGGCAGGACGGCAGAAGGGGGAGTTCTTGGTAGCAGGTCCTGGACTGAATCCGTAGGTACTTCATGGGTCTAGATTCTGTAACTAAAGGCTCCTATGAAGTCCCGGAGGAGGTTGCAGGTATATGGCCCAGATGCATGGGTGGACTGAGGCCCATGGACCGTTCCTGGGACACACATGGGCAGTCACACACTACCCAGTTTACCAGTAGCAGGGAGATAATTCTCTGTCCAATTAGAAATTTAACACTTTCAGCCATAAGCGTTTTCCTAGGAGACCAGAGGAATGCAAGACCCTAGGAAAATGGGACACAGACCCTAAACTATTCTTTAGTCAAGACGAGGTATGCGTGCGCACACTTTGTGACTTTCACTGTGCAGCAAGGTGGGAAGGTGGAATCTGAATTAAGAAGGAAGGAGTATTGGCCCCTTCCTGAAGTCCTTGTCTCAGACAGAACTCTTTAATTGTATCCCTGACTCTCGGGTCCCCCTGCTGACCAGTGAAAAAACTGCAGCGAAATGAACCCTCTCCCACAGTGTGACCGATAACTCAACACGTGTACCGCCAAGCCCTGTGTATGGTCTGTGGTTGCCCAGCCTTTTCTACCTTGGTAATGTACAAAAGGCGACTAGAAGGACCTTTCACATCATCTTCCCTTTCCTTTGCCAAGCTCCCAAAGCTTAGAGAGACTGTGTGGCAGGGGTATCCATTCTGATTGGCTATGAGTGATGTCACTTCCTGGCAACCACAACCCTGCTATCTTTTTGAGCCAACATCGCGTGCTGGGGCCACCCGGCCCCGCCTCCAACCTCCAGGCCAGGTTGGAAGGCAGGCTTTACAAATGATACAATCACATCATCTAAAATTTAGTACAATACAGAGCCTAGTTTGTATGTGGCTCTCTTGGTTTCTCAGTGACCATGTTAAAACAACTCATCTGGTCAGTCGGCCTCTGTTTCATCCCTCACACACACTGGACCAGATACCCAGGGTGCCTGTGTACCGCCCAGGGACGCCATACTGCCACGTCTGGTCAGACTATGTTGGCTTGAGAGCTGCATTGTCTTTGAGAATTCTTTTCAGCAGCCAAACTTTGTTCATGGTACTGGGAGAAGTGTAGCTTGTGGTCTCTTCCCTCTGTTTCTGTTCCATCTATTGTGCACTTCCTCTGCTTAGTCCCACCCCCACCCCGTCTGGCCCCATCCATAGATAATGTCTCCTTCAGGATCAGGGCATCCAGGCCTGGAAGTGGGTGAAGGCCAGGCCAGCTGCCATTTCTTGGGGACAGAGCTACCATCTGCCAAGCCAGTGGTCCCCACCAGCTCTCCCATGTCCATCCCCTCCTAGGGCCTGTGTTGTGGGCCCATCCTTTTGTTTACGCAGCCTCCGCCAGACCCCTTAAATTGCCGTTAATGTTTCAGCGTAACGAATTAGTCTCTCATCACGAATCGGGCTTCGAAACGAGGGAAAAAAGCCCCGGCGAGGCCACCCTCGGAAATTGGGGTCATTCTCATTTGCAAAGCGGAGGATCGGAGCCCCGTAATGCGGGCAAATTTATTCCGAGGCAGGAGCCCCGGCGTGATTAGGCCCTTTGTAATTATCGCTCCGTGAGATTCCACTCCAGCCGCCCGCCTCCCTCGTGGATTAGCAAGCGAGTCGGAAAAATACACAGGATTTAATTAGAGGCAAATTAAAATTGGTAATGAAATCGGGCCAGTTGCAAGAGGCAAGAGTTGGATGGGAGAGAGGGAGAGGGGATCTCCAGGGGCACCCACTGCCGGCCCTGCCCACTCTCTTCCCCGTTTAGAAATGTAAAGAGGAGACAGGAATGGGGCGAAGTGGAGGAGGCTGATGGGGGACAGGTAATGGGGACAGGGCTGGGGCTGGTGGTGAGAGGCAGAAAAACTGGGAGCAGAGAGTTACACAGGTGGGACCAAGGGACCTGGGGACAGAAGAAAGGTAGATCAGGGCCCTCATCCAGGCTTCCGGAGGGAAATAGGCCCAGCAACCCCCCGCCCATGTGTCCTACCAACCAGGTGACCTCAATTTCTGAAGTTCTCGTCAGGAGAAGGTGGTGGTAACCTTGTCGTGTTGCCTCACAGCTGTGACCTTAGACTGTCCTTTCAAGTTAGCAGTTGGTTTCCACATGCATCTATTGGGCTCCACTGTATGCATGTGCTCTCAGGAAGTTATCTGTTCAGAGCCTCGGACTCCTTAGGGCTTCAGTAAAGGTAGTGAGGACCTTGGATTAGTCGCAAGTCCAGAGTTCCTTGTGTGCCTGAGGTACAGTGTCCCAACTTCTCTAAGCCACCAGGGTCCATAAATCAGGCCTTAA
This sequence comes from Dicrostonyx torquatus, assembly GCA_028555095.1. NCBI lineage: Eukaryota > Metazoa > Chordata > Mammalia > Rodentia > Cricetidae > Dicrostonyx > Dicrostonyx torquatus. The sequence continues at coordinate 314,464 of JAQHUG010000041.1, forward strand.
AATCAGAAGCTAGGGAACTAGAGAGATGGCTCAGCAGTTAAGAGCAGTGGCTGTTCTTCCAGAGGACCCAGGTTCAATTCCCAGCACCCACATGACAGCTCACAACTGTCTGTAACTCCAGTTCCAGGGATCCGACATATTCACACAGACATACACGCCGGCAAAACACCAACGTGCGTTAAAAAAAAAAAAAATCAGAAGTCAGGAATGACTGCTGCCGGTGTAAGGACAGGAAAAGAGGCGACTTCATTTCCCGGGCTGCAGCATTTTCTTTTCTTTCTTTGGAGACAGGGCCTCTAATGTAGTCCTGGGCCTCTTACATAGTCCTGGCTGGCCTGGAACTCCCTATGTAGACCAGGTTGGCCCCCTGCCTCCCATGTTAAGGAATAAAGCCATGTACCACCACATCCTATCCAAGATAACATTTTCTGTGACGAGGCAGAAGTGGGGAGCCCCTGTAGCAGGTGCAGTCAGAGCCTCTCCTCTCCCTTGGGCGGGGCACGTGGCTGATGCTCCCTAATGGAATGTGGGACCTTTGCGGGACCGTGGGAGGATTTTCTGTGTGTGTTCACTGGAGTGGAGCTGAGCCACATTTACTGTACCCCTAGAACGCCGTGCGCCACAACCTCAGCCTGCATAAGTGCTTCGTCCGCGTGGAGAACGTCAAGGGGGCTGTGTGGACCGTGGATGAGCGAGAATATCAGAAACGGAGACCACCAAAGATGACGGGGTATGTGGGCCCCCGCTGGGTGAGCTGGATCAGCCCAGCCCCTGCTTCTCGAGGGCACCTGGGCTCCAAATGCTACCCTGAAAAGGAAATGTGGGTGTCGAGGTGGAGGAGACCAGTGCTTGGCAAGCTGCATGGACGTGATGGACAGTCCGGAGGTGGCGCTGACATCTTCTGTTCTCACTTCTGACTAGGGAGTGATCATGGGGGACAGGGTGCCAAGGAGATGACTCCCATAGCAGTCATGGCATGGGATGTGGGCTGAGGTGACAGCTGTCACCTACACTCCTCTCAATCATAGTAGAACCCTGGTCCTCACCCTATTTCACAGTGGAAGAGTTGAATGGAGAGGGCAAGGGGCTGGCAGGAAGCCACACAGCAGATTGGTGGCAGAGCTGGGTCCAGGACCAAGTATCACATGAGGTTTGAGCTGCTTCACCGCACAGTAGGTCAGAGGTCAGAACCTTCCCATCTCACACCAGCACCTACCATCTCGTACACTTCAGGGAGGCCTGAAGTAGGCTTAGATACCCTTTTCCTTGCTTTTTTTAAAGATTCATTTATTTATTACGTATGAGTACTCTGCCTGCATGTACGCCTGCTGGCCAGAAGAGGGCACCAGATCTCATTGTAGATGGTGTGAGCTACCATGTGTTTGCTGGGAATTGAACTCAGGACCGTCTCTTAGCACCCCATGTTTCTTCTACCCAAGCTCAGCCTTGCTGTGCAGGTGCAGGGAACCAGGTGTAAGACTGCAAAATGCCCTACTGCGTCTCCGTGGCCGCCTCCACACTTGGCGGTGTCATCTCATTGCCAGCCTGGGTCCTGGTGCCCCTGCTTCTCCCCCGCAGTGTGAGTTTTGAGAGGTTCTGTGAGAGGCAGACAACCCCAGCCTTGGCATCCCCAGAGCCTCTGGAACAGAAGGGCCCCTTTTGGTGTATGGTCTTCCCAGGGTTTCAGTTCAGGAGTTCCAGAAAGTGGGCGTCATGTAAGGAGCAGTATAAGCTATAGATCAGACTTTGCTGCCAAACGCCTGGAAATAGGCATGCTGGTGCAGCATGTTCCCAGGCTTAGGAGGCTGGAAGCTGGAGGGTCAGGAGTTCAAGGCCACCCTCAGCTACAGGCACTTCAGTGACCAGCCTGGGCTATGAAAGAGACCAGTTTCTTTTTCTTTTTGTTTTTTATGTTTTTGTTTGTTTGTTGAGACAGGGTTTTTCTGGTTTTCTCTGCCTTTCCTGGCATTTATTCTGTAGACTAGGCTGGCCTGATACTCAGAGATCTGTCTGCCTCTGCCTCCTTGGCTGAGACTCTGGAGAGAGAGAGAGAAATGGGGAGGGGGGTAAGAGAGAAACGGGTGTGTGTGTGTGAGAGAGAGAGGCTGGTCACATCCTGTGAAAAAGGAGTTCTGGAAGTACTGATCCTACCTTCCAGCCCTTGGGCCAACAGGGCTGTGAGCAGATCAGGGAGAATGAAAAGGGCCTGTCCGCTGCCTCTCCTGGAGCAGGGGAGGAGCCAAGTACCTCCTCATTCTGGCCTAGAATCCGGGGGACAATCGGTCATGTGTAGACCAGTGAGTTGAGTTCACCTTCTCTCCCCTAGGAGCCCCACCCTGGTGAAGAACATGATCTCTGGCCTCAGTTATGGGGCACTTAACGCCAGCTACCAGGTGACTGAGCCCAGCTGCCCCCCTCTGCCTTGCCCACTTCTCCCCCAGCAGTTGGGGGGAGGTGGGAAGGAGGGTAAAGACTCCCCATTCTTGGCCTCAGCCTTCTGCCCCGATCCAGCTCTGCACTAGTGTGTACCTCTGATTTGAAGCCTGGGTTTGGAAGGGTGGGCATAGCACAGCCAGTGGAGTCCCGGGCCTCAGCCCATCAGACTAGGGTCCTCTGTCACCAGGTTGGAGTGGGGGGCACTGCTAGGTGAGAACAGTTTTCAGGGGAGCTGGGAGGTGGGATGAAGGGTTCTGGCCGGGGTGTGTTGGGGAGTACTGCCCAGATAGATAAGCATGGCATCCACACGAGGGCTCTGGCAAGGGGGAATGGGCTCCAGCCCCTGATAGCCCCTTCCTCTGTGCTCTAGGCCGCCCTGGCAGAGAGCAGCTTCCCCCTCCTCAGCAGTCCTGGCATGCTGAACCCTGGCTCAGCCAGCAGCCTTCTGCCCCTCAGCCAGGATGACATGGGTGCCCCTGGGGAGCCACTGCCCAGCAATGGGAGCAGCAGCCCCCCTCGCCTCTCCCCTCCTCAGTACAGGTGAGCTCACACAAGCCCCTCATCCATCCTGCCTCATCTCTGCAATGGACAAGTGATCTCTTCCACCCTCATTTTCCTCCCCACAGTCCTCTCTTCCCTCCCCTACCCCTCCTTCATCTTTCTGAACTCTTCCTTCTTCCCCATCGCTCCTCCCACCTCAGATGATGGGATCCTGGCAGGCAGGGTCCTGAGCTTCTGAATGAATCCCTGGGAGGAGGGGGAACCCTGGCAGCCACAGCTCACATCACCCTTCCCATCAGCCACCAGGTGCAAGTGAAAGAGGAGCCCGCTGAGGCAGAGGAAGACAGGCGGCCGGGGCCTCCCCTGGGTGCCCCCAACCCCAGCACTGTGGGGCCTCCGGAAGACAGGGACCTGGAGGAGGACCTGCCAGGCGAGGACATGTCCTAAGGGCTGGGTGGGCAGGCAGGGCAGGCCAAGACCCTGCCTCCCAGTCCAGACCCCAGCCCACCCACCCCACTCTACAGCCCTCTCCAACCTCAAGGCACTTCGGGGACTCAGACGGGGGAGACCTGGGCCAGCAGCTCCCTAAGCCACCTGACTGACAGACGCCTGGGGGCAGGCACATCCCTGCCTCCTGAGAGGACACAGAACCCTTGGCCCGGGACCCTCTCAGACCCTCCCTGTATCCCAACCACCACCAGCAGCAGGGCCCTCCTCCCCCACCAGTGCTCCCTTCCAGGGCCCCTCAGCACAGGGGAGACCCGCAGGCGGGGCTGAGCCACCCTTACATCCCTGACCTTCATCTCCTGCCCTGGCTGTGGCAGAGGTTTCTGGCCAGAGGACCCTTCCTGGTTCATCTTCCCTTGACCTTTCCCAACTGTGAAGATTGTAATATTCTCCAGCCCCAGCTCCCTGCTCAATGGGGCAAGCAGACTGGGAATGCAGCTGTAGCCCAGCCCCTCAAGCTGCTGGGGTGGGGCAAGTTGTGTCCTGCCCTCCCCCTCACACACACCTGAGACAGGACCCAGACTAAGACAGGCCTCCACCCTAGCCTGTTTGCTGGGTGCTCCTGTGGCACCCCAGCTTGAGGAAGCACTGAGGGACCCCCATGCTGGGCACCTTCAGAGCTGTGTGCACAGGTGGCCTCTGTGGCCTGAGCATCACAGTACAGGAGAAAGCCAGGCGGGAACCATCCTCAGCCCCAGCCTGCGGGCCCCCCCTCCCCGCACTGGGGTCCTCTCACCCCCTCAGCACCTGTCCCCAGTTAAACGGATGACCAAAGACCTTTCTTATGCCGGAAGCAAAAACCAAATCTTTTTGTTGGCTTTTTCCTTTGTCGCCTCCCGAGCACCCTGCCCGCCCCTCTGCACCCTGGCCCCAGGCTGGGAGCCATCCCTCCACTTAAGTTATTGTTTAAAACCAAAGTTTACAGTGTCTGTTGGTGGCAAGACCCTCTCCTTCCCCCTCCCCCAGGGTCTAGGGGTTCTGCCCACTTCCCCTCTGCTCTTACCCCCACCTAAGGAGAAGGGAGAGGGCAGGATCCTGCCCCCAACCCTGGGCTGCTTTCTGGGGGCTCTTCAGGCCCCTGCATAGGACCAAGTCCCCATCACGCTGGGAGAGTGGATTCTAGCGGATGAGCTGGAACAGCTGAGACTCCACAGACCCCCTATGGGGGACCCACAACCCAAGGCCATGGACTGGGTGTCAGGGATGCCCAGAGCACCCTGCGACAGCCCCTACCCTGAGAAAGACTCCTTGGACGTTTCCCAGGAGAACCCCACATTCGCCGTCAACCCCATCCCACCCCACACAAGCCGCCCTCCTGAGAGGCAAGGGGCCCCGGCCTTCCCCATGTATCCCCACCTGTGTTCCGTTTGACCAGCACAGAAATATTAAAGTCCTCTATTTACCGGGCCCCGTGTGTGTCACCAAGGCGAGGGAAGGGAGGTCCCTTGGAGCCAGAAGACTTGCTAAGGACAGGAGTGCCAGGCAGGCCTGTGAATGTGTCCAGGGCACAGGCCATCCTGGGTCCCTCTCCCAGCTGGCACCCTGCCCGAACCAGGCTTCTCCTAACCCCTGTTGCGGTTTGGTTGCTGACGGCATTCTTAGCCAACTCATGACAGTGGCCTCTGCCACTGTGGCTAAGCGTGTGTTGCCCCACACATGCCCACCTCAGCTGTCATGTCACCTGGGTGGGCACGTGCATCGTGACGCTCCAGGTCAGTTGCTGTTGGCCCTGGGGTGCACGCGTCTGCAGTGACCTAGTCAGGTGGTTCTGGGCTGGGAAAAGAATGGTCTGATCCACTCGGGAGAGTGAGGGGAAGAGCCGGGAGAGAAGTGGCTCAGCCGTTAGTCCCAAGGTGAGTTCCGTGGGCGACGTCCCCTCTGAACGCTGCTCACCGGGGCCTCGTCTGCAGGTCCTCCACCTTTCTTGTGTTAGCCTTGGACTCTCAGGAAGCTGCTCAGCCGAACGAGGGGGAGGGACACAGAAAGAAATACCAGACCTGCGAATGCAGTCACCCTGCCAGCCCTGCCAGCCACACGCTGCTTCTCAGTTTCTGAGGTTCCAGCGACTGCAGCTGAGGGGTGGGTGGCCCACCGCCCTCGCCTGCCGGCCCTCTTGCTTGCTTCTAACCCTGGCTCACTGGCCCCTCTCCCTCACCCAGTCTGAGATGAAGTCTGTCTGTCCATACACACACACACACGCCATCAAGAGAGGAACAGCTCCTCTTGGAGACAGACAGATGCGCTGCTCATGGTGCTGGTCACCTGACCCTGGCCGGCCACAGAGGCAGTGTGAGCTCACTCAGGACACCACCTTCAGTCAAACCTTAACGTGACCTTTGCTCTCCTTCGCTCTCTCCCGCCCCCAGAGCCCCAGGAGAATCCAGGGATCTTGACTGCCAAGCACCAACTCCATTGCCCACCCCTGCAAAAATAGGCGCTGTTCAGAGAGTTATTCCCAGTGGTACTCGGCTTACTCCAGACCCTAAAAGGGACAAGATGGCACCCTTCCCCCACCCCCTTTGGTTTTGCATTCCCGTTCTCCGGTAGACGGTGGCAAATGTCCGTCAGTGTGGAGAAGTAGTCTGCCTCTGGTGTGATGAAGACTGTCCTACAACATAGGACCGCTGACCTTAGAAACTCACGTTACCTTTTTTGTGTTTGAGTCAGGATTTTCATATATAGCCCTGGCTGTCCTGGCACTTAGTATAGAAACCAGGCTGGACTCGGACGAGCCTCCCGACTACCTCCCCAGTGCTAAGGTCACAGACGTGTGGCACCGCGGCCAACACTAGTCTTAATGCCAGTCTGCCTTGCCTCTCAGTCACTTTTCCATCAGGAAGTTCTCCATGCTGTCTAGCTTCTGTCCTTCCTAGTGTCCTTTTTTAGTGAGTCTCTGACTCCTTTCTTTCTTTGTTTTCAGTTTTTCAAGACAGGGTTTCTCTGTGTAACAGTCCTGACTGTCCTGGAACTCGCTCACATTTGCCTGTCTCTGCCTCCCAAGTGCTGGGACTGAAGGCGTGTGCCACCACCGCACGGCTATGGTATCTGTTTTTGGTTATTTTATGTTTATGAATAACTTGCCTGAATGTGTTTTAAGTGCATCATGTAAGTACCAGGTGCTTGCAGAGACTAGAAAAGGACATCGCATCCCCAGGGAATGGAGTTCAAGATGGTTATGGGTCACCATGTGGGTGCTGGGAACCCAACTCCAGCCCTCTGCAGGAGCCGCCAGCACTCCTAACTGCCGAGCCGCTTCCCCAGCCCGAGTCTTCCCGCTATTGACAGGTGTTGGCTGCAGCCAGCGGCTTGTTCTGGTCTTAGCATTCCTGTCCCGGTGGAAAAGCGCTTCAGAGCGGGACTCTGGGCGAAAGGGCTCCTTGCACACCTAGGGCCGGAAGAACCGCCACCCTCGCCCGCAGCCGACAGGGGGCGCTCCAGACACAGCGGACCCGCTACAGGGGACGCTGCCAGCGCGCGAGGGTGCAACCAACGCCTTGGAGACCTTATCCATGCCTCACCCGGGGCCAAAGAGTTCCTTCTGCTGGTTGTTGGGACTTTCCAGATTCTTTCAACGTGTGACTTAGGAAACAGCCCACAAAAAATGTGAAGGAAGAAGAATGTGGAGACCCAAAGTCAGAGACCTCCACAAGGAAGGATGAGTTTAGTTCTAACAGTAACACATACCAGTGGCCTGTCCCGTGAGAGGCAGGAGGATCGGGAGTTCAAGGTCGTTCTAGTTCACATATCCTAGGTCTCAAAATCAACCCTCAAAAAAAAAAAAAGTTTAATGAGATTTAATATGTCCTTCATGCTTCTAGAAGCTCTGTGTTTGATTCCCCACAACTCTAGACTAAGTACCATATCCTCATTTTTTGGGAAACTGAGGCACGGTCTAACTAGCTAGCAGGTGGCTCAGAAGACATAGTGGCTCCTGCCTGTAATCTCAGCATTCAGGAGGCTGAGCAGGGAGGGAGACCACCATTGAGTTCAAGGCTGGCCTGGGCTACAGAATGTGAGGAGGTGGGGGCCGAATTTGTCCCCTGAGGAAGGAAGAAGAGACGCTTGGTGCCTACTGCTTCTTTGGAGCTGCTCAGCAGAGAAACAGAAATGAGAGCGCCGCAGGGACAGGGTTTAGACAGTGGCTTTCTGAGTCCCCAGCTGCTCAGCAGAGAAACAGAAACGAGAGCGCCGCAGAGGCAGGGTTTAGACAGTGGCTTTCTGAGCGCCCAGCTGATGTTCTTCTCCAGGCTGAATGAGGTAAACCCGGGTTTGCAACAGAGCAAGGCTGAACGGCCCTGAGGACACACTCTAACAGGGCCTTCTGCAGCACCCGGGCAGGGCAGACAAAGGCAGCCTTGTCTGAAGTGGGAGTCGGCAGGCAGCCTGGCTTTGCTCGCACACGGTCAGTGATTGGTTTACACCCAGAGGCCCCTTCCACGGGCTGCAGAGCAGTCCCACCCTTGGGTCCTGGTCCCCTTGCCTGGCCTCAGGAGCAGAAGTTTAGGGAAACAGGGCTAGTGAGATGGCTCCTGGGGAAAGGGCACTCGATGCCAAGCTGAAGACCTGAGTTCAATCCCCAGAACCACATGGTGAAAGGAGACTGACTCCTCCGTTCTGCACACTGGAACCCTCCTCCCCCGGGAAAATAATAAATGATGTAAAAAAAACAAAAGTTTAGAAAGGGAGCCTGTCCCTGTGCCTGCCTGCTCAGAAAGGTCCGTTATCCAGACAGGCATGGGGCTGGCCACCCGTGCCAAGGTGGAATGGTGTGTCCTACCAGGGTCCCTGCTTTCCTGGGACCTGGATTGGCCCCAAGTTGGCCACTACCTGCTCTGAGGGAAGAGTGGGCAGGACAGTCACAAAGGCGGCTGTCAGGGTGGAGTTGCTTCTCTGGCTCAGAAATAATGGAGATAGGCAAAGCCTTCAGTGAGCTGGGTAGTGCTAAGTGTTGGTTCAAGAGAGGGGGGGCTCAGGTGTGCTACAGGTTCCAGTGTAGCGGGCAGCAAGGTCCCCGCAAGGCCAAGGTTACAGAAATAATGAAAAAGCTAAGGAGGGAGGGGACGAAACAGAACACTTCCATATATAGCATGTTTGAAAACATCCGTGTCAATGTTCTATCAGGTATACATGCAACAGAGACTTAAGGAATTTGCAGGAGTAGCAAGAACTGTAGAACCTGGCTGTCTTCCAGGGGAGCGGACATAAGGGGGGGTCTCCAGGGGTTTCCGGTAAGCTACTAATGTCAAGACTGAGCTGGGCAGAGAGAACCCAGAGCTGGAATGTTTCATTTTAGACCAGAAAGAGACTGAGGCAGGAGGATAGAAATTTGCAGGCCAGCTTGGGCCTGTCTCGACATGCATGATCCTTTCTCAAAACATAAATAAGAAATAAACACAAATAAGAAAAGAAGCCAGGCAGTGGTGGCACACGCCTTTAATCCCAGCACTCAGGAGGCAGAAGAAGGGAGATCTCTGAGCCCAGCTTGGCCTACAGAGTGAGTTCTAGGGCAGCCAGGGCTGTCCTGTCAGGGCCGGGGGAGTGGAGAAGAACTGGGGTCTGGAGGTGACGTTCTTAGTTAAACCTGAGTTCAATTGCTGGGACCCACGTGATGGAAAACCAGCTCCTGAAAGTTGTCTTCTGCATGCACACCGCAGCACGTGTGTGACACACATGTACTGTAAACAGACACGTGTGAAGAAAAGAAGAGCTGAGGTGGGCTGGGAGAGGTGGACACACCTGTGACCTTACTTCTTAGGGCTGCAACAGGAGAATCCAGCCTTGTGACATAGCCAGCCTGAGGCCACCCTGTCTCAAAAAGAAGAGGAGGTGGGGCAAGGAGTAGCAGCTAGATGTGGTGGTGTATGCCTGTCCTGAAATCTAACCACTCAGGAGACCAAGGAACTGGAAGACAGCGTGGACTGCCTCATCTCGGGAAGAGCCGACAGGGCTGGCACGAAGGCTCACAGGGAAGGCACTTGCTGCGGAGATCCCCAGGACCCACATGGTCAAAAGAGAGAACCGACTGCCACAGGTTGTTCTGTGACCTCTAACACAGTGGTGCGCGAGCGCGCGCACACACACACACACACACACACACACACACACACACAAATAGACAAATAATGGAAGTTTTCTCCCAAGCCTGAGATATACCTCAGTGACTCCAGCCTTACACATCAGCGTTCAGTGGAGGAGGAAGAGGCTGTTCTGGGACATGAGGCCTACATCCCAGGGAGGGTCCTTACCCGCTCACCAAGTCAGGACGAAGCAGGTGAAACACATCCGACCCAGATTTGTCTACCGAGCAAGAGGTGCGGCCATGAAAGAAGCATGAAATAAAGATGGAGCTGGGAGAGAGGGCTGCCCAGGCCAGCGCAGGGGCCCCTCGAGGCAGAGGCCTGGGAATGGCACCCAGGACAGAGCACCCCCAGAAGACAGTCAGCTGGGGAGCAAGGTGGGGGAGGAGAAGCGTTTGTCTGAGACTGTGTTCCAGAGATTTTCGTCATGAAGGGGAGAGAACAGACTTCAGGTGACAGGGAAAGGGACATGGCCTTCAGTTCTCACCTAGAATGACTTCATTCCTTTGTAAAGGAGTCTGAGTTTACACAGGCCAGGCCTCCCTCTTTTCTGAATCATCTCTTTCACCCCCCATCCCACCCCACTCTCTCCACCCTTCCCCTACCCCTTCAGCTCCCCCAACACACACACACATGCACGCACACACGTGTGCACACACGCACACACGCGTGCACACACACACACACGCGTGCACACACACACACACACACGAAACTCTGCTCCAAACTCAGCTCAGTACAAAATGCTTAGGAAGAGGGATGGGACCCGGGGTGGTCTGGAAACCATCACTGGGCGCTTGGAGGAGAGGAAATGGGGAGGGAGTCCCTTCCACCAACAAAGGTCTGATCCTAATGGGTGCCCTGGATAAGGCGTGACTCTCTGAGCCTTGGGGCTCCTACGGCAGGGGTGGGGAGGGGAGGGATCAGCACAGCAGCTTGAGTGTGCAGAAGTTTTCTAAGTCCTCCCCTCCAGGGACCTGCCCCCTACCTGCAGCTCTTTTGTACAGCCGTGCCCCACCCCACCCCTGCAGTGCCATTTTTTCCCTTCAGGTTTCTCTGAGAGAAGCTGGCTGTCATTGTCTCAGAAGCCCCTCCCAGAGGTCATTCTGTCCCTAGCTGCCACAGGTCCAGGTCGGCCACCAGCCCAGGCCTGATTTTGCATCTGTGTCAGAGAGGACCCCAAGCTGACTCATGTGTCTTTCCCTATCCCAGAGCATACTGCCACAGGTTGTTCTGAGCATTAACTGAGCCTGCTTGACACCCAAATGCAGTTTTAACTGAGCCTGCTTTACACCCAGGCGCAGCGTTAACTGAGCCTGCTTGACACCCAGGCACAGCGTTAACTGAGTCTGCTTGACACCCAGGCGCAGCGTTAACTGAGTCTGCTTGACACCCAGGCTCAGCGTTAACTGAGCCTGCTTGACACCCAGGCGCAGCGTTAACTGAGTCTGCTTGACACCCAGGCTGGCTCTGGGGAGCACCAGTGACCACTAGTAGGGTCACTGTGTAGTGAACTATTAAGTAAAACATTAGCACTGAGCAGGGGCTGGGGTGACGCTCAGTCAGTAACACGCTTGCCGCACAAGCGTGAGGACCCACATTTCATCCCAGAGTCTGTGTTAAAAAAAAAAAAAGGCCTGGTGCATACTTGAAATCCCGGCACTGGGGAGGCAGACACAGGAATCCTCCCTGTTGGGGTACCCTGGTCAGCCAGTTTATCCTACTCAGGGGAGTCCCAGGTTGGAAAGATAGCCTTGTCTAAAGGACTAAGTGGATGCTTCTGAGGAACAACGGCTGACACGCACGTGCACACACACAAAACCTACAAGACTTGAAAAGAACCTACTCCAGCTGCACCACATAGTGACACCCTCCTTCCTCATCCCCACCAAAGAAGAGAACTTGTTCCAGTCCCTGCTGCTCTAGGCAGCTTCCCATAGGGAGAGTTCTTGACACTTCCAAGCCCCTTAATTATTTAAGAGGCCGCCTATAAAGAGTGTTATTAATATATGACAGCGAAGGCCTCAGAGACGGGGCAGATAAATAATGACATGTAGGGCCAGAGAGATGGCTCAGAGGTTAAGAGCATTGCCTGCTCTTCCAAAGGTCCTGAGTTCAATTCCCGGCAACCACATGGTGGCTCACAACCATCTGTAATGAGGTCTAGTGCCCTCTTCTGGCCTGTAGACATTACACACAGACAGAATATTGTACACATAATAAATAAATAAATATTAAAAAAATAATGACATGTAGCAGGCCAGTCACTCACACATCCAAAACCCTCACATGGAGATGGCCCTGCATACAACACACCGATGAGCTCTTAAAACACAAAATGGGTCAGACAGTCTCTGCTCAAACTGACAAACAGAAGCCTGGGAAAGGCTCTGGGCATCTGAGTGGAGCGGGGGAGGGGTGTGGCTGGGCAGAGGGAGGCATTGGAAGGGAGGCTACAGGAAGAGAGGCGGGAGGATTCCACCTGGACAGACAAACTGCAGGCAGATGGTGGAAGCAGCTGCTCTGCCCAGAAACGCAGACTTTTGTTCTGGACAGCAGCAAATATGTTTGTGCAAGGCCTGGAAGTGTTGTCCAGTTTACGTATGGTGGTTGTGACAGCCGTCCCCCCAGATTTTATTACGTTGCTTTGTGTGTGTGATATGTGTGCACCATTGTGTGTGAAAGATATGTGTGCACTATGTGTGTGCACCATTCTGTGTGAGAGAGATATATGTTGCACCATTGTGTGTGTGATGTGTGTACACCATTCTGTATATGTGAAGTGTGTGCACTGTGTGTGTGATGTGTGTGCACCATTCTCTGTGTGTGACGTGTGTACACCACAGCATATACGTGCGGATGAGACAGGGTCTCTCTGGTCTCTGCCGGTTGCCATTATGTCTTCTAGGAGCCCAAGCTGCCTGGCCCTGAAGCTTCTAGGTGTTGGCTCTGTCTCCATCTCTGTAGCAGGGGCACTGGGCTTACAGATGTTCATCACGGCATCTGGGCATCTGGCTTTTTGTGTGTTCCAGGGATTGAACTCTGATCACCACGCTGGACAGCAACTGCTCGTACCTGCTAAGCCTTTTGTTTGTTTTGTGTTGTGGTTGTTGTTTGGTTGGTTTTGAAACAGACTCTGGCTATCTTGGCCTCTAGGAGAGCCTTGAACTACTGCTCCTGCTGCTAAATGCTGAGATTATAGGTGTGCCCCATCTCTTTTGGCTCCCCCTATTTTCATGTTTTGGTTTTTGTTTTGTTTTTGTTCCTTCATTTGTTTAGGGTTTTTTGCTTGTTTTGTTTGGCGACAGGATAGCCCTAGCTGGCCTATAACTCTGTCCCTACCCCCCCCCCACAGTGCTGGAATTAAAGGCATTCATTAGCATGTCCGTTTTCTTTTCATGTGTATGGATGTTTTGCCTATGTGTATGCCTGTAAATCATGTCTGTGCAATGCCTGAGGAGGCCAGCAGAGGGCACTGGATTCCCAAGGCCTGGAGCTATAGATGATTGTGAAGCTCCCTGTGGCTCACACCCTGATCACTCCCAGGGCCTTCCATATGGGTGCTGGGAATCAAACCCAGGTCTTTGGAAGAACAGCCAGTGTTCTTAACCTCTGAGCCATATCTTTTTTTTAATATTTATTTATTTATTATGTATACAATATTCTGTCTGTGTATATGTCTGCAGGCCAGAAGAGGGCACCAGAACTCATTACAGATGGTTGTGAGCCACCATGTGGTTGCCGGGAATTGAACTCAGGACCTTTGGAAGAACAAGTAATGCTCTTAACCACTGAGCCATCTCTCCAGCCCCCTCTGAGCCATATCTTCAGCCCTAGAATCTTTTTTAAAAGATTTATTTTGTTTTGCAGTTATGAGCATAGGTGGGGGGATTGTGCATGTGAGTTGAGGTGTTGAGGAAGTCAGAGGCCTGAGTTCTCCTGGGGCTGGAGTGACAGGCAGTTTCAGGTATCTAATGTGAGTGCTCAGGTCCTCTGGAAGAGTAGCGCATGCCCTAACCCCTGAGCCGAGTCTCTAGCCCCTTTCTTCTTTTAAACAGACTTGATAGGGACGCTGAAGTGGAAGGGATTGTGAGTTTGAGGCCAATCTGGGCTACATACCAATACCCTGTCTGAAAATACAAAACAATAAAAGCCTAACTAAACCCAGACGAAAGAAAACTAAAACTAGACAGAGGTTTTCATTCTGTAGATCAGCTGTTAGGGCAACGCTGGACTATATCTCCCCAGGGCCTTGCATTCCTGCCCTGCTGTGAGAAGACAGGTCTGGGTGCTGCTGAGAACCCAGGGTGGGAGCAGAAGGAGAAGAGAGGAAGGAGAGAAACCTTGTGACCTTGTTCCACAAATAGGAGAAAGGAAAACAAAGATACAAAAGGGACCCTATGGTTTAAAGCTTAGGTAACAGTGGCAGAAAGCAGGGCAGGAAGAAGACGGTACGGAGAAGCAACTCATTCTGTGGTGGAAGATGAAAGCCTGACTCGGAGTCCAGTAGAATTTGAGCTGACAACAGAAAACCCAGTTGGAGCAACTTCTAATTAAAGGTGGAGGACGGAGTTCATGCACTCCCCTCCTGCCTCCTGAAGCCGGAGATGCTTCAGAGATTGTTTTATTTTGAGGAACAGACTCCAGAAGATGAATACAACAGGAGGACCAGCTGGGGCAGCGGAAGGGGGGTGGCTGAGGCAGCCCAGTCCTTGGCCAGCAAGGACAGCCAAGATGCAGCCTTCCCTTCATAGTGGGCTCCCTCAGCTCACTCCCACCTGCACACACGTGCCCACA
>JAQHUG010000041.1:344931-357396 GCA_028555095.1 Dicrostonyx torquatus
GTGCCACAAGGGCATGTGCTCAACTATGTGCATAGCAGCTTTGTTTGTCATAGCCAGAACCGGGAAACAACCTAAATGTCCCTCGAATGAAGAATGGATAAGGAAAATGTGGTACATTTACACAATGGAGTACTACACAGCAGAAAAAAATAACGACAGCTTGAATTTTGCAGGAAAATAGATGAAGCTAGAAAACATTATTTTAAGTGAGGTAACCCAGACACAGAAAGACAATTGTTACATGTACTCACTCATAGGTGGTTTTTAAACATATAACAAAGAAAGCCAGCCTACAAAACACAATCCCAGAGAACTTAGACAACAATGAGGACACTAAGAAAGACTCACATAGATCTAATCTACATGGGAAGTAGAAAGTATAAAAAGACAAGATCTCGCCAGGTGATGGTGGCGCACGCCTTTAATCCCAGCACTCAGGAGGCAGAGGCAGGCAGATCTCTGTGAGTTCGAGACCAACCTGGTCTACATGAGCTAGTTCCAGGACAGGTTCCAAAGCTATAGAGAAACCCTGTCTCGAAAAACCAAAACCAAACAAACAAACAAAAAAAAAAACAAGATCTCCTGAGTCAATTGGGAGTATGGGGACCTTGGGGAGGGTTGAAGGGGGAGGGGAGAGGCAGGGAGGGGAGCAGAGAAAAATGTAGAGCTCAATAAATATTAATAAAGAATAGCAATATAAAGAATGCTGCCTGAGAGGCCAGAGAGGTGGCTCGGCGTTTAAAAGCACTGGCACTCTTTCAAAGGAGCAGGGTTCAATTCCCAGCAACCACAGGATGGCTCACTTTGTGTAACTCTCGCTCCAGGAAATCCAAACCCACTTCTGGCCTCTCTGGTCACCAAGTGCTCATGGGGTACACAGACATACATTACATGCAGACAAAAACTCAAGAAAATAAAAGTAACTTTTGCGCATAGTATGGTGGCACACACCCTTAATCCCAGCATCTGGGAGGCAGAGGCTGGTGAATTTCTGTGAGTTCAAGGCTCGCCTGGTCTACAAAGCCAGTTCCAGGACAGCCAGGGCTACACAGAGAGACCCTGTCTTGACAAACAAACAAACAAACAAATAAGAAAGTTCCCTGTAGGTACAGGCATTTCAACAAGGTCCTCAGTCAGTGACACTGTTTGGGGAAGGTGGGCTTAGAGATGGCTGCCTTTACTGGGGGTTGGTTTTCAGAGCCCAGACTCTGTCTCTCTCTGTCTCGGTCTCTCTCTCACGTGTGTGTGTGTGTCCCTCTCTCATCCTTGTGGTAAAGATGCGATCTCTCAGCTTCCTGTTCCTCCCATCATGCCTTAGCACGTTGTCCTGCCTCCCTGCCTTGATGGACTCCTCTCTGGAACCATAGTCAAAACAAACTCAGTCTTCCTTAAGTTCCCATGGTCTTGGTGGGTTTTTTCTTAGATTTGTTTATTTATTATGTATACAGTGTTCCTCCTGCATGTACGCCTGCAGGCCAGAAGAGGGCACCAGATCTCATTACAGATGGTTGTGAGTTACCATGTGATTGCTGGGAATTAAACACTTCCCTTCATTTGTCCCACCCCTTTTGTAAATGACTGTGAATGTTTTATCTGCTTGTATGTCTGTGCACCAAGTGTACCATGTGCATGTCTGGTGCCATCAGAGGTCAGAAGTTGTTTTATCTCCTGCAACTGGAGTTACAGACAGTTGTGAGCCAATGTGTGGGGAACTGAACCTGGGTCCTCAGCAAGATAAGCCAGTGGCCTCAACCTCTGAGCGTCTCCAGCCCCAGGGTCATGAGACTTAATCACAGTAACAAAAAAGTAACTAATGCAGTGAGCATTGCATGAATGAACGGATGAAGTAGTGACTAATGCAGTGAGCATCACATGAATGAACGGGTGATGCAGTGAGCATCGCATGAATGAAGGGATGAGTGACTAATGCAGTGAGCATCACATGAATGAACGGATGAAGGAGTGACTGATGCAGTGAGCATCACATGAATGAACGGATGAAGGAGTGACTGATGCAGTGAGCATCACATGAATGAACGGATGAAGGAGTGACTAATGCAGTGAGCATCACATGAATGAACGGATGAAGTAGTGACTAATGCAGTGAGCATCACATGAATGAACGGATGAAGGAGTGACTAATGCAGTGAGCATCACATGAATGAACGGATGAAGGAGTGACTAATGCAGTGAGCATCACATGAATGAACGGATGAAGGAGTGACTAATGCAGTGAGCATCGCATGAATGAAGGGATGAAGGAGTGAATGGGTGGATGCCTGCAAGATACTCCCAACGATCTGCAAGGATTGTGCCGAGGGGTATATCAGCTACTCTTCTTGCTACCATGACCTGACAAGCTTGACTCACGATCTGAGAGTATACTCACTGAATCCATCTTGGCAGCAAAGGCATGGAGGCATCCAGCCCATCCAGCTCATGGCTATCGCAGCTGGGGCACCAGGCCGCTTGCTCACATATCTGTGAGTCAGGATGCAGAGATCCAACAGGAAGTAGGGTCAGGCTATAAACTTCAAAGCCCGCCCAGTAGAGATTCACTTTCTTACAAGTAGGCCCCACTCCCAACATTTCTGCAACCTCCCCAAATGTCAACACTTGTTGGGGGACCAAGCTGTGGGGCTACTTCACACCCAGGCCTTCCCAGGGAATCTTGAGCTGAGACAAAATAGCAAGCATGCCTTCTTATACTGTCTTTGGGCTTGAATTCAGCTGACTGAAGATCCTCAACTGACTCATAACAAATTAATGATCGATGGTAGAGGAAGGGGAAGATAGAAGAGAAGCAAAATTCTCTTCCTTCCAACTAGGATGCACATAGAACAGAGTATGATATGGGACGAAGATAAATTGGCCCCACAGAGGACTGACTTGAAGGTGACCTCAGGAAGGGGCCAACTCACCAATAAGGTTTTGAGCTATCCAATTTTAATTTTTTTTTGCTTGGGGGCTGTATGTATATGTTTATATAATGTGTGTGTGTGCATAGGTAAGACATATATTGCCTTTCACCCTTTTTTTTTTTTTGACGTCTCTCACTGGATCCAGTCACCTCCTCTCTATCCCCAGTGCCAAGGTAACAGCTGTCTGTGAACGCATTCGGTTTTGTGTGGGTGCTGGGGATCTGAACTCTAGTCTCCACCTTGTGTGACAGCCACCCTAGTCTCCTCCTCTTGTAAACATTGTGTATGTGTGAGTGCGTGCATGCACGTGTGTGTGTGTGTGTGTGTATGTGCGCGTGCAGCTTTAGGGAGGGTCCCAGGGATACAATCAGATCATCAGGCTTGGAAGCAGGAGCCTTTATCCACTCAGTCATCTAGATGGCCCCCTTTTTAAGGGATTTGATATGATCTCGCTGCACACATCTGACTAGCCTGATGCCTTCCTAGTCCTGAGAAGGCAGACATGCACCACCACATCCGGTCTCGCTGAGCTTTAAAAAGTATTATCATTGCTGAGCTGTGTTGGCACACACCTTTAATCCCAGCACTCAGGAGGCAGAGGCAGGCAGATCTCTGTCAGTTTGAGGCCAGCCTGTCCTACAGAGCAAGTTCCAGGACAGCCAAAGCTGTTACAGAGAAGTCCTGTCTCAAACAAAACAAAATAAAACAAAAAAGTGTTATTCTCATTATCCCACATGTATGATGTCTGTGTAGGGTATACATGTCACTGCATACTCCTGGGCATGCATGCCACAGTGTACTCATGGGCATGCATGTCACAGCGTACTCATGGGCATGCATGTCACAGTGTACTCATGGACATACATGTCACAGCGTACTCCTGGAATACATGTCACAACGTACTCCTGGGCATACATGTCACAGTATACTCATGGGCATACATGTCACAGTGTACTCCTGGGCATACATGTCACAGTGTACTCCTGGGCATACATGTCACAGTATACTCATGGGCATACATGTCACAGTGTACTCATGGGCATGCATGTCACAGCGTACTCATGGGCATGCATGTCACAGTGTACTCATGGACATACATGTCACAGTGTACTCCTGGGCATACATGTCACAGTGTACTCCTGGGCATACATGTCACAGTGTATTCCTGGGCATACATGTCACAGTGTATTCATGGACATACATGTCACAGTGTACTCATGGACATACATGTCACAGCATACTCCTGGGCATGCATGCCACAGTGTACTCCTGGGCATACATGTCACAGTGTACTCATGGGCATACATGTCACAGTGTACTCATGGGCATACATGTCACAGTATACTCATGGGCATACATGTCATGGGGTACTCATGGGCATACATGTTACAGCGTATTCCTGGACATGCATGCCACAGTGTACTCCTGGGCATATATGTCACAGTGTAGTCATGGATATACATGTCATAGTGTACTCATGGACATGCATGTCACAGTGTACTCATGGACATACATATCACAGCGTATTCCTGGGCATACATGTCACAGTGTACCCATGGGCATACATGTCACAGTGTACTCCTGGGCATACATGTCACAGTGCACTCCTGGGCATACATGTCACAGTGTACTCCTGGATATACATGTCACAGTGTACTCCTGGATATACATGTCACAGTGTACTCCTGGATATACATGTCACAGTGTACTCATGGACAAACATGTCACAGTGTACTCATGGACATACATGTCACAGTATACTCATGGGCATACATGTCACAGTGCACTCCTGGGCATACATGTCACAGTGCACTCATGGGCATACATGTCACAGTGTACTCATGGACATACATGTCACAGCGTACTCCTGGGCGTACTCATGGACATACATGTCACAGCGTGCTCCTGGGCGTGCATGTCACATGGAGCTCCTAGAAGAACTTTGTGGACTTGGTTCTGTAGCTCGCTCCGTATTGCTGTCCTTGAACTAACAGAGGTCTGCCTGCCTCTGTCTCTGCCTCCCCAGTGAGGGGCCTCCTGACACAGACTTCTTACTCTTAGTCTGTGGTTCAGGCTGACCTGGAACGTGGGTTTGTTGTTGTGGTTGCTCTGATCATTATAACTGCACTTATTTATTTGGGGGTGGGCACAGGTGGAGGTCAGCGGAGTCCCAGGAATTCAGCTCAGGTCATCAGGCTTGGCACCAAGTCGCCTCACCCTAACCTGGAGCATGGAATCCTCGGAGCTACAGGCGCATGGCAGCACAGCCGGCACGCTGTTGGCCTGGTGACTGTTGTTAGAAGAGCTGAACTTGCAGGTCCAGAGGGCAGCAAAGGCAGCGAGCAGGAAATTCTGTTCAACGGCTCTGTTTCCCACACCAGTCCTGCTCGCTTCAATTACCATGATGTCAGAAGCAATAAGCCATAGGAATTGTTTTATATTATAGTTCTTAGGTCAGAGTTCGGGGCTGTCATGGCTGTGTCTTTCTGGGATGCCTTTAGTAGTCCTCAAGCTGCCGTTTTCCTGCCATTTCAGTTACCCTGGCTCTCTGGTCTCAGCCAAAGGCTGATTCATTTTGAGGACTGTGTGATGCGCAGGTCTACCAAGGAAGTCACCCCATTGCAAGGTCTGTGTCCTTGTTTCTACAGAGTTCTTTCTCTCATGCTAGGCAGTGTATTCACGTATTCCTAGGATGCCCTTGGAGGCCATTGTGTCACCTCACATGCCCCTCACATCTTTGTCTGTTTTTATATTTTAAACATTTAATTCCTATGTATTTGTGTGTGGATCCACACCACTCACAGCACGCATGTAGAGGTCAGAGGATAGCCAGAAGGGACTGGTTCTTTCCTCCTACCATTGTGTGCTCGCTAGTTTTATGTCAACTGGACACAAGGTAGGGTCGTCAGAGATGAGGGAGCCTCAACTGAGAAAACGCCTCCATGAGAGTGGGCAGCAGCAAGCTTGTAGGGCTTTTCCTAACTTAGTGATAGACGTGGGAGGGTCCAGCCCATTGTGGGTGCTCCTGGGTTCTATAAAAAGCAGGCTGTGAAAGCCAAGGGAACAAGGCAGTGGGCATCAGGTTCTGCCTCCAGCCTGCTCTCTCTGATCCATGCCCTCGTTGCTTTTGTTACATGGAACTATGTGTGAAATCAGCCCTGTCCTTCCCAGGGTGCTTTTGGTCATGGGGTTTCATCACAGCGACAGAAAAGCAACTATGACCAGGGTTGTGAGCTGCCAGGTGGGTGCAGGGAATCGAACCTGGGTCTTCTGCAAAAAGTGCTCTCACCTGCTGATCTATCTCTGCAGCCCACTCCCCCTTTTTTGAGAAATGGTTTTACTATGTAACCCTGAGCATTCTGGATCACACGATGCAGACTAAACTGGCCTTACAGTTTTCTGGCCTCTACCTCTGTCTCTTGACTGCTGGAATCACAGGATGTGCCATTAAGCCTCACCCATCATATATGGAGCAGTGTTGGCCAAGAATTGAACCTAGGACCTGCTGAATGCCAGACAAGAGTGCTATCACTGAGCCCCATCTCTAGGCCTTACAGTTCTTAACTTAGTCCACCTCCACAGCTCTGTGATGTTCCCCAGTTTTCAAGTGTGCCCTGCGCAAGGCTGGCCCCCTTTCCCACACTTGAGTCCAGAGGGGAGGAGATCACTCTACAGTGGAGAATGACCAAGGTCACACTCATAGGGTGTTCTCTTACTATGACATCATGTGAGTGACAGCTGGCCTCTGTACCCTTCCTCCCCAGAATACATGATCCCTGTATCAGCAGTCGTGAGGAAAGCAAACCTCATTAGAATAGGAGTGCTCACCAACTTCTTCTCAGATCTTTCTGGACCAGCAAAAGTCAGAAAAATCTGAGAAACTAGGACCACGGTCACAGCCCAGAAGGCCCTGATGAGACTTGACGGCGGCCGTGAGAGATGGCTGAGCAGTGAAGAGCTCTGGCTACCCTTCCAGAGGGCCTGGGGGTCAGTTCCCAGCACCCACGTGGCAGTTGTTCTGGCTGGTTCTGTGTCAGCTTGACCCAGCTGAGTTATCCCAGAGGAGGAACCTCAGCTGAGAAAATACCCCCTCGGGGTCAGGCTGTAGGCATTTTCTCAGCTAGACAGTTCTGGGGGAGGGCCGGCCCTGGGGGTGGGGGTGTTCCCTCCGAGGGGGTCCTGGGTTCTATAAGAAAGCAGGCTGAGCAAGCCAGTAAGCAGCACTCACTGTTCCATGGCCTCTGCATCAGTCCCTGCTTCCAGGTTCTTGCCCTATTTGAGTTCGCATCCTGACTTCCTTCAGTGATGAATGGTGATGTGGAAGTGTAAGCCAAATGAGCATTTTCTTCCCCGAGTTGTTTCTGGTCGTGGCGTTCATCACAGCAGTAGTAGCCCTAACTAGAACAGCAGCTCCCAGCCATTTGTAGCTCCGGCTCCAGGGGATCCGGTACCCTCCTTGATCTCCATGGGCATCAGGCATGAACATGGTGCACAGGCTTATACGAAAGCAAAACACTCATATTAAAAAAATAAAAATAATGGGAGGGGGAAGGGAGAGCGGGAGAGACTTGGCAGTTAAATATAAGATGTCTTGGACAGGATTCTGGCTCAGAGAAAAGGCGTCAGGTCAAAACTAAGGAACCCTGATTAAGTGAGGCTTTAGTTAGCAGTAATGTGTCAGTGCCGGTTCATGTGTTAGGATAAACGTTAGTGGGAGGATGGACTGTGACATGTGCATGAGATCTCTCTGGATCTCTCTCTCTCTTTTCTTTTTCTTCTTCCTTTTCCCTTTTTATTCTCCCAGTGTTGGGCATGGAACGCAGGACCTTGCACTTGCTAGGCAAGTGCCCTACCACTGAGCTAAGTCTCCCAATCCTTTCTTAGTTTTGTTGTCATTTTTCAAATTAAACTCCCTTATTAATTTATTTACTGCGGCAGAGCATGTGAGGAGCTCAGAAGCTACTGCCACCACCAGGGGGCAGAGGACTAGACAGCTTGCCTGTGCAGCCAAGGATGAACCAAGCCTGCCCACAAACTCCCTATGTAACCAAGGATATCTCTGACCTTCTGAGCTTCCCGCCTTTACCCCCCTCCCCCAGTTTTGGTATTGTATGCACAAACCACAGCACCATGGTTTAGGTGACTCTGGGGATCAACCCAGAGTTTTCAAATGTTAGTAAAGTCCTCTACCAGCTGAGCTATGTCCCCACCCTGCTATGTGAGGGTCTGGTTTTTGAGGCACGGTCTCATTCTGTATTTTTCTGTAAGTCAAGCTGGCCTGGAGCTCACTATGTAGACGAAGCTGTG
The DNA here is from genome assembly GCA_028555095.1 of Dicrostonyx torquatus. Classification (NCBI taxonomy): domain Eukaryota; kingdom Metazoa; phylum Chordata; class Mammalia; order Rodentia; family Cricetidae; genus Dicrostonyx; species Dicrostonyx torquatus. The sequence goes on from JAQHUG010000041.1 coordinate 353,160, forward strand.
CTCAAACCTGTGATCTGCCTGGTTCTGCCGGCTGAGTGCCAGTGTGGCACACATGGACTGCCAGGTCTAACCTTAATTTCTCCATGAAACTGTTCACGGGACTGGAGAGATGGCTCGGTAATTAAGAGCACACACTGCTCTTGCAGAAGACCCGAGTTTGGTTCCCAGCACCCACCTTGGGCAGTTCACAAGCATCTGTAACTCCAGCTCTAGGAAATCTAGGGCCCTCTTCAGGCCTCTGAGGACACTACACTCGTGTGTACATACCCACACACAGACACACATAAACACGTAATTTAAAATGAAATAAAAAAATTTTAAAGGAAAAGTATATTCTAAAAGGAAATACTCTAGAGCTCAACAAAGTCGTGTAAGACAGGTACCACCAGCACCCTCATTTTAAAGTTAGGGATAGCTTCTCTCATAAACACAAGACCTGGGAACTCTGGCTATGAAGTTTGCTTCTCTGCCTCCTGAGGGACTGTTCACTCACCTGCCTTAGCCCAGAAGCTCTCTTGTTCCCCAGCCTAGTGGCAGGATCTTACATTGTGAGCCTGAACTCCCTGCCAGCCACTCTCTCCTGGACACTGAGCATCTTCAATACATTCATGCCCGGTGTTCTGCGGTCAGGACGCCCCAACCAGGAGAGCTTTAGTGTCCGCTCCCTGAGACATTTGGCTGTTGTCAGTTCTCTCCTTCCCCCGGGGATGGAACTCAGGTTGTCAGTCTCGGCAGCACGTGCCTTTACCTGCCAAGCCGTCTTACTGGCCTGGAGGCATTTTTATTTCCGTGACTAGAGGGTTTCTGGGTAAATGCTTAGTGCTTAGCAGAGGTCCTGCCTGCTGCTGGACATCCTCCAGTTCTGAGTGTAGCTTCCCAACAAAGAATCATTCTCTCCAACTGTCACTAAAGCTGCTAAGAGCGCTCTGGTGACCTCCCCAGGACTGGCAACTTCCTGTTGTCCTAGGAAATAGGACATCCTGTAGGTCTGCCTAGAGGCCCCCAACAAAAGTCAAGGAGTCTAGTGACTAAGGGAAGACAAGACCAGGGTCCTCTGATATCCATGAGATAGACCCCGTTTCTAAGCCTGTCTCCCACTTTCCTTATGAGGACAGTTGCATGTCCTAACCACCACATACGCGAATCGCTAGACTCTCTGACCTCCATCGCGATCCTCTTGGCAGAGGCGCAGGATACTCTGCTTCCCGGAGCAGGAGGAAGTTGCCGGCCTTGAAGAGGTCATGTCTGAGTCAGCCTTTCTTGGCCTCGGATCCCAAAGCTCACAGAAACATGAAAGAGACATCAGCAACACATGGCTGGGAGCCACGGCACCAGCTAGGGAGGCGTGGCAGGGAGCGGGCAGTGCTGAGTCAGCCCTCCTCCGGCTGGCCAGGAGGGCAAGTCATGGCAGCTGTATTGGGTGGGGTTAAGTGCGGGTTCTCTGGACTCTGACATCTCTGGATATAAAAGGCAGAGAACACTGGCCCTCTCTGTTGGAGAAAGGACTGAGCCGTCAGAGAGAGGGCATCCTTAATGGGTACTGACTCAACCCTGGGGGTAGCCGTGGGAGAAAGTGGAGCTGATGAGACAGCGTCTTGTCTTTCACAATGTCATGCTTTGCACTTATAAACCATGGATCCATTTCTAGTGAGGCACTGGGAGGTAGTCATGTTCAGGCATAGCTTTTGAGAGGAAAGAGAGAGAGGTGGGGTTGGGGAAAGAAGGAGGGGGTTGTAGCTTCCCCCTCAAGCACTCAGCTTCCTTTCTTCCCTCTGTATTTTCTATGGAGCTAAAAACCAACATTGCATTCCCAGAACTCCCTCCCCATGGAAGGAGCTAGTGAGGGACAGGAAGGCCCGAAGGTGGAGGGGGCCCTTCCTTGCTTGGGGGAAGTGACTTCTGATGCACAGTGACAGGCACATGAACAGGTGGACCAGAGTAGCAGGGCAGGTGACAGCCAGTTCCTGTGTCTGGCTGTCTACCAGTGTGGGTCCCTGCTCCAGCAGCTTCCTAGCCCTGGTGGTCAGACCCTTGACACAGCTTTTCTTCTTGAAGTTTCTGTTTTCCTGATGGACCTGATTGATACAGAAAACATCACATGATAAAGGTGAAAATTGACTGCTTATTATAGCAAGATCCAAGGCAGAAAGGAACCCCAAACTCAGGTAATCTTCCCATTAGTGGAAGGGGACAGCACACATCAGCTTCAGGGTAAAGCAAGGTGACCCCAAAACGAGTTCACAAATACCCAGGGCTACACCCGTCCCTTCCAATCCTAACACCTCCCTCGGACCCTGAAGTCCTGTCTTATTCTCTCTACTATTAGAGGTGGTTTCTTCTCACGACCAAACTCAACCAAAAAAAAAAAGTGTTTTTCATTGTCACTTTTTGTCATTAATGCCAGAGGCCCTCAAAAACCCAGCTGACAGGGGACAGAGGTACAGGGGTGGCCAGAGTCCCTCTTGCTAGCCTCTGATGTCATTCCGAGAGGCTTTCTGGAGTCCAGGAATCTCCCAGAATTGTGCTGGAAATGCTGTTTGTTTGCGGAGAGAGAACCTGTGGCTATCATCGGATTGTCAAAGGGATAGGGAATCCAGAAAATTACAGCCAGGAGGTTAGGCAAGACTGTCTGTAGCCTGTGCTTCCTTCAGGCGGAGCAATGCGCTGTTGCCAAGGTGCTTACCTGGCAGGGCAGCCCCGTGATGCTGAAGGTGGTTTCCCCAGGGTGAGGTTCATCCAATGCACTTCGGCATGCTGCCCACTGTGGTGGTTCCCCCCATGTGGGAAACTCGACCTTGTCATTTGTGGCAATGGGGAAAGGTGTGTGTGCACTCCCATGAGTTAGGGAATCTTATCTCTACTACTGTGGAGCCCACGAAGATACATTCTTGGGTTTTGTTTGTTTGTTTTTGTTTTTTGAGACAGGGTCTAACTATGCATCCCTGGCTGTCCTGGAACTCATTCTGCAGACCAGGCTGGTCTCGAGCTCACAGAGATCCGTCTGCCTCTGCCTCCAGAGTTGCTGGGTTTAAAGGCGTGCGCCACCACCTCCCGGCTTATTCTACATTCTTTCATGATGACGGCTATAGATTCCAACTTGTCCAGAGGGATAAACAACGTGAAGACGGGCAAGCAGGGCAGAATGAAAGGTCCACACGCCAAAGAACTTAAGATTGGCAGGCTGGGATCTCTCTCTCAATCTAACACAGGGAGTTTTGCTTAATATTTAAAGAGTTTCTGTCTGGGGTGATGAAAAGTTTTAGAAACATGCTGCTGTACAATATCATGGGTATAATTATTCCAATTAAATTGGACACTTCAAAATCGTTGAAATAAAAAAATTCTGTATCTGTTTTGTTTTTTAACTGCAATATAAAGCAATAATGTAATGTAACAAAACTCACTGAATCATGCACTCTACTGGGTGACTGACGTTGCAGTAATTTGTATGTGAAGGACTACAGAAGAGCTATGACAGTGACTCTTTAGGTGCCATCACAAAAGGCATGGCCATGAGAGAAATCAGTGATAGACCTGATTTAATTAAAATTTAAAAAACTGTCAAGAAGACAAGACTGAAAGGAAATATTTGCAAAAGTCGTATCTGATAAAAGACTGACTCGATATGCTTGTGTACAAACTTAAGGACCTGAGTTCAAATCCTCAGCACCACATAAAAAATTGGGCACAGCCATCCTGCCTGAAACTCCAGTGCTGCGGGGACAGAGAAAGGTGGATCACTGGGTCTGCTAGCTGTCATCTGTTGCTACATGTTCAGTGAGAGACCTAAGCCAAGAGAATACAGAGATGGGTGATGGGCAGAACACTGGTGTCCTCCACTGGCCTCTGTGCATGCATAGGTGCACTGCACACACACGATTCTTTAAATCATACAAAGACTCTCAAAACTAAATCATAAAATAATGAACCACTAGACATGAGACTCAGACATCTCACCAAAGAAGACATATAAACAGTAAGATACATACGTGATTAAAAACATAAAAATTTATTTGACACCATATATTGTTAGAAAATACAGGCCAGGTGGTAGTATTGGCAGCAGCACACGCCTTCAACTCCAGCACTCAGAACGCAGAGGCAGGTGGATGTCTGTGAGTTTGAGGCCAGGCTGGTCTACCGAGCTAGTTCCAGGACAGTGAGAGCTACACAGAGAAATCCTGTCTCAAAAGACAAAACGAAAACAAAAATAAAAACAAAAGAAAATGAAAAACAC
>JAQHUG010000041.1:357661-388235 GCA_028555095.1 Dicrostonyx torquatus
GAATTGTTACAGGTGTGTGATTCCTCGGCCAGAGTTAAGCATCAAGGGCGGTGGTCTTTTGTGGGCTTGTTTATTTATTGTGTATGTGCTACACACAAAAGCGGTGCATGGGGAGGTCAGAGGTCACTCAGCCATCTCTCCTACCCATATTCATTGTTCTTTTGAGTCAGGGTCTCATGTAGCCCAGGCTGGTCTGGAAATTGCTATGTAGCTGAGGCTGGCCTTGAACTCCTGATCCCTCTACTTCTTCGACCTCCCAGTGTGGAGATTACAGGCACTCACCACTACAGTCAGCTTGTTTTGCTTGTTGACACATAGTCTCCCTATGTAGCCCAGGCTTAACTGGATCTCACCATTCTCCTGCATCAGCACTCTGAGGGCTGGAATTACAGGCAGACACCATTATGCACAGTTAGAGCTGGAAAGTAATTGTTAATTCCTACAGAGCAGCCTCTCCTTACTACACACAAACAACCTCTCCACCCTGCCTGGTGTCATGGCACATGCCTGTAGTCCTAGCTAAATGGATGCTGACCTGAGAAGTTGGAAGTCAGTCTAGGCAGCATGGTGAGACCTCACCTCAAAACAAAACACACCCCCTTTACATGACCCTCATCTGGGAGGATCCTACCTCACACAGGCAGAGTCCTAGGTTCAGTTTCTAGGGCACGGAGACCACAGCTGTGGTCCAGCTGCAGCATACAGACCAACTGGCTGACCTCTGTCTACGACAGGAAGTGGGGAAGACTGGTGCATGCTGCTGGGCACCACTGGAGTGGCCAGGCTTATGGGTACACTAAGAAAGACTTGGAGGGGAGACTTTAGAAGGCTTGGAGGCTACAGAGCCTGTACAATGACTTATTATCATCTTGACTGTTTAGAGGGCTCTGGGGGTGGGGGCTAGTGAAACATTGGAGTCCACATGAAGCTACCATGTGTCAAGCCCCTCCCCTCTTGGTGTCTTATTCCCCAGCTACACGACTGGAATATGTATACTGTTCCCTGTACAGACACTCCTGGGGGCAGGCAAGGTCCTGGTCATGAGCTCCCACTGCACTGGAAGAGGAAATACGGATCCAGCACCCACAACAGGCAGCTAATGACGCTTGAAACTCTAGCTCCAGGGGATGTGTGTTACCTCCTGGGTGCAAGCCACCTGGTATGCCTCTTTGACCTCCCCTAACTTACCCAGGCAACCTGGCCAGCTCCTTCAGGAAGAGAGTGCCAGGACCAGACTATGTGGGGCATTCTGCTCAGGTGAAGACTTTGAAAGGGCATCCAATCTCATTCACGTCAGTTCAGTCAAAAATAACAATAATTCAGGCAAGGAGCCATATTCCTGGGGGGGGATCACAGACCTGTGTGAGATGGAAATCCACAGCTAAACCACTCGGGACTTAAGCCAGTTTGCCACAGAGATACCTGCCCATTCCTGTTCACTGCTGAACTGCTTAAGGCAGGAAACAGAACCAGCCGAGGCTCATCAACAGACCAACGCCACGGAATTCTAGGCAGCCCTGAAGAAAAGCGAAACCACGACATTTGCGGGAAAATGGATGAAACTGGAAATTACGTTAAGCAAAATCAAGTAGACTCAGAAAGACAAATCCCGCATGTTTTCTCTTATTGGGGATTTAAATGTTTATATGTAATATCTCTTCAAGTACATGTGTGCGTGACCATGCATGTGTATGTTGTAAAACTATGTACGTATAGAGGATGAAACTCTAGGAAAGGGATCATGAGAGGGAAAATGTCTGAAGGAAGCTGGAGAAGAGAGGGTGGTGACATCAGTGTAATAAAGAGGGGACCCACTAAAGGGGGCAAGGAGATGGCCATGGCGGGGCCACAAGTCAGAAGTACACACACCTTTAATCCCAGCCCTTGGGAGGCAAAGCAAGTGTTTGAGCTGTCCTGTTTTGCTTTGTTTCTGAGACAGGGTTTCTCTGTGTATCTCTGGCTATCCTGGAACTCACTCTGTAGACCAGGCTGACCTCAAACTCACAGAGAACCGCGTGCCTCTGCCTCCCTGAGTGCTGGGATTAAAGGCGAGCGCCACCACTGCCTGGCTAAAGCAAGTGTTTGAAGGTAGTCTGGTCTCCATAATGAGTTTCAGGCCACAGTAACATAGTGAGACCCTGTCTTAAAAATAATATAATGATAATAAACCAGTCTGTGAAGGCAGGCGTAGTGGTGCTTGCCTGTAATCCCAATGCAGCTGGGGAATAAGTAGTTTCAGGCCAGCTTGGCTACATACCGAGACCCTGTCTCACCTAGACCCCCCCTCACTGAAAGGCTTCATATTCACATATGGTAGCATGCCCAAAAGTTCATGGTGGGGATGTAGCTGGATTGGAGGAGTGCTGACCGTGATCAGAAAACCCACCCCGAGAATCCTATAAGCCGGCTGTGGTGGCCTGTCATCACAGCACCTGGTAGGAGCAGAAGTCCAAGGTCACTTCTGGCACACAGGAGTCTGTGGCTAACCTGGACGACATGAAAGCTGGCTCAACAACAAGAAAAAGTTCACGCACCACATGTACCCTGCATGTTGAGTCCTCAAAGGGAGCACACCGTGTAACCAGCGTGCGCTGCTGCGGTGCAGGGACTTCTGAAGGGGGCTTTCACAACCCACAGCCGACATGGAAACACTAGGAAGGATTGCATTAGCTCCGGGGACCTTGATCTGAAGCAGAAAAACTTATAGGGCGCTGAAGCCAGCGGAAGACTGGAGCTGCTTATGAGGCCCAGCCTACCGGCTCAGGTAAGCCAGGAAGAATGCAGCCGCCGCCAAGCCCTGCGAGCCGCGGGCGCGTCGCGGTGACTCAGCCCGTACCAGGAAGGAGGAGTGCACTCAAGCTCTCACCCAGAGAGCAGCCTGATCTCGGAGGGCTCTGGGGAACCGAACCAAGACCCCACACACACCAGCGGCGAGCATCCAGGCATCCAGGGTGGGACCCTTTCGGTCCCACCTCCTTCCCAGAGCTGCCCCTCCAGTCCATCGCCGGGACGTGGCTCGAGGGTGGTGAGAGCTCTGCGGGCGCCGTGGGGGCCACCCGGGTCCTGGCCCCGACGGCGCCCAGAAGACCTACGAGAGCTGTAAGTAGTGACTTCGAGGGCTGGGAGACGACCGTGGGGGAAGGTCTATCCCTGGCGTCCCAGCTTCCCTCGGTTGTAACGCGGGCTTGGAGGAGGTGGCCTGGCGCCGCCGCCTCCCTAATTAGCCCTGGTGGTACCGACTCAGACGCCAGGCTTGAGGCAGCTCAGGACCAGTGTGGGTCCCTGTCCAGCCCCACTTGGCTGCCCAAAAGTTCTCGGAATCGAGTCCTGGAGTCACTCTGGGGTCTCCGAACTCCCCCCCCCACACACACACACCCTGCTTGGTGACAATCCTTCCCCACAGCCAGAGTTTACAATTCCAGCCAGGCCAACAGACTGACCTCTCCTTACCCCCCTTTTTACACTCACCCTCGTGTTTGAAGTTGGGGTGCCTGTCTGGAGCCCAAAGACTGAGTGACCAGTCCTTTCCCCCGAAACGAATTCCCAGGTCCAGCTGGCGGGGATGGCAAGGTACCGGGGATGCTTCTGGTTGCTATTGGATAGGGGAGGCTGATGAGACAACGATTGGATTTCCCGGAGGTCTAGTTTCTGGCGGGCTGATCCCCAAACTCCAGGCGCCCAGTTTCTAAGTGGAAATCGAGGACATGAACAAAGGGCACCAGAGGAACTAGGTTGCTCTCATCTTTGGGACAACGCAATTTGTGGGTTAGTAGTATTCAGACATTTGTCCCAGGGGATAGTGACTTCTTTCTTTTGATGTTCTGGAAACTTTTGCAAAGTTTAAGATCGAAGGAAAACACGCGGCCCCGTGTGCAACCCGCGAGGTCCTCCCGGCCTGAGGAGGCGGAGATCTGGGGAGACTGGAGCCCCTGGCTCTGTGCGAGGAGAGGAAACCAGACGAGCTGGCTTCCTGTGGGGGCTTGGGCCTCGGACGCCCCGCGGACAGACGTGTCCTGCCCTGGCAGCGCTGAGCCCCGCATGGGGGAGGGGATGCGTGGGGGGCGAGCCAGCGAGGAGGGGGCGGGGACAGGGTGGGCCAGGGAAGAGGGGAGGAGCGAGGGGGCTGGAGAGGGAGAGAGAGAACGAAGAAGGAAGGGGCGATAGGTGGGTGCGAGCTGGCGCTGGAATGGGAGCCAAGAGCGAGTGAGCAGGGAGGGAGCGCGGGCGACACCCAGGTGTCGCATGGCGGGGTCCACGCGGAGACCTGCCTGGGAGCACAGCTTGCACGAGTCTGCGCTAGGGCACCCCAGTCAATCCCCGGTTCCCCACGCACACCCGGGGGAGGCTCGCCCTGCCCGCTGAGCGCTGTTTTCTCCAGGTCCCGGGCCGATGTCCCAGGTGAGCGGTCAGTGCCCTGCTCTGTGCGATGCGCCCCATGGAGTCCCCAGCGCTACCCCGGACCCAGGTAGGAGAAGGAATAAAAAGCAAAGATGTACTGGCGTGGGGTGGAAAACTAACAGGGTTTTTGGGGGTGGGGTTGTTAGTTCTCTAGCAGACACGCGGGCGGATAGCTCCCAGGAGCTTGGGTGGGAGTGAGGGTGAGAAGTCTGAGTACTGGGGACCCGGTCCAAGGGGAGTAGAAGGGAGTAGAGGGCTAGGGTGAGGAAACTGGGCCCGGGAGCAGGCAGCCATGGCTGAGCGGAGTTGGCTCCAACTCCCCCCAGCCCCAGCTACACACACACACACACACACACACACACACACACACACACACACACACGCCGTGGCGTCTGCCCATAATATTGGGATTTGTGTCTCAACCATTTCTGCCCAGTGTGTAAATATTTATGAGGGCCTTAGGCGGGGTGTGTGGCGTCTGAGTCTCTCTTCTTCCCTTCCCCCAAACTAAGCAGAGCGCTTTCTGCAAACTTTTGTTTCAGCAACTAGTGGCTACGAACCTGGCCCCTTCCCGCCTTGCTAGCTGCCGTTCCCTCCGCCCAGTCCCTACCCAGCGTGGCACACATACACACTACCAACGTAGCAAAATGCCCCTTCCCCCACCTCAGGGGTTAAACTACCCTGATTCTCCCAGGACTAAGGAAGGGTGTGTGGGGACCTCCCAATCTAGCTTCCTAGTCCCTTGTCCTCAAAGGCTAAAACTATCTTATATGGAGGGCTCTATGGAAGTCCAGATTCCGTTAGAGTTGGGGTGGGTAGGGGGCGGGGTGCAAAAGTGTAGGCCCAGATTTTCTGACTTAAAACCCTATTCTGGCTCAGCCAGAGGCTCTGTTTTCCTCACACCCAAACTCTCCCTTTCCCCAGACTGTCTCAGTAATGGAGATCCAAGGCTGGACCTCAAGCCCCCTCAGGGTCTCAGACAAGTCCTTTACCCTTCTCTGGCCTCAGCCTGGACCCCCTAGTTGGTTTGTCTGTTTGGGGAATGGTCTCAGCTGCCTGTCTACCTGGCCTGGCCCCTCACAACTGTAGAGATGGGGGCCTCCAAAACCTGAGGGATGTCTGACCAATGGAGACAGTGTGTGCTCTTGTCTTCGGCGTCCCTGTTCTGGGAGAAGCCTTGATACAATTACTTAGAATTCTAGGGAATATGCTCCTCCAAGGACCAGGCTCCTTCAGCTTGGAAGGACAGTGGGAAACTGGGGGCTGGGAGGCCTTCATGTCTGGGAACTGTCTCTGTCTCTCTTGGCCTCTCTCCCACCCCCACTTTTCCATGCTTTTTTCCTTCCCTTATTCAGTTTTTCTCTCCTCTGATATCTCCTTCCAAGACCCCCCTTCCCCGTCTGACCTGCTCTCCACCCAATGGCAGAGGAGGAGAGCAAAGTGTGCTCAAGACAGGCCGCAGAGTCCAGGGGGAACTGCTGGGAAGGCTTAGGCCTGGGCTGTAATTTGAGGCCCCAGTGTCCCAGCAAGCCCCCTCCCCAGTCTGAACTGGGCCAGACAATGTGGCTTTTGTAACACTTGTCCTGTTCTGTACTTTTCTGCCTGCTACCCAGGAAGCCCAAACCGCAGAAGATGCAGCCAGAACCCCACAGATGCCTGACCCTGAGACCAGAACCCTCCATGCTCCCTGTGCACTCACAGAACAGAGAGGCCACAGCACTGTCCCCAGAGTGGAAGCTGCTGGCAGGACAACCAGGGTGTGACATGATGCCTCCTCTTTCAGGGTTCCAAGATACAGACAGGGCACCAGAGGACTCAGGGCAGCTGTGGTTAGGGCCTGTGGCCAAGTACTCACACTCTGGACTCTCCCCTGGCCTCTACCCCGCCCATTCCTGAGAGCCCCAAGAGCCTGGCTCCCTAACCCACAAGATTTCTGCCTAGCACTGGGGCGTCGAATTTCTACCCATGGCTCTAAATTCAATTTCCTGGGAATTGGAGCCCTTAGACCTAAAATAAAACAACTGGGCTGAACATACCAGAAGCTCACATCCTCTCCAGTCTTCCTCCACTTCGTGGCCCGGGCCTCGCTAACTGGACATCAAAATAGCCCATCATCTCTGGTCTCCTTGGAGTTCAAAGTCAGATGTCGCCCATAATCCTTCATGTGGCCCCTCTTTCTCCCTCCCCAAACCTGAACCATTCTGAACGCCAACACTCAACCACAGACATGCAGACCTCCACAGGGAAGGTGACGGACAAGCCAGTTTGCAGCAGAAGCTAGCTCTCCGTTGCCAAGTTGTCGGTAACGGGCTGTGCAGAGGGCACACTGCTATCACAGGTGTCAGAGGACACTTTCTGGAGAAAGAGATGAGGCTGCGGCTGGACAGGGAGGACTCAGAGGAACTATCTAAGCACAGGTAGTTTGGCCAGAAGCTGTTGTGATGGCCCAGGGGCCTGGACAGGCAAGTGTGCCTGGAACACAAGACCTTTGTACATTGACTAAAGATGTGTGACAGAGGCCCTGAGTGTCTAGTCATACTGAGAGTGACTGAGAGGTATCAGCCACCACTCTCTGGCCTGAAGTCCTGATCTTCTCTCTCCAGAGACAGTCATAGCCCAAGCTATAGGGAGCCCAGATCCACTGTCCACAAAGACAATGCTGGGGGCCGGACTTGGAGCTCCAGAACATGGGAACTGGCCAGGCTTGAAGTGAACCTATCCCCCCTGGAAGAGGTTCTCTTCCTTCCTGGCCAAGAACCACCCCCAATCTGGTGGATGACAGAGGGAATCTGCGAGGTCCCTGCTGCTGGAGTGAGTCTCCCTAACTTTCCTGTGGAGCATGTGGATTTAAATATGGTCTCTCCACTTCTTTCTAGACAGGCATGCAGACCAGAGCCTCGCCCCATGTTAGGGAGGAGCACATGTTGAAGGGACCCCTGTCTGGATTTCACCAGAAGTGCAGGACACTAGCATGTTGAGTTCACTGTGTGAGTTAATAATGATGTCACTGTGGTCAGATGGGGGACATAGATGTGCAGTGGGCAGCCACACCTCTCCTCTGCACTCCTACACTCACACGTCAGGAGACTCTCCTTCGAGATACTCTCTTCTCCATGCAGGACGTGGAGTCTTTTGGTCACAGAAGGGAAACTGGGTTCTTTAGCCTCTCAGTCTGGGAGTCCTCAGCCCACGTGTGCCCTGGCTCTTCCGTCCTACCTATCCTATAAGTGCTGTTCCCAGCTGCGTCCTGGGGCTCAGGTCCTCTGGGGCAGCATCTCTAGAGCAGTCTTCCTGACTCCACCCTTTCCTCCCTGTTCTGCTGGCCTGTCTCCCTCCTCTGCCCCCACTGTGACCTTGTTAGCTTCAGGAGGTCTGCCCCTCTGTGTCCAGGCTGAACCACTGGACTTGGTCCTCAGGCCACGGTCTGGTCTCTCTAGAAGCTTTTGTTCCATCCAGGATCACCAGCCTTGTAGTGACTGTTTAGGAGAGACACCTGGGTAAAAAGGACAGCGACGGGGACTCCCATGGCCTTAAACCCTCTTTATTGTCTTTCTCCTTCTCAAGCCCTGGGGGTCAAAAAAGCAGGAATCTTGGCCCGGTCTATGCAGAACTGTGCACTCTGTGACCTCAGGAGAAAGTCTGGGAAGCCAAGGGCCTTTAATGACCAGCTGCTGTTCCAGGCTCCCAACCTCAGAAGCACCGAACGGCAGGCGCTCCCTCATTCCCACCGAACTGTGGCTCTGGGGTCTTGGTCCCATTGCTCTTCTCAAACACCACTCCCCCACAATTGTTTAAGACTCAGTGGCTACTGCCTTCTCCAGGGTACCTCCTGGCATGTGCACTCACATGCGCGCGCGCGCGCACACACACACACACACACACACACACTCCTATAGGCTTTTAAAATTTGTTTTCTATTGTTTTTGTTTGTTGGAATAAGGTTTCTCAGTGTAATCCTGTGAGAAGAGCCCTGGCTGTCCTGCAACTCACTCTGTAGACCAGGCTGGCCTTGAACTCAGAGATCCGCCTCCCAAGTGCTGGGATTAAAGGCACACGCCACCACCACCCGGCTTTAAAACGTTTTTTAAAGAGTTGGTCTCAGGAGGCCCAGACAGGCTGGCCTTGAACTTGCTTTGTAGCCAAGGCTGGCCTTTAACTTTTGATCCTCTTGCCTCCACCTCCCAAGTGCTGGGATCATAGATAAGTGATACCACACACCATTGGTACCACTCATGCGGTGAAAGAGCTAGCATTGTTTGTTTTTGTTTTGGGGTTTTGGGTTTTTGGCAGTGCTGGGAATAGCAACCAGGGTTGTTGTTTTCATGTCAAACAAATGCTTTAACTGAGTGCTCGCCCAGTCCTCTTCTTCGCCAACCCTTATAAATACCCCTGCTCCCTGCTGCAGCTTTTTTTTTTTTTTTTTTTTTTTAGCTGGGTCTTGCTGGGACCTAATGCACAAACTTCCTGCTCTCCTGGCCTCCTGCACCTCCTACTCTGCCGCAGCTCCTATCTGCTGATGAGGCCTGTGGTTAGCCCCCGGGCAGGCAGAAGCATGCCTACTTGGGTCTTGCAGTCGTCTGAGCTACCTAGTAGGCCTCTGGGATCTGTGTCTGCATGGCCAAGAGGAACCAGGGGCTGGACACTAGAGCACCCCTAGGCCTACTTCCAGCTTCTGATTCCTAGATCCAAGTGCCCACATCTCCATGGATGGCTCCGTTTATCTCCCTCCATGGCTGTCATCTGAAGACAGCTCAGAGGACATCTGTGGAAGCTCGTCTCTGTTCTCTGTAATGGAACCTATTTCCATTGGCAGGACCTTCCTTTGTCTCCATCCCTTTCTGGTGTGTACAGGGTGGATTGGATTCTGATCTCTTTGGACATCTCTGCTGTTTTCTCCCCCTCCCCTCCCCTCCCCTCATCTGTGTAGCCTGTCTCCCCATCTCTGCTGTTTTCTCCCCCACCCCAATCTGTGTAGCCTGCCTCCCCAGAGCCCTGCCCTTTGGCGTCTGCCTCTCTCAGAGTCTCCTGCTTCTATTTCTTCTTTCTCCCAGCATGGGAACTATGAGGGAGACACAGGTAGAGAACCATGCTCCGAGATCACTGCCATCCCACTGCATAGCACAGCCTGGGGGACAGCTGCACCCCAAAATTGTCAGAACTTGGGCTTTACCCTGTGGCCCCTGCCTTACCCAGAGGCTGAAGCTGTGGGTTCTCAGACACCACGCATCCCCGTCCTTTCCTGGGAGCCCAAGGGGCTCTAGTCCTGCTGCCAAGGGCGCTGTGGTTTGAAGGTGGCCTCGTTCCCTCATTCCACCCACCCTGCCCAGAGCCACTCTAATTACATGGGACTGTGGTTTACCTCTTCCCCAGCGCTCCTGGCTGTCTCCTGACCTCTCTTCCTGCCTGGGGCCCCTCCCTGCTGCTCACCCCCAGGTTACTCTCTCTCTCTCCTCTCCCATGCCAGCATCCCCTCTCTGACCCAATTTCTCCGCATCTGCCTTCTTCCTGTCTGAGCAGCTTCTTGCCCTGGTCTGCCCAGGCCCTGTCTAGTCTTTGTCTTTCTTCCTCATGGCTGACTTTGTTGTTGGTCCCAGACAGCCTGTTACTAGTACTAGATCTCCGCCTTCCCCACCCAATCTCCTGAACTCCCTTTCCTTGGCATCTGCCTTGTAGTGCCTGTCAGCCTCCATAACTGTCTCTTTGGCTCCGCTGATGAACAGCTTGTCTGTCTTCTCCTGCACCGTGTGCCTCTCCTCTCCCTACTCCTCTTTCTACCATGGGTCCCTCCTGATGCCACATGCATGTACTCACCCAGGAGCACTTACATGCACACACATGAGCTATGATTCAGAAACTTTCATTTGGAAGTCAAACACTGCAGCCAGATAAGGTGATAGCTGACTGACTCGTGAAGGGACCAGAAGTAAGGAGTTTATTGAGGGCTCTGGCCTGGAGGCCAGACCTGGGCCTGGGCACACAGAAGGATGCCAGGGAAACAATCCTTCATCATCTGCTTTTTCACTAGCCCAGACCATGTCCCTCCTCCCTGGGCTGGAGGTAGCAGCAGGATCCACTCACCCTGCAGACACATCATCAGAAGAGGGCTCCCCAGAGGAGGTGGACAGTGGTCCCGGGGCTCACCAGGCTCTGAACAGCACTGACCTCGACGTTCACACTGAAGCTGTGACGTGTGAGTACCAGGGAACTAAGGTTTGGGGTGGCAGCATTCAGGGGCTGCCTGAGGAAATCCAACCATCAGGCTTGTCATTAGGAGTACAGTGCAGTCTTGTCTGTTTTCTCCTGCACCATGTGCTCTCTGCTCTACCTGGTAAGAGGCCAGGCTCCTGGAAACACGGCTTGAGCTTGCAGGACAAGAGGCATCCTTTGCCTCCAAGAGAGAGAAGTGGTGCACTGGGCAGGGCCAGAAGCTGAAACACAGTGCAGTGTACCCTTCAGGACAGGACTACGGTGCAGAGGGAAGAGGGAAATACCCAGATGCTCTGGGGAGGACAGAACAAAGTTCATCTTCTTTACCAGGCCTGTTTGGAGGTCTTCACAGTGCACTGGGAGCCAGGCAAGGGCTACCCGGGTCATTTTTGTAATAAGCAACTCCTGCCTTCCATGATAGTGTCTCAAAGCGAATTTCCCATCTTTGAATGGGTTCGAGTACTTTCATAGAGAGACACCACCCACAGTTCTTGTCAAGCCTATTCTCCAGACGAGGAAACTAAGGCACAGACCCAGACCAGCCCAGGACACAAACCTGGCACTCCATCTTCTGACCTCATTCTGCTGTGCCCACCTACATTGTTGGCATAAATAATGTGCCTCCTGCACCTCTAACGAGGGCATCTGGGGCCAAACTGGACAACCTGGAAGCAGCCTTCTGTGTATACACACACACACACACACACACACACACATACACATGTATGTACACATGTACATGCATGCACGTGCGCACGCGTGCTCACGCACACACACACACACACACACACTTGAGAAAAGGAGGTCATGGCCGTGGCCACAGGGAGGGGCCCCAGGAGAGAGTGGGACAGACACCCCTGTGTCTATGGCTTTGAGTGTTTGCACTGTGACTCAACACCACCCCCACCCCTTGGCCACCCCACAGCTGAAGCCACAGGCAAGCTTTGTGTCTGCAGTGCCTCCCAGGGCCCTAGGCTCACCACAGACTCCCTCCCTCTGGCCACTGAACCCATGTTTAGACAGCAGGGCAAGGGACAGTGAAACTGGCCAGAGTCTTCTCTGGAGCCAGGATGATTCAGGCCGTCACTTCCGTGGCTTTGCTCCTACTTGCCAGGTGCAGGCCCCAGCCATACCTTGCCCCGACCCCAGCATGGCACCTCTGTTTCCTACCTTGACATGGTGTCATCTTCCCAGTCTCCTCTCTCCACTTCTTAGCTGTGGAATCTCTTGTGAATTATACCAGCTGGTCCTCTGAGAAATGTGCCAATAATAGATGGCTTATAGTGTTTAAAGACATTACTCTGGCAAACGGTCTGGTACACGGGTACCCACTCAAAGCGTGTTAACTAGCTGCTACTCTAAGAGGTGACTGTGTGGATGTAGCAGTTTCCCAGCCTTCGCCCCCACCCCTTGCCTCTCTGTCCTGAGGCACAGTGGTCTACACTGGTAATCCCAGCACGCTGGAAGTGGAGACAGGAGAATGAGGGACTGGAACTCCTATTCAAGGTCATCGCCAGCTACATAGCTGAGTCCAGCTTCGGCTACAAAAGTCTCAAAGATGGGTGGGGAGGTCTTATAAAGAGGAGTCCATGAGAAAATAATCAGCAAGTATTGGGGACAACTGGCCGGCACACACGAGGGCTCACGGGGCAGCAACTGACTGGCACACAGTGAGTGTTCAAGGGGACAATAACTGGCTGACACATGAGCATCCAGCCCCCAGAGTCCAGAGGTGCACTGAGGCCACCTTCCTCTCTCCTGAGCACCGAGGGCCCCCTCATATCTCCCCCCTGTAGAATGTAAATCCCCAAGTCAGGCTGGAGGAGTGAGGACTGGGGCCCTGCTGAGGGAATGAAAGCACCCATGTTTGCAGAAGGCATTCTGCAGTCAGGGCCAGACCTCGTGTGACCCCCTTCTTACCTCCCCCACCAGCATAACACAGGTACCCTCACTTTCTGAGACCCGTGCCAAGCCGCTCAGTTGAGCATCCTCTGAAGGAGATCTAGAAAGCCTCTGAGGGCTTGAGGCATCACCAGGCTCAGCTTCTAAAATCGGTTGCTTAGCTTAGGAGAGTAACTGGCCTTTGAAAGGCTCTCCCTACCAGTTCTCCTGTCCCGTCCCACCCCACCCCTGTCACCCAGACCAGGAGCCGCTCAGTTCTTTCTGCCCACAGTAGCATGGCAGGGCGGGACCATGCAGAGCTGAGGGCAAGAAGCAGAAGATAAAGAAGCTGCTACGAGAGGCCCTCAATCCAGAGTCGAGCATGTCTCCAAACAGATGTTCCCAATAAGTCACCAGCAGCACCAAGGGTGAAAACAGCTGGGGGTTTGGCAGAGGCCAAGGTGAAGGTTAACTGATTCACTGCCGTCTTCAGCAACCCCAGCCGACCATGTCTCCCGACCCTGCAGTCCTGTAGGTCCTAGAGCCTACAGAAAGAACAGATTTCACGTGGAGTAAGAAAGTGGGGTTCAGGTACCCCTGCTTTGTACCTTTGGTTTTAGTTTTTGTTTTTCCAGAATGAGCACTGCCGTGGGAGTTGAAACTAAGCCCCAGTCTGTGACTGTTCCATGATGTCCCTGTGGGCTAGTCATTCCTGCTTTCCGGGCCTCAGTTTCTCCATGTAAAGGACACAAATCTGCCTTCGCTGCTGGAGGTGAAACTAAGTGACCTGGCAGGGTTCAGACTGATCATCAGAGGGTGACCTTTCGTCACCACCTTTTCTCTTCATCTCTCCAGGCCAGCCTCAAGGGAACCCCTTAGGCTGCACCCCACTACTGCCAAACGGCTCCGATCATAGCCACCCCTCAGAACTGGGCAGTGCCGGGCATGCGGGGAACGGTGCCCCGGGAGGCCCCAAGGCCCACCGGAAGTTGCAGACACACCCATCTCTGGGCAGCCAGACTGGGAGGAAGAGCAAAGGCAGCACTCGATCAACTTCCCAGGTGCCTCTCCAGGCACAGGAAGGTAAGACCCCTGCCGTCCCGCATGCGCATGCGCAGACAGGCAGCAGCAGCCCCAGCTGCTGGTTGAGACATGTGCAGCTCAGTTGGACACAATGCCTCCTGCCTATTGGCTCAGCACTTATGAGGCTGAAGCAGGAGGATCAAGACCATCCATCCTGGGCTACTGTCTCAAGCAGCAATAAACCAGGAGTGGTGACTCACACCCCCACCGTCCAGCACTCAGAGACTGGCCTGCTAACTCCTGCAAGGTATCCTCCTACCTCCACATGGCTGTGGGGTTTGTGTTTAGAAAGGGAGACTCCAGCCTTCAGCGAAGGGTTTGGGGCCCAAACAGCTAGAGGCTGGGCAGAAGTCACGGGGAAGGCTGATGCGAGGGTGCGAGAGCCTGACTCTTCATACACCTTGAGAAGCACACCGGACGGTGACGTGACCTCTGTCCCAGACCGGCTGATCCAGCCTACACCACTTTATTTCTAGAATAAGAAAATTTCCGCTAGGGACTTATGGGGCTCATGCTTAGCACACACGTGACCCTGCTTTCCATCCCCAATACCAGAGAAAATGAAAAATAATACCTTTAGGAGTGGACCATCTGTCTAGTCAAAGCAAAAGGAGAGCGTAAAATGATGCTGAGCTGTGGGGGTGGGGGTAGGGGACATAAGATTCAGCAAGGGATGCTGTTTCGACATCACAGAGCCGGCAGCCATCTGCTGGCCCCATGGGGCAGTCATTTGTAGTTCAGGAACCACCTGATCGCAGTCCTGCCCGTGTTGGGGGACCCTGGCCTGGCCCCCTGCAAGCAGGATTCAATGTGTGCATATATTGCTGTTGTTTTTAAGATTTAATTTATTTTAACTCGGGAGGCAGAGGATAGGTGGGTCTCTGTGAGTTCGAGGCCAGCCTGGTCTACAAGAGCTAGTTCTAGGATAGGCTCCAAAACTACAGAGAAACCCTGTCTTAAAAAACAAACAAACAAAAAAAGATATATTATTTTTTGTGTATAAGTGTTTTGCCTGCACATATTATGTGCACCATGTGTGTACCTGGTGCCCTCAGAGGCCAGAAGACGGTGTCCAATCCCTGAAACTGGAATTACAAATGGTTGAGAGTCATCATGTAGACACTAAGAACCGAACTGGATGGAATCAAACCCAAGTCCTCTGCAAGAACAACAAATGCTCTTAACCACTGAGCCATCTTTCTCGGGAGCCCCCGCCCCCCAACACACCATCCCTGAATTTGTTAAGTAAGGCATTCTGAAACCTTCTCACCTCTTGCGGCAGATTCTGCCCAGAGTATTTTATGACAGGCAGTCGTTCACTTAGCTGACTTACCCTGGGGAGGAGGGGAGAGAAGTGTCTAGCTGGCAGAGCAGTTGTCTAGCATGTTCAGGGCCCTGGGTTCAAGTCCCCAGGGGTGCAAGAAGATAAATATTAACAACTGTGCATCCGGGCACCTACTACATGCTAGGTACCTAGCCCATGCCCTGGGCTCTTGTGGATAGGGCACACATGGGATCATTATCCATGTGGCAAGTCCCACTATAGAGGCTGTAGAAACAGCCACACCAGCGCAGAGGGCAGAAGAGGCGAGGGTGTAAAGGCTAGAGGTTGAGGGAGCGGAAGTGACCCATAGTAGGTGTGTTTGGCATTTGGCAGGTTGACTGAGACTCCAGGAGGCGGGGACTCTGGGAAGGTTTTTTTAATCAACTATGCCAACTATGTTGAGGGACGCAAAGATGACACATGGGGACGGTTGGGATGGACTGCGAGTCTTAAATACAGCAGTGATTTAACACATCTGCAGTTGGACGGTTGGGATGGACTGCGAGTCTTAAGTACAGCAGTGATTTAACACATCTGCAGCTGAAGAAAACTACTGGATCCATTTGGGGCATAGATAGAAGACAGGGCTGCCACACAGGGTGCTGAACGGTATTAATCGGCAAAGCGCAGCTCTGGTGTCCCCTGGCCTGGCCTCAGGAGGGCTTACTGCCCGGCACTGTGCAGTGAGAGCCCAGCCCACCAGTTCAAATAAGGGCCTACTGTGTTCGCTTTGTGCAGTCCACGCTGGCCTCAGAGTCACTGTGACCGACGATGACCTTGAACTCCTGACACTCTTGCCTGTGCCTGCCCTGAGCTGGGATTACAGCCATGCACAATTACAGCTGTACGCGCAGTCAGGACTGTGTGCGAGCCCTTAGGAGAGAAGCATTCTGCGGACTGGGACACATCTGTGACCATAACCCTGGCAGCACCTGTGTCTACTCAGGGTGTACTATTGCTGGAAGGAGACACCATGAGCACGGCAGAGCTTATAAAGAAAACATTTAATTGAGGGTGGCTCGCTCGCAGTTTCAGAGGGTCAGTCCGTTACGATCATGAAGGGGAGCATGGCAGCAGCAGGCAGATGAGGTGCTGGAGTGTACTCTTGCAGGTAACAGAAAGTTGACTGACAGCTCCACTGAAGGAAGCTTGAGCTAGAGACCTCAAAGCCCACCCCCACAGTGACACACTTCCTCCAACAAGGCCACACCTCCTAACAGTGCCGCTCCATTCAGGGGTCATTTTCTTTCAAACCACCACCAGCTGGCAAGGGTGAGGTGACCATCTACTTAAAGCCTGTTGTGCAGTGGCCCACGACAGAGCTAGGAAGACAGAAGAATGCAGGAGGGCGGGGAGCGGGGTGTGCCAGGGTGAGGAGAGTTCTGGAGGTTCTGCTCCTCCAGGGGAGCCTGCTGGAGATGGCATTTGGAGAAGTAGGGAAAGAAAGGAGTGAGACTATTCCAGGCTTCGCCTGAGTTTCAGCAGAAGATCAGTGTGGACAGAGCAGAAGGCACTGTGGGAGAGACAGCTCACCAGGCCTGAGGCCCACCTGGAACCTAAGCTTCTCCCCCTCGAGGGCGTCTGTGATAGCTCTGAGCACAGCAGGATCTGGTACAGCCTCTGTTTTTAGTTGTTGTTTTGCTTGGTTTTTGTCCTGGCTCTGGGACCCACAACAGATTGGTGAGGTATAACCAAAGACAGAGTGGTATATTGTTGTTTGTTTCATCTATTGAGACAGGGTTTCATGTAACCCAGACTGAGGATAATCTTGAACTGCTGATCCCTCCTGCTTCTGTCTCCCAAACACTGGGATTACATGTACACACAGTTTCTACAGTGCTGGGGATTGAACCCAGGGCTTCTTGCATGCTAGGCAATCATTCTATTAACTGAGCTAAATCCCCAGCCCTTTGGCTACATCTTTAAATGGCTAATCTCTGTGCCTCAGTTTCTCCATCGGTAGAATGGGGCTAATTACAGCCCACATTGTAGACTTGTTACAGGAGGCTTAGGCGAGTGTCCTTCCTACACAGCACTTACACTGGTGCCTGGGCCACCTCTTCACCCACTTGGTTAAATACATAATCAGAGTGCAGTTAAGACAGGGACTCTGCCGGGCGATGGTGGCACACGCCTTTCATCCCAGCACTTGGGAGGCAGAGGCATGTGGATCTCTGTGAGTTCGAGGCCGGCCTGGTCTACAGAGCTAGTTCTAGGACAGGCTCCAAATCTACAGAGGAAAAAAAATACTCCCAATGCAGACTTCTGGTGCTCCCTTCCACTCCTCCTCTGATTTACTCACCTCCTGTGCCTGTAAAGAAACTGGGTATCCCCACTAGCTCCATTTGCTTCTTGGGGCGATGGGGACTACTGACACTAGGTGAAACTGGACTGTTGTGACAGGGGCTCCTTTACTCCTGTCTCTTACTCACCTGCCCCTGCCCACAGACTGCTGCGTCCACTGCATCCTGTCCTGTCTGTTCTGTGAGTTCCTGACACTCTGCAACATCGTCCTGGACTGCGCCACGTGTGGTTCCTGCAGCTCCGAGGACTCCTGCCTCTGCTGCTGCTGCTGCGGCTCGGGCGAGTGTGCGGACTGCGACCTGCCCTGTGACCTGGACTGTGGCATTGTGGATGCCTGCTGCGAGTCGGCAGACTGCCTGGAGATCTGCATGGAGTGCTGTGGACTCTGCTTCTCCTCCTGAGGCCCCAGAGCTGTCACACAAAGCTTGACACCTCCCCTGACCCCAGGGCCCCCTCAGAATCCCAACCCAGATGTGAGAAGGTGGGATGGCCAGAGGCGCCATCTCAGCCACAGAACAGGTCCGTTACAGACAAGCCTGCTCTCCTCGGTGGGTGAACCTGGTAAGACAGAACCAGTTAGCTGCCAGGGCTCCGAACACTGTGAACAGTGGGGGAGGGGCAGGAATGGGAGGCCTATGTCCTTCTCTACCTCTGCTCCAGGTGTCAGCCTCCCTCGGCCACCCCAGCCCCCAGCTTGGAAGACAGAAAATGTGAAAGACACCTGCCCAGCCCATGTCAGCCCCTGCCCTCTTCCCCAGCTCATTTGCTGGGCTCTTGTAGGAGCCTAACCCATACAGTGACCCAAGAGGGTGGGGCTTGGGGTGGGGTTGGGTGGGACAGTAAGACTGGAAGCGGGGGTGGGTATAGGGAGGGTCTGTGCTATTCGTTGCTGTAAATAAAGATGTTTGTTCCATCTCCACTTTTCCTGTGACCCTAACAAAGTGTAAGGGTGCAAGTGCTCAGAAGCAACGCTTCCTGCCAGCACCTTGTATGGGGCCTCGGATGGGCTAATAGGCGAAATGCTGCCACAAAACCATGAGAAACTGGCTTTGAGTCCCCAGAGTCCACACAAAAGATGGCTGTAGAAATCTGTATCTCCCATCCCAGAACTCCCTCAGCAAGATGGAGGCCGAGAGAGTCTCTGGGAACTTGAAGGCCAGTTATCACACAAGAAACTGTTTCAAATGAGAGAGGAGGCAAGAGCTGGCCCTGAGATTGCCCTGTGGCACACACGCGTGTTAGCACACACAGACCCTGTGGCACACAAGCATGCTAGCACAGACCCTGTGGGACACACCAGCCTTCTCCCTGGCTCATGACTTCACTTCCCATAAGGAAGGGAGGATAGGTCGGGCCCTCACCGCTGTTTCCAATGCCCGCCAACTGACAGTCAGGTCCAGCAAGGGAAGAGTTAACCTTGGCATGGTGTAATTAACAACAGATGTGTCCAGGCTTTGATTAATTAATCTCTTGCAGGCGGCAGCTTCTCCAAGCTTCCCAATGGAGTTGTTCCAAGGCTCAGAATGATCCTGTGTCAAATGCTGAGGGGTGCCTAGAAAGGGGTTACCCCAGGCCTCACCCTGACTTGAAGCTGGGACTTGGGATTGGGGGCAGATGTGGCCTGAACAAGGCTCATATTCCCTGGCGCAAGTCCTATTCCCCAGGTGTCAGACTGGAAGAGAAGGAAGCCTTGTCAGGACCACAGGAACCTTGGAGGTCATGGGTCCAGTGACCCATTCAGGCAAAAAGTAGGATATGGCCATCAGAGAGAGGCCTGGGTATCCCGCACTGGGGTACATAGGCCCACAGCTATCAGGATCAGGCCACATGACAGGGACCTAGGGGCCCAGGGAAGAGTCTTTGCTGAGTAGACACACAAAGGTATGTGGGTGCTGCTTCCATCTCCATGGCTGGAGGGAAGGACACTCAGAAGGGCCGTAGGCACCCCAGACTCTCTCTAGAAATATTATGGAGCAGTGGGTTTCCCTTCGGTATCAGAAGGTTTGACAGGCCCAGGCTGCAGACCTTACTTTGCCTGCTTTCTGGATTCTAACACCATGCTGGAAATTTAGGAAAAGACAGGACCAGCCTGGAGTCACAATCGTGCTAAGAGAAAGTGCAAGGCCCCTGGTGTTATTTGTCTATATCCATTTGCTTATAATTTTTATTTAGTTATTGTGCATGTCCAAGGTTCAAGAGTCCAATCTGCATTTTATATGCTCTGGTTGGTTGTTTGTTTTGAGACGGTCTTCCTATGTAGCCCTGGCAGTCCAGACCAGGCTGGCCTCGAACTCGCAGAGATTCACCTGCCTCTGCCTCCCCACCCTGGGATTAAAGGTGCACCACATGCAGTTTCTTTTGTTATTGTTTTTCAACAGCAACAAAAATGTGAGAGCAACTGATCCTGTCGGTGACCCCAGTAAGCGAGGCAGAGTCACCGAGTGCCAGCGGATGGGGGACTTGGCTTTATTCTTGTCTATTCTCAGCAGCCATGAACACACCCATTTGCATAATTGTACTCCCTCTGAAGAAGGTTCCAGAAAATGAAAGGTGGGTGTAATGGTACATGCCTGTGACGCCACACTCCGGAGGCTGAGACAGGTTACAAGCCAGCAGCACAGTAGGAGCGTGCCTCCGACAGTCTGAAAGTGGCATCCCTGGGCCCATGAGTGTCTGTGACACTGGCAGGGCCCCCAGTGGGCCTCTGCGAATGTTGACCAGTCTCCATACACATGTCCTCAGGTTGTCCCCATCTCCACTGCCCCCAGCGCTTTTCATCGGAGGAGACTTGTGGGGTGGCTTCTGTTCATCCCCTGGCAGCCTCATAGCTCCCTCGGCTGAGAGGTGGTCAGAAAATCCAGGATAAAGGATGCAGGACTCCTGACCAATTCAGCATCAGCCCAGGTGGGCAGGAAGCCCTGCTGGCCTCCTGCTCTGCTCATAGACTGCTGGCAGTGGCAGGAAGAGGCACCTCTGCAGTCCAAACATTGACTTCCTGTTGCAGGCTCCAGGCTGTTTTCTTTAGGATAGTGGCTGAATCCCGAGAGTTGAGCAGGGTGGGGGCAGGACACAGGAAAGATTTAGCCAGGCTCAGCACACACACACACACACACACACACACACACACTCAACTTCACGTGCATACTCATTCCTTTATACCCATTTCTTCAGGCATGTGTGTACACACACATGCACACACACACACACACACACCTTCGTGTGCACACACTTCTCTACAGGAACTTCCATTCATGTGCACACTCATACACACACACCTCTTCAAGGAACACCCCTCGACACACATACGCCTTCATCAGCTCACCCATTCCATGTGTACTTTCCATCATATGCACACATCCTTGCTCACACACAAACACCTTCATAGGTATACCCCCAACACACACACAGAGTCACATGGTGACCCCCATTCTGCATTCCAGAACTGTGCAGAGGTCATAGCTCACCCTGCATTCCCATGCCTGCCCTGCTTCCCCACCATCCACCTTTTCCAAGAAGCCAAGGGCATATTCATCTAGAGCTGTTCTCTCCCCATTTGCACCAGCCAGCATCCCAGGAAAGCCCTAGCTTCTCTCCAACACTCCTCTGGTGGCACTCACCCTCGCTTACAGCTGGACAGAGTCGGTGACAGTTCCCAGATGGCTTTGCTATGGGTCACAGAACAAGTCCCCAACCCCACCCCGGCCTTGGTATCCGTTGTGCACACACTAGAGCTTGAGGGACTCTGGAGATCTAAAGGTGGGAGTCAGGAAGCGCCTGCCTCTGTTTCTTTCTATCTTTGGAGCACTACCCTGGCCACCCTTGTTCAGGACATTTCTTGTGAGGTCCTGTCACTCCTGAGCTGTCCACACGGAGGTAAGAGATAAGATGAGGAGCCCAAGTCAAGCTGACCCTGGCCTGAACCATTCTGGGCCCTCATGCTCTGGTCTAAGAGAGGCTGCAGTGCGGTGGTGGAGGCTGTGTGAAGCAGGATGCTCGCCCATGCCCTCAGCCTCCCTCATATTAAGGGGCACTTCCTGTTCTTGGACCCAAAGCTGGGCACTTAAGAGTTCTGGCTCCAGAGCTGTTAGAGGAGGGCACTTGAACAGCCATAGTTGCTTGCAGTCAGTCATGGGCCTCCACCAAAGAGTGGTGGGGTGCGCGTGGCCCCTGAGGGCATCAGGGCTGCTGCTAACCCCTATTGCTGTGCAGGTGGGGACAGTGGGACTCCACTGTAGCTCGGAAAGCAACACGGCCACAGCATAGCTCTGGGGTGACACCCATGCCACAGGACCTCAGTGGCTTTGGCACCCTTTCCCAGCCCTGCCACCGCCTACCTCTCATCTCACAGTTCCGACTACCTGGAAACCGGCTTTTAGGGGGATCGCATCCTCCTTACTGCGGTGGTGCAGGGGCTGGGTGTGATCGGGCGTTCATACACTATCTGCCCGCCATGGCTCAGTATGCACCCCTGAGAAGTCCTAGATTAAAGACAACTAAAAGACTAATCCACTCAGTTTATGCTACAGATTTAGGGCTGTGTGGTGAGTGGTGGGCTGTGATTGGCTAGGCCAAAGCCACATGACATTTCTGGGCCCTGGGAAAGTGCACTACATGGCCATCCCTCCAGAGCCACGTAGAATAGAGAAAGCATACTTTGGGGCTCCTGAGAAGGCAGACTGGGAATTGAAAACAGTGGGAGCCACTCTGGGGGTGCAGGAGACATGCTTGGTGGGGTTGCCAGCCTCAAAACCTCCAACTGTAAAACACAGCAAGGACACACACCTTCAACACCCGAGGCTTGGTGGAGATGGCGGCTCCCTCTCAGGCTCAGCAGGCAGAGGTTAGAGCAAGGGGCAGACAGATAGGAGGGCCGCCCAGCTCTAGGAGAGAGAGGATGAACAGGGTCCTGGAAGCCAACACCCCGAGTGCAACCCCCTGGTCCCAGACAGCGCTGGGGCATGGGTTGTCCTGGTGCTGATAGAGAGTTAGTGGAGTGTTATCCCAGGTGGCCCCCACCATGCTTTCTGACTAAGTCCTGCATGGCTCAACCACAGGGACCCAGATGTCTGATGAGAAAGAAATACCAGGACACAGAGAAGACAAAGCTGAAGAAAAGGAAGCAGGACTGGCAGATGGCTCAGTAGGCAAAGATACGCACACAAGACAAACAAATAAAATGTGATTTTAAAAAGAAAGAAAGGAGACAGAAGTGCTTGAGAAAGATCCTGGGCACCCGGAGAGGAGAGTGCTGTGGGGACCTGGCCCTAGGCTCCTCCCAAGGTCACCCATCCTGGGATGTCAGGGCAGTGATGCCCCTCAGCCTGGGTTCCTCCCAAGCATGGAGCTTCCACAGAACTGGGCAGCTTAGCATTAATTAGAGGCCCTGGCTAATGGCTTGGAAGATTGGCCAGTTCTAGAGACGCTGATGAGTAGACACCTCGGCGAGATTTATTTCTAATTATCTCATTTGTCTCCCCCCATTACTCTTTATGGCCTGGATTTATGGGACCATTAGGGCCTCCCCTCCCCGACCAGGCCAGCGTGAGCATCAGCCTTGGGATACTTCATAATAACAATAATAATGTTCTCCATGGTCAGATTGATGGAGGACTTGCCTTCTTGTCCTCCTCATCCTTGTCCTTGGGACCCCAGTTACCAGCTGCCCCCATGTCCCTTTCCCTTCTAGGACCACTGGTCCTCAGCTCACCAACCTGAGGTGCTGAAGCCTATGGCCTCCCCTGCCTTCTCCCTCACTGCTTGACCCTCTCAGTCCCTTTACAACACCCCAGCCCAGAAGCTAAGGCTAGCAGAGGGCCCAGAGCCTTCTGTAAGTAATGGTTGGCAAACGGCAGAAACGTGTGGGGTTTTTTGTTTGCTTGTTTTTACTTCCTTGAGTTTCTGTTTTTTCAAGACAGGCATCTCTATACAGTCCTGATTGTCCTAGAACTTGCTGGGCTTGAACTCACAGAGATCCACCTGCCTCTGCCTCATGAGTGCTGGGATTAAAGGTACGCTCCACTGGCAGTGTGGTTTAATCTGTATTGTCTCCTTGACTAGAAGGACCGTGGTGATATCCGAGGTGGTTGTCCACTCTCAGCTTCCTCCCTTGGAGACAGCTGTCCGATCTTCAGTTTGAGGTAGCTTCCCACCTCCTGAGGGTGGCATACACCTGAGCCCTCCTGCCCATTGTATGTTGCCCCTGCAACTGGAAACTGGGACATCTGCTTGGGGTAAAGGTACCAAGTGGACATTCGCATGCCAGATCAACTGCTAGTGGCATACAAAACACCCTGGACTCACACAAAGCAAATGTCACACTATTCACCAAAGTCCCCCGGTGGAAAACCTGACTGTCTCCTGTTGGCAGCAGAGACATGCAAACCAGCCAGAAAGAGACAGGATCCGATCATGGAGAAACCTCACGGAAACAGAGCTGAGGTAAAGGGACCAGGGTGTGCTATGTGCCTCTGCTCACACGGAGCTAAGCAAGGGACTCTCGTCCCCAGAATCACTGTCACCCATTGCTGTCCTAAGGGACGTGCGGTACTTCTGGGAAGCTGGCAAATGCTTGGGGTTGTTCTCAGACACTTTAATGTTGCCGCGTAAAACACCTTGGTCAAAGCAGAAAGAGTTTATTTTCGCTGATGACTCCATAGAGATTAGAGTCTGTCACGTCAAGGAGGCATGGCAGCACATGCCAGGCATGGTGGCTGCAGCAGGGTGCTGAGAGCTTACATCTTGGACCACAAGCACAGAGCAGAGAGCAAGCTGGGGATGGCAGGAGTCTTTGAACCTTCAAAGCTCACCTCCAGGGCCATACTGTCCCAACAATGGCACACCTTTTGGATGTCCAGCGATACCAACTAGGGATGAAATGACCAAATACCGGAGACTACGGGGGATATTCTCTCAAAACACATCCTCATTTCCTTTCTTTTCCTTCCCTCCCTTCCATCTATCACCTGAACCACATCCTCACCCCCGTCCTGTCTTCTGCATGCTACCTCTATGACAGCTGAGACAGGGTGAGGATGCCTCTGGGGATAGCCTGGTCTCTGGGTTCCCACTTTTCTGCAGAAAGCACAGAGCCTTCCAAGCGGTGTGAGCAGGCGGCTGCCTCCTATATCTTGCTGCTGCATTTCTGGGACATGGGATCACATGACAGGAAGAAGATAGAACTCACAGCTGGCGGACTTCTGCTGCCTCTTACCATCGCTGTGTAACAAATAGGTCCAGACCAAACAGCTTTAAACTATAAGGAGCAGCCATGGCGTCACACAAGAATGTGACGCTGGAATTTGCAATGGCAGAATGGTGTGAGTCTGGCTCAGGGTCTCTCAGGAAGATTCAATCAAGATGGCACCTTGGGGTTCTGAGGATGTCCTAAGTTGATGGAATACTCGCCTAGCATTCATGAAGTTGTTGGTTTGATCTACAGCACTGCCTAAACTGTGTATAGTATCATACACCAATCATATCACCACTTGGGAGGTAGAGGCAGAAGCATCAGAAATTCAGGGCCATCCTGGGCTACATCTCTAGATGAGCCTGAGCTCTCTGAGATCCTGTCCCAAATGATGATTCGTTACTCACTTAGTGCTATAATAAGATACCATGACCAAGGCAACTTATAAAAGCGTTTAAGACTATCATGGCGGGGAGCTTGGCAGGAGATAGGCAGACGTGGCACTTACATCTTGACCCACAACCACAAGGCAGGGAGAGTTAACTAGAAATGGCTTGGGCTTTTGAAACGTCAAAGTCCACCCCCGGTGACACACCTTCTCAACAAGGCCATATTTCTTAATCCTTCCCAAGCAGTTTCACCAACTGGGGAACCAAGTGTTCAGGAATATGAGCCTATAGTGGCTATTTTCATTCCACTCACCACTTGAAGATCGATGATGATGATGATGATGGTGGTGGTGGTGGTGGTGGTTGATAACATTAACTAGAATTATGGTCTCCCTTCATCTTGATGGGACTAGAGGCATGTTTCCATGGTGGCCCACTCCCAAGACTGGAAGTCTGTGCTAAGTAGTAGCAAGAAACCTCAGACCCTTGGGCCACTTTGCTACAGGGGGTTTTGTTGGTGTTGGTGAGTGGGTTCTTTTTTAATTTGTTTTTGTTGTTGCTGTGTGGTTTTGAGGCAAGGTTTCTCTTCATAGCCCTGGTTGTCCTGGAACTCACTTTGTAAGCTAGACTGGCCTCCAACTCAGGGATCCACCTGCCTCTGCCTCCCCTGAGTGCTGGGATTAAAAGCGTGCACCATCACATACGGCATGCCACAGGGATGTTTAAGAGGACTCACTCACCGTGGTCAGCTTGCTCCAGAGCAAATGATCCATTTCAGCAAAACGGGAGCCCAAATGACTTAGGTGTCTGAGTAAGCCCTGCTCAAGTTGGAAGACATCACAAGGGTGTGAATGCATGAACCTGGAAAGCTAGGATCAGTGGGGACATCTTGGAAGCTGAGCACCATATGTACTAGCAATCAGGCTGCACAGTCCTCTGAGTCCCTGGACCGTGGTCAGTGCTCAGCACCGCGGGAATTCCTACCTCCCTTTACCAATGAGGAAATCAACCTGGAGAGCCCGGTAACCTTTTGTTTGTTCTCTTTATCAAACTCAGGACATCACGAATGCTCTGCCACTGAGCCATGTCTCCAGCCCTTTCTACACCTTTTAATTTGAGGCAGGACTCTCTAAGTTGTCTAGACTAGTCTTGAACTTGTTTTTGCAGGCTTTGAAGTTGTAATTCTCTTGTATCAGCCTCCCAAGTAGCTGGAGCCACTGGCCCAGCTACCTTTTCTAAATGACATCTTCAATAGGTACCCCCTGTGAGCCTGGTCCCCAGTTGTCATGAGCACATCTCACTCTGTTACATTGTTTCATAGAGCTCATAACGTGCCCTGCCCTGAGTGTCCAAGCGGGTGCTGACGTAGGCTTTCTGTGAACTTGGAGCTTGCTACCTGTCTCTGACAATGGTGCATTCATGGAGGTGGTGTCTGCTCTGGTGCATTTTCCCCCACGTTAGTCAGTTCAGAGACTGCTCCAGAGCAGAAACGGGAACCTGTCCCTGAGGTCTCACAGCCCCAGGCTCCTTCCCACTCCCTCCCTGCCATGATTCTTGTTCTCGTGGTCCAGGACAGTGACACCCACATTCCAGACAGCAATGGAGAGAAGACAAAAATGAGAGCCAAGGCTTATGCCAAAGGTCCTTAAAGAAGATTCCCAAGAGCTACCGGAACATCTGCAGCTTCCCATTGGCCAAACGAACTTCGCCACCAGTCACAGTCAGCTGCACCAGAGGCTGGGAGCGCGAGCTTCCTTCTGGGTGGCCATGCACTCTGCCAAAATTTCTACAGTGGAAAAAAAAATGAGCTGGGAGTGCGGCTCAGGGGTAGAGTGCATGAGACCTCAAGTTCAATCCTAGAACAGAGAAAGTAGGAAGAAGACTGGGAAAAGAGGGAGGAGAAGGGGCAGAATGAGGGGGGAGAAGGAAGAGGAGAAAGAGATAAAGAGGAGGGAGCAGAGGGAGAGTAGAAAGAAAAAGAAATGGAGAATGTCTGTATCAGGCCTTCACTTTTTGTATGCAGGGTGGCAGTATGTGGGGGTGGGTGGGGGAGTGTCTTCATTTGTGTGTGTGTCTTCATTTGTGTGTGTGTCTTCATTTGTGTGGGTGTCTTCATTTGTGTGGGTGTCTTCATTTGTGTGTGTGTCTTCATTTGTGTGGGTGTCTTCATTTGTGTGGGTGTCTTCATTTGTGTGTGTGTGTCTTCATTTGTGTGGGTGTCTTGCCTGAATGTGTGTTTGTGCACCCCATGCATGCTTAGTGGCCTCAGAGACCACGAGAGGGTATTATTATATCCCTTGGAACTGGTGCTAGGAACTGAACCCAGGTCCTCCACAAAAGCTGAAAGTGCTCTTGGGTGCTGAGCCATTTCCCACCCTCACCCCATTTTGTTTGTGAATAGACTTCTGATTTACTTGACTCTGCCAGGCAACCATGAGTTTTATTCAGAGAGCAGACCTCAGCTCCAGGGCAGGAGTCATGATTGATCTAAGTCAGCCACGACACTCTCCAGGTCTGTGCTAGTGATTGGTTTAGGAAAGCAGGAGGGCCATCTGCAAAGCTCCAAGGACACGTGACGGGGACTGTCACATTTCTGCCCTCAGTAGTTGCCTGCTACATCTGACCACTACGCATCAACCTTCGCTTTGCCCTGTTCATCAAATCCAGGGCCTCGCACATGTCAGGCAAGCTCTCCTGCCCCGTGAAGGAGCCCTGACTAGCAAACCAAGACAATCCCTGGGGAGGCCAGGGTGGAGAGAAGAGCCGGCTGCAGCTGGCAGAGGTGCGGCAGCCCTGGGAGACAGCAGTAGGATCACTGAGGATTTGATGGTCAGCCTATTGTACACACCGACTTCGAGCAAGGCTGTAGAACCAGACCGTGCCTCAGCAGCAGTGAAAGTCTGCCCTGAACACACTGTCTCTGAATTTTCCGGTGTGTGGTCGCCAGTGTGTGCCCACGCGGGCTCCCAAGCACGTGGAGGTTAAGGGCAACCTCAGGTACCACCCACCTTGTTAGTGTTGTTTCTTGTTCCTTTCTCAGAGCTCATAACTGAACCTGGGGCCCTGCGCTTGCTCTGCAAGTACTCTTCCATTGAGCTAAATCCCCAACAACACTCCTCACGCTGCTATTGAGACGGTGTCTCCAATTGGCCTGTAGCTCACCAAGTAGGTTATATTAGATAGCCAGCAAACACCAGCTTGGTCTTACTCCAAAAATCCCCAAAGGGTGAAGTAGTGGAATGGCTGCCTCCCTGGGATGAGGCTGTGGGTTCTAATCCTGGAGAGAGGGGGAGCATAAGCTGTTATAATTGGCTGCAAATCACAAATATAATAAAAATATTTGCCTAATGAATATATAAATGTATTAATCATTTTTTCTTGTTGCTGGTACCACACACCTGATAAGATGAACATAAGGGCAGGAGGTTTGTTTTGGTTCACAGTTTGAGGAAAAAGGTCCATCATGGCAGGAGGGCAGGGCAACAGGAGGCTTCTCAGGATGGGAGGTTACGCTGGCCATTTTCTCAATTCTCACAAGGCAGGAAACAGGAAACACACGGGAACTAAAAATAAATAAATCTTTTTTAAAAGTCTTGAAGTACATTTTTTTAATTATTTTTATTCAGCATGTGTCTTTTGCCTACATTTGTATGTGTGCGCCACAGGTTGCAGTACCCAAAGAAGTCAACAGAGGGCGTCATATCTGGCACTTGAGCTACAAATGGTTGTGAGTGCTGGGAATTGAACCCTGGTCCTCTGCAAAAGCAACAAGTGCTCCTAACCATACAGTCATCTCTCCAGTCCCTTCAATCACAATCTATGTAATCATAGTAAACCCTTACATTTCACATCACTTAGAATCCGTTTTCTTACCAATAAAGCAGGGATATGATACACTTATTGAATATCTATGCCTCTGCACACACGTGTGCAAGTGCACTTCCTAGAAGAGCTTCCAGATGAAGTGACTCTGTTACTGAAAACTGGGTGAGCACGTGGGCACTAAAAAGACACAATTCCAGATGTCCCCACACCACCCTCAAGGTATTGGTTGATGGTTACAGAGAAATGGCCACTCGGATGGAGAAAGTCGAACTGCCTGGGTATTACTGCCTGCTCTTTGGGCAAAATCATCCCATCTGTGTGTCGTTCCGTCCCCCCCAGACACACACACACACACACACACACAGCCAGGCAGAACAAACCAAAATGTTGGGGCAACACAGCTCTTCCCTCACTTCCCAGCACCGGGATTACTGACCAGTAATTACTTAGCAAACTAGAGAGTCCACCAGGACCCCAGCTAGGTCCCAGATATAATTGGTCCCTAATTAGAAAAAGTTATCAAATGGGAAAAATTATATCTATTCTCCATTTCATCTCCTCCCCCTCAAGCCAAATCTCCTTGTCTCTCTCCCTGGGGGGGACCTTCCTGCTATGAGACGGGGAGGGGTGGGGAGAAGGGAGGCCGGCAGAGGCCCTTGTTGGAACCCGCTCCCTCTGCTGTTTACTCTGGGGCCATTTAGGAAACAGAACACAGGACGTGGGCTTGTCATTCACTTCTGCAGCTCTGGGTGGAGACCTCAGCCTGTGTCCAGAAAGTGCCCAGAAGTGATTGTTGACTGCACCAGAGGTGGCTGATGTTTGGCTCAGGAAATTGGGAGCTGAGAGGAAAAACCACAGGGCTGGGATGTAGCTCAGAGGAAAGAGTGTTTGTCCAGCATTCTGGAAGCTGTGGGTTCAACCCCAGCACTTTAGAAACTGGGGTGCTGTGGTATACACTTGCAATTCCAGCACTTCGGAGATAGAGCAGGAGTTCAAGGACGGTCTCTGCTGTGTGTTGAATTTAAGGCCAGACTGGGCTACAGGAGACTGAGGCAGTCAGCACCTCCCAACCTGGGGGTGTGTGGGCTCCACCTGGTGAGCACAACTAGCTAAGAAGTGTCACTCCGGCCACACTAAGAACTGAGGGGCTGCAGAGCCAGGCCAGGCCTCCAGGGCTTGGGCGACCACAGAGGGTTCCTGATAAACAAAGAAGGCAAAGCAGTGTGGGAGCCGATGAAGCCAAATGTCCCGTCCGGCAGATACCATCCTCAATGGACTTCAAACTCTTTGGTTGGCTAGCATCCACCACAGAGTGGGGAGGAGGGAAGAGGAAGGAGCTCAGGCAGAGAAGCCCAGAATCCTGTGAATTACACAGATCACAAGCCACTCCTGGGACTCCGGATGCAGACACTGTCTGCCCACTGGTGTGCAGAGACAGGAGGTGATGGCCATGATTGCTGGTGGTTAGAGGGTTCTGTGTCGGTGAGAAAAATGTTCTGCTCCTTTCTGGAGACTGAGCAAGAAAAGGAAAAGCCACAGTGTGTGACACATATGTCCTAAGTGCCTTCCTTGTACAAGTTGGAGACCTCACCATCCATCATGGTGCCGCCACCTCCTACCAGCAAGAGGACAATTGGGTTCTCTCTGTACCCAACCACCGGGTGTGGGCTGAGAAACAGCGAGGTGTGGTAGGTGTCCTGATGAGAAGCATCATTAAGTCGGGTGGTGGTGGCGCACACCTTTAGTCCCACCATTCGGGAGGCAGAGGTGGGTGAATCTTTGTGAGTTCGAGACCAGCCTGGTCTACAGAGCTAGTTCAAGGACAGCCAGGGCTGCACAGAGAAACCCTATCTTGAAAAAAACAAGAAGAAGAAGAAGGAGAAGGAGGAGGAGAAGGAGAAGAAGAAGGAGAAGAAGAAGAAGAAGAAGAAGAAGAAGAAGAAGAAGAAGAAGAAGAAGAAGAAGAAGAAGAAGAAG
>JAQHUG010000041.1:405718-418069 GCA_028555095.1 Dicrostonyx torquatus
GAGCCCCGAGGAAGGCGGTGGCTCCAGGTCTGCCTGCTTGAAACTAATTCTTCTCACCCTCTATTTTGTCTTCTTTTTTATTTTTATTTCAGTTTTGCATTTAAATTTTATGTATATGTCTGTGTCCAAATGCGGGTTTGTGCAGGCAGTCACAGAGCCCATAGAGGGCGTGGGATCACTGGAGCTGGAGTTGCAGGTCACTGACACGGGTGAGTTCCCAAGCGTGGGCTGTGCAAGAGCAGTTTCACCTGTCAGCCCCTGAGCCATCTCTCCAGCCCCACCCTCTTTTCCATCCCTTTTAATCTCCCCATAGCCCTGTGGGTAAATGGCATCACCCCATTTTGCAGCTGAGTAGACAGGGGAGTCAGAATGGGGGAAGAGGAACTTCCCAAGGTCATAACAGAAAGTCCAGAGCTCTTGATCCAAGCCTGGCTCCTCATCTGCTACCTAGGCCTCTCCCTCCCCACCCAAGTCGGTGAGACCCTCAGAATGGGCATGCCGACAAGACTGACTGAGGGAAGGGTCCTGTGGTTGGGGACAAGGCAAGCCCTTTCGAGTAACACAAACCTTCAGCCCTGGACACAGCAGAGGAGGGGATGATCTGCTCAAGACAGACTGACTCCCTTTGGACACACTGCTGCTCTGGAAGGTTCTCCTAGCCTCTTCTCTGCCCACTCAGCGAACTCCCTGAGACCACTCCATCACATACACTGGCCAAGGCTGGGACATGTCTGTCTTCTCTCCTTCTGAGCAAGGCCTCACTTATGTGGCTTCAATTGTCCTAGAACTCACTATGGAGCCAGCCTGGCCTCGGATGTCCAGAGATTCACCTGCTTCTGCCTCCCAAGTGCTGGGCTAGCCATACCCAGCTTGTCTTCCTTGGTTCAGTTCTACTCAGAGTCCTGAGTCTTTGCCACAGCCTTGCCTCCACAGACACCAGCTCTGGAACCACTGTGTGTGTCGTCCGTCCCCCCCCAGCCCAAGAGTACCGTGTTTGGCATCTGCATCTCGGGGTTGATGTAGCCCAGCACATTGTCCAGGCGCATAATGTTGTCAATGACATCATCAAACTAGAAGAGAGAAAAGTCCATCTGGGGATGGCCTACCTGAAGAGAGACAGCCATCCACCTACCCCAACACAACCTCACCCAACCTGCTCCCCGAGAGGAGGAAATGAACCAGAGAAAGGGCCCACAGCTGAGCCTAAGGCTGGTTTAGGCTTGTTCCCAGGATCTACCCCTTGCCAGGGAGTTCTTGACACACCTATCCAGGGCTACGAGAGCGCAGGGCTCTGAATCTGCCCTATCCCCCAGCTTACAAGAAGATGGCAACTCTCCTCAGAATAGGGCTCCCTGGAGGCAGGACTGTGTTTCCCTCCAACTGGAGCTCCCTGCAGACACAGCTCCACTTCTCCCACACGTTCCCAGAGCACCACAGCTGACAGACACCAAGCCGCAGCCCTCACTCACCTCCTTCTCAGGGTTGGAGCTGATGTGCAACATGGCCATGGGACTGTTGGGAGCACTGTTGCCGGCTGAGGTGGACAGAACGTGTCCAGCCCGCACCCCAGGGGATGCTGCTGGTGGGGGCTTCGGGGAGCCTTGGGCCGGGCTGATGTGGGCCGCAAACTTGTTCCCGTAGGTCTCCGACAGGTACTCCCGCACCTTCTGATGCTGGGACTGCTGCAGGTGGTAGGAGGTGGGGTTCTCCAGGTAGGACTGCACCTGGGGAAGGGGAAGGCACAGCTGCAGAGGGGTTGGGACCCTTGGAGCAGGACAGAAATCAGTGGGGGCAGAGGCCCTACCTTCAGCACCTCCCCAGGCACAGGTGGTGGGGACTGGAAGTGGACTGGGGTGTTGATGGCTGGGGTGGGTGGGCCTCCCAGCTGCGGCTGCTGCTGCTGCTGCTGCTGCATATAATGCATGACGGCCTGCTGCTGCATGCGCTCTCGCTGTTCCTCCTGCTGTGCCTGCTCCCGCATGAGCTGCATGCGCAGCCCGATGCGTGACGCCATGGCAGCTGCTGGTTCGGGCTCCCTGCAGTCGAGAGGAGACAGGTCCGTGAAGCAGTCATCCTCCTCATAGTCTTTAAACATGGGCTGGCACAAGTACGGTTGTTCCCACTGCACATAAGGAGAAACTGAGTCCTGGCAGAGGGGATTTGCCCAAGGCCACTGAGCGAGCTGAGCCATGAGCCCAAGTTCCCTGACTCCTAGACCAGAGTGACTCCAGGAGCCCACCTGACACCCCTCTGTCACATCCACATCCTGAGCATTTCATACCTGGTCTCAGCTCCATCCTCTCTCCTGCCCCTCCCAAACCCAGCCCGTGCCACGCCTTCTCTGAGGGCCTGAGGAGCCTCCAGATGCTCATAGCTCCTCCCCCACCATCTGCCAGAAGCTCCATCATGCTGCTAGTTCCTGTCTGCCTCTGCTCAGAACTCTACATGGCTCCATGGTCACTCAGAGCAAAAGCCTAAGTCCTTAGACATGGCCACAGTGGCCCTCTGAAATCTGTTGCCTTCATGGCCCCCCTTAGATCTCCCACCCCCTCACGCTCCTCTCCCTTGTTCTACCCACTCCAGCCACACCTCCAACCCTAAACTATCCTTCAAACACCGCAGGCATATTTCCACCTCGGGGCCTTTGCACTTGCTGCTCCCTCCACCTGGAACGTTCTTTCTACAAATACCATCAAGGCTCACTTCTTAACCTCTTCCAATACTCAAATGTCACCTTATGGTGCCGATTGGGACCACTATGTTAAAATGGCATTATCCCCTCCCCCCTGCCTTGCTTCTCTGTATCAGATGCCACCATCTAGGACAGGGCATTTTTTGGCTTATGTTTGTTATTGCAGTCACTGTCTGTCCCTTACTAGGAATGCAAGTCCCCTGAGGGGATGCATTTCATCTGTTTGTTTACGGCCGAACCTTCGGCCTCTAGCCTCTGGCATGGGAGGCAGACACCAATGGGCGAGGAGAATGGAGAGAATGGATATTATCCGTGAGTCAGACACTGGACACGTAGTCCCTGCCCCCCAGCTCCAGGATCCCACAGTCTTAAAGAGAAAGGAGAGCCCCTAGGCAGGTCTAGTCTTGTGCAGAAGGGCCTCTTCAGGCTCCTCATTGTTCGGAGGTTGGAGCTTGACCCACTGTGGGGAAGGGTGACTGAGGCCCCCAAACCTAGGCTGGGAGGTGGGAGGGTGAGACCCAGTGAGTCCCAAAACTGGGCCTGCACTTTCCCTAGGTCACTGGGTGACCGGGCAAGTCTCTTCCTCTCACCGGGCCACAAATAAAAGAGCAGAACCCAGTGACTTCAAGGACAGTCCAAGACTGAAAGGACAGGGCTTGAGGTACCTGAGTCCCTGAGGTACAGTCAGGGAGGAGAGGGATTTGGCAAGATCGACTTCGTGGTAGAGAGAGGGCTTTCCCATAGGGCAGGTGGACGCAGAGCCTGGGTTCTCACTTCTTTGTTGTGTGGCCTTGGGCAAGCTGCTTAACCTTCTAAAGCCTCACTCAGTTTCCTCCTCTGTAAATAGCATCTTCCTCTCTGCCCACTAAAAACCGGGTGGCTTGCGCAGTGCCTGGCAGTCTGAGTGTGCAATCGGCACAATCTAACCAGGGTTTTCAAACTGGGATCCAAGGCCTCTGTCAGCAATGTTGGGAAGTCCTTGCTCAACCACAAACCACAGTCTTTTCATAAAGAAGGGAAACAAAGGCACAGGGCAGGTAAGTCTCTATGCTGAGACAGATTCTGGGGAGGAGGAGGTGGTATGCAGAGCTGGGGCAGAAG
The DNA here is from genome assembly GCA_028555095.1 of Dicrostonyx torquatus. Taxonomy (NCBI): domain Eukaryota; kingdom Metazoa; phylum Chordata; class Mammalia; order Rodentia; family Cricetidae; genus Dicrostonyx; species Dicrostonyx torquatus. Next base: position 409,512 of record JAQHUG010000041.1, read on the forward strand.
TGGAGCCCAGGTCACAGGTTCCCAACCAGGACTCCATCCACTATCTCCCGCAGCTCCCCAATGGAGTGAGGATACCCACCATCCTGTCTGTCCTGAGCACACAGCAGCCTTCCCCCCCCATCTTCCACTTGCTGCCCAGTGAAGGCCTGAGCAGCCCATGTCGACAGGGCAGCCCCCAACAACCCAGGCTCAGGCTCCCCGCCCTCCCCCATTCCGTAGCAGCTCCCAGCTGCAGCCCCCCACTGCCTCCCACCAGCACGTCTCCAGTTCTTACAGATGGGGGTCTCTGTCTTCACATCACAGCCTGTTAACCACCCTGCAAACAGACCCCTGGCCCTGACCAGATGCAGCCCCACACATCCACTAGGCAGCCAGCAACCTCCCCTCCATGGACAATTCAACTTTAGATGGCCAGTCGGGGCCAAGGGGCCTGGCCGTGCCAGCCGGCTCAGGGAGGGCTAGGGAGAAGGAGTCCCTTGTTCCCCTGACAAAGAGTTGGCCTGGCTACCTCAAGGACTGTGCTAGGCCCAATAGGCCATGCTCTGGCTGCATTAGCCTCCCTGTCTGTGAAATGGGCGTGGAATTGCACACACACACACACACACACACACACACACACACACACACACACACACCGCAGCCTCCGGGCAGATGGAGTGAACAGGCTAAGAGGAGTGGGTACCAGTGACTTTCTGAGGGAGGAAGCAGGCAGAAAACACTTTCCCATTCCTAGCACCTCCCGGACAGAGTTACTGTACCCCATATTCCTGATGGCCAAACTCTAGCCTCCCCTGCCGAGCTTGGGAGAATGAATGAGTAAAGGCCGAGAGCTTATGGGTCCTGGGGAGGAGAGGCCCTGTATGCTGAGCAGCCTCCACGGGGACTAGCCAGGATGAACCAAGAGACAGGGACAGTCCAAATGTCTGTGCCCCTCCCTTCCTGTCCCTCAAAGCCTGAAAAGGGTCCCCTGTGCAAGTCCAGGAACATGGGACCCACAGGCCCTACTATGTACAGGTGCCACCACCTCCGAAAGGGAGGGGTCAGTGGCCCCAGAAAGTCCCTGCCATCTGCACACCAGGACCCACTGGGTACTTCCAGCTGTCATTTGTCCAGGTCCTCGGCTGACTGCCTCAGCTTAAAGCTGAGATGGCTTAGTCACGACCGGGTGAGCCCCCAGGCCCACAGACAGCCTTCACTGGCTATGACCTGGGGAAATTACCACAACTCTCTGTGACTCGCTTTCTTGATCCCTGTAGAGCAAATCAATGGGCCAGGCATGGTGGCAGACACCTTTAATCCCTGTATTTAGGAGGCAAAGGCAGGCTGATCTCTGAGTTCAAGGCTAGCCTGGTCTACAGAGCTGAGCTCCAACAAAGGCTACATAGTAAACCCTGTCTCAAAAAAAAAAAAAAAAGTGCCTTCCTGGTGGGGCTTCTGTGAGATCCCTGGGAGGGAGATGCGGTGAGAGCCGGAGAACTCCCTGCAGCGGTCAGCAGCTAGGAGAGAGGGTCCCTGCCTCCTCCGCTTCTACCGGCCCACTAGTATGTGAACTTCCCTAACCATACATCTGAGTGTGGACAAGCTGGGAGAGCTTTTCCTAAGGAGACGGTGGGAGTCAGGATGGGAGTGCAGAGATGTCAAGGGAAGTCTTGTGTCCAGAAAAGAAGACAGCAAAGATACACCATGAAGTCGAAGAGGAGGGGGAGGAAGGAACGACAGAATAAAATGGACAGCCTGAGCCCAGTCAGGCGGGAGATGGGGAGAAGGAGAAGGATAGCAATGCTGGAAGCTGGTCCAGGAGAGGACTACCCTTGAGATCTCCACGGGTGCTAAGCAGCAGGAAGAAGAAGGCAGCTGCTCCCACCTCTACTTGTAACGTACTCTCCTGGACTCCCTGGCACCTGAAACTCTCCCAAGTGGTCACCTCTGGGGAAGGGTGGAGGATAGGAATCTGCTTCCGTGGTTCCCCCCACTTAGGAGACACATAGGGAGCCCCACCTGATCCTGATCACATCTGAACGCAGCTCTGAAAAGGAGTGCCCCCATCCTCCAAGGTCATTTCGCCGGGCCCGAGCTCTGCCAAGTGGGGACCCTGAGTGGCAGAGGCACTGATGTATTCCAGGCTGTTCTTGAACTCACCACGAAGCAGAGGATGACCTTAAACTGCTGATACTTCCACTTCCTCGTCCCAAATGATACGATTCCAGCTGTGCACACTACCACATCTGGCCTTGTGCGCTGCCGGACGTCCATTTCAGGGCCCTGTGTGTGCTAAGCATGCTCTACCAAATGAACTGCTCTCAATGCTGTGTTGGAAGAAACTTTCAAGGGCTCATTGTGTTGTCCAGGCTGGCTATAAACTCTTGATCCTCCTGCCCCAGTCTCCACTTTGTCACCCATACCCAGCTTCTTGGGAATTTGTCTGCCATGTTGGTAGAGGCTTTAAAAACTGGATCACTGGGCCTGGAGCTAGAGTTGGTAAGAGGCTTCCCTAGCACACAAACCCCTGGGTTCGGTCCCCAGCACTGCGTGAACTGGGCATGGTGGGTGGTGCCTGCCTGTGACTGCAGCACGCAGAGGCAGGTGGTCATCTTTGGCTACAGAGAGAATCTGAATCTAACACATGAGACCTTGTCTCAACAGATAAATAATAAACCAACAAATACAATAGAAGTTGTATCTAGAAGCCGAAATCCATGTGGTCACCCAAGGACCCTGATGAGGATGTCCTGGCAGCACTGTGACTAGAACCCAAACTAGACACTACCTAATGTTCACTGAAGAAGGGCTAAAGACGTTGTGCACAGGACCAGGAGTGGTGGCTGTGACTTTAATCCTAGTACTCCGGAGGCAGAGGCAGGTAGATCTCTATGAATTTGGGGCCAGCCTGGTCTACAGAGTAAGCACCAGGCCAGGTTCCCCTTCCCCCCTAAAAAAAAAAGCTGTGCATGGCCATTCAGCACCGACCCCACACTCCACTGCCGGCAGGCCTCACTGATGTGTCGCAATAGAGGCCAGACTCAGAAATCCCTGGAGCCAGGCTGGGTGTGGTGGCGCATACCTTTGATCCCAGCACTCAGAAGGCAGAAGCAGAGGAGACAGATGGGCAGATCTCTGTGAGTTCAAGCCCAGCCTGGTTTACATAGGCAGTTCCAAGACAGTCAGGGCTACAAAGAGAGACCCTGCCTCAAAAAACCACCACTACCACCAATAACAACAACAAAAAACCAAAATGCACGAAGTCCCATCTACAAATATAAAGTTCAAAACCAGGCACAAAGCATCTACTGTGTGAGAAGTCAGGCTGCAGTTAGCCTTGAGGGACTGCCTGGGAGGGAGAAAGGGCCACTCTGCGGGAGGGGACCAGGAATGGTCTGCAACGCTGCAGGTGCTGGTGACACAGGCTGACTTGTTTATGAGCACTGGTCCAGCTGCTCACTCCTAATTGTTTTCATTTTCTGGAGTTCACTGAGGCAGGAAGGCCAACCTTGCACAGTTGAGAAGGAATAGCAAACAGTCTGCCTTCACCAACATTCCGGACCTCAGCAAGTCCACGATAGGCTCCCTCAGCGCGACTTCCAGGTCTCTCAAGAGCAACTGGGGGCCAGCAAGATGATTCAAAGGACAAAGGCAGGGCTGGAGAGATGGCTCAGCGGTTAAGAGCACTGACTGCTCTTCCAGAGGTCCTGAGTTCAATCCCCAGCAACCACATGGTGGCTCACAACCATCTGTAATGAGACCTGGTACCCTCTTCTGGCATGTAAGCATACATGGAAGGAACGTTGTATACATAATAAATAAATAAATCTTCAGAAAATTAATTTAAAAAAAAAAAAACAAAGGCACCTGCCACCAAGCCTGGGGACCTAAATTTGATCCTCAGAATCCACAAGGAAAAACTGACTTCCACAAGTTGTCCTCTGAGGACATTAATACACTGTGGCATGTGCTCGCACGCGCACGGACACACACACACTATAAAGGTGGTTTTTTATTATTATTACAGATGTTCCAAATTTTAAATTTGGAAAATACTTGTATGCAAACATAGAGTCAGTACACATTATGTAAAAAATGCAATAGCCTCAAGATGGGTATGGTGACTCATTCCTGTGCTCCCAGCACTCCGGAATCAAAACTGGAAGATATAGTAGAAGTTTGAGGCTAGCCTTGGCTAGGATAGCAAGAGCCTGTCTAAAAAAATAAAGTAGCTGGAGGGAGGAGGCTACTCTCCTGGGGAACCAGCACCCACGTATGGACTCACAGCTGTCTGTAACTCCTGGTCCAGGGGATCTGATACTTTCATTGTACACAGACATACATGAAAGCAAAATAATCAAAAACATAAAATAAAAATAAAGTCTCAATGTCCAGTACCAGGGCTGCTCAGTAAATTGTGGTTCATCCCTCTGATATGTTTAGGGCAAACAGCATGAGTTTATGTGAAGGGACAAATGCACAATTTTATATAAAATCTGCTGTCACCTCCTGATGGTGTGCTGTGTTTGCAGTACACCGTGTGTCACATGGGCAGGAAAATGTCTTCAGATGAAATACACAAAATTATGACTGTTTTCTCTGTGCATGGTGCACAGAGAATGTGCATGGTTGTACAGTGAATGTGTGTGTACGTGCACGCATGTGCACGTGCCTGTGTTCATATGTCAAAGGAAACCAACAGAGGGTGTTGGATCTGGATTTATGGGTGGCTGTGAGCTGCCTGAAGCGGGTGCTGGGAACCAAGCTTGGGTTCTCTGGAAAGAGCAGCAAATCCCTTTACTGATAAGCTATCTCTCCAGCTGCCTAATTTTTTTTTTTTTTTTGAGACATGGTCTCTTCTAGCCCAGGCAGGCCTCACACTTGCTATAAAGCTAAAGGTAATCAAACTCCTGATCCTCCTGCTTCCACTTCCTAACTTCTGGAATTACAAGCGAGCACTGTCACACTGGAGCTCCAATCTGGTTTAATTTTGTAGTTCATTCTCAACAGTGCGTCTGTCCCTGCATTACAGAGACAGACAGAGAGGCTGGGGCATAAAGCCTCAGAGCTGCTATCAGCTGCTATCCAGCTTTTCCTGGACTGGGAACCACCCCCATCCGGTTTTGGGCTGACGGTGGGCACCTTTGATTTTAGGAGTCCCCTTGAAGAACCATACCCATCAAAGGGCTGGGCAGCTGATCTCATTCATATAGCCCAAAGCCAGGAAGGTGTCCAGCAACAGTCTGGAATTGGCAACCATAAGAGACACAGTTACCCTTCTTCAAAGGGCAGGACCAGTTTCCTGCATTCCCAGAAAAACACGTGTCTGGCAGCTGAAACCGCAAAGTGTGAGCCCGGAGCTGGGGTGCCTGCTTAAGCCATTTGCTCTAGGCCTGCCTCTGTGGTGGGAGCGTGTTCTTTCCCTCCACTCTGCTACAGCCACCGCTGTGTGGGAGCTGCAGGCTCAATCCTGAGGAAACCGTAACCTTAGACAAAGGCCTCTTGACTGGGTGCCTGGGCGGGGAATAGACACCAGAAGGAAAGGAAGGAGTCCGGGAGAGGGTTCCAGGTTGGGAGGGTGTTCTCTCTTCTCTGTGCAGCCTCTGCTGCTGAAAGGCCAGGTGGCAAGAAGAAACAATGCAGGGGCCAGGAATGTAGCTCAGTGGGCAGAGAACTTGCCCAGCATGCGTGGTCAGAAGGATCAGAAGTTCAAGGCCAATCTAGGCTACATGAGACCCTGTCCCAAAGGAGCAAAGGGAGGGACAAACTAGCACGGATGGCCACACAATTCCCATACCCCAAGACAAGGCCATCATTGTGATAGAAAAAGAACTGTGGGCTTGGGATTGGAATGCAGAAGGTTCAAGTATCAGCCTTGGGCCTGACTCAATGTCTGCCTCAGTTTCCCCACTAATCAGGCTGGTTTTGTTAGATGGAGCCAGATTTTTTACAGTGTGCATCCTGGTTATGGAAAACCAGTACACAAGCTGTAATTGTCATCGTTTCTGAGCTCACAGGTAATGTCCTTGGATAAGCTTTCTTCTTGTGTGTGTGTGAACATAGATGTGCCTGCATGTATGTGCACACACATGTAGGTCAAAGGTTGACATTAAATATCTTTCCTAAGTCATTCTCTTTTGGTCTCTCCCTGATCCAGAACTATCCAGTAGGCTAGACTGGTTGACCAATGAACTCCAGAACCCTCCTATCTCCGTTTCCCACTTCCCCAGCACTGGGGTTAGAGATGCTTGCCACCGTGCCTGACTACCTGAGCCATCGCCATCTCCACGACCTAAGCCCCTTGTCTCTGTTCCTTTGAGGAAGAGAATCTTCCAGTTACCTATTCATTTGGCCCACGCAACAGGGCTCCAGGCAAGCAGAGAGCGGCCTCTGGAAGACGTTTCCTTCTCAAAGTTTGTGTTCATTATGAAGCTTACAGCAAGGGGCCTTGAGAAACAGAAGAGCAGTTCCCAGTTCCCTCGGCTCTCAGGCAGGCCGGGGCTAGAATATTGGAGACACCTGCAGTGCACATTACTATCCCGGCATCCGGCCAGCAGCTCCCGGAGGTCAGGAAGGGTAGCGACAAGACTCTCAGCTCCTTCCCACCCTGCAGAACAGCACATTGGCGTCACCTGGGATCCGTACACTGGTTGGTTGGAAGGCCCTAGTATCTATGCACTATTTGGTTACAATGTGTCTCATACCAAAATAGGATGAGATCAGTGGTGTGTACTTTTATATTTTTAAACTATATTTTAAAAAGATTTATTTAATTTAACAATCAATTTGTACGTATGTATATGTACCACATGCATGCCTGATGCCTGAAGAGGTCAGAAGTCCTGGAACTGGATTCACGGATGGTTGTGAGCCACCATGTAGATGCTGGGAACTGAACTGAGGTCCACTGCAAAAGTAACAAGTGCTCATAGCTCTGAACCATCTCTCTAGCCCCAACATTTTTATACACTTTTACATAGTCTTATTTCTATCTATGTGTGCATATGCCTGCTTGTCCATATGTGCACCCATGCAGGTGCCTATGGAGACAGACCATAGGAGGCATCAGATCCTCTGAAACAGGACTTACAGGCAGTTGTGAGCTGCCTTTGGTTTTGGTTTTTTTTTTCCCCCTGAGACAGGGTTTCTCTGTGGTTTTGGAACCTGTCCTGGAACTAGCTCTTGTAGACCAGGCTGGTCTCGAACTCACGGAGATCCGCCTGCCTCTGCCTCCTAAGTGCTGAGATTAAAGGCGTGCACCACCACCACCACCTGGCCTTGCCTTTGGGTTTTTCTTCTGTTTACAGATGCCTAATCGACCCTAGCAAAATGTAGAGATTTGAGGCCAGTGAGTAACGGTGCTTGCCAAGGTGATGGTGCAAGTTCAGCTCCCAGGACACAGGAAGGAGAGGACCAACTCATGCATGCTCCCCTCTGACCTCCCGCACACACACTGTGGCGCTCTCGAGCCTCCTAACGAACAAATAAATGTAATTTTTTATTTTAAGACAGGGTTTCTCTGCAATTTATGAGCCTGTCCTGGAACTAGCTCTTGTAGACCAGGCTGGCCTCGAACTCACAAAGATCCGCCTGCCTCTGCCTCCCGAGTGCTGGGATTAAAGGCGTGTACCACAGCCAGGCATAAATGTAATTTTTAAATGCACAAATTTGAACCATGTAGCTCATAAACTTCTACATTGGGCCTCTCCTGCCTGCACTCCCCACTCTGAGGTAGACGGAGAGCATCCCCAGAAACCTGAGGGACCCTCCCAAGGCCCCACCCTGAAGGCCTCTCCAGACTAACCTATGGCGTCTAAGCTGCAGTCACTGGTCTCCAAGAGACTCGGGGCTGTCATGCAGAATGTGGCCTGCCATTACTTAGCTGAGTGGGAACACTTAGCACAGACCCGCCTGACCCTTACAGGTGGCAGCTGCAGGTCTAGAAATAGACATGCAGAGACTCCAAAAATGGGGACCTGAGCAGACATGAGCATAGGAAAGGCTAAACCATCCCAACAACAGTGAGTGACCACAGGGAGCTCAGCCTGGGAGGTCAAGGGCCTGCCTCTGCTCTTCTCTTTTAACATGTATGTGGGCGGGTATGTGGTGTGCATGAGTGTGTGGTGCGGATGTGTGTGTGGTGTGTGTATGAGTGTGTGGTGTGTATGAGTGTGTGTGTGTGTGTGGTGTGTGTGTATGTGTATAAGTGTGTGGTGTGTGTGTATGTGTATAAGTGTGTGGTGTGTATGAGTGTGTGGATATGTGTGTGGTGTGTGTATGAGTGTGTGGATGTGTGTATTGTGTGTATGTATGAGTGTGGGAATGTGTGTGATGTGTGTATGAATGTGTGGAGTGTGTGGTGTGCATATGTGTGTGTATGAGTGTGTGGTGTGTGTGTGTATGGTGTGTATGAGTGTGAGATGTGCATATGTGTGTATGAGTGTGTGGTGTGTGTGTATGAGTGTGTGGCGTGGATGTGTGTGGTGTGTGTGTGGTGTGTGTATGAGCGTGTGGTGTGTATGGTGTATGTGTATGAGCGTGTGGTGTGGATGTGTGTGTGGTATGCATGTGTGTGTGTG
>JAQHUG010000041.1:418385-439571 GCA_028555095.1 Dicrostonyx torquatus
GTGTGTATGAGTGTGTGGTGTGCATGTGTGTGTATGTGTGTTTGGTATGTGTGTAGTGTGTGTATGAGTGTGTGGTGTGGATGTTTGTGGTGTGTGTATGAGTGTGTGGTGTGCATGTGTGTGGTGTGTATGAACATGTGGTGCGCATGTGTATGAGTGTGGCATGTGCATGACAGAGGCTGACATCAGGGTCTTCCTCGGTCCCCCTCTTCACTTAGTCACTGAGGTAAGGTCTCTCAGGTGAACTCAGAGCTCACGGCTATGAGCTGGTCTAGCCAGTTTGGTCCAGTGCTGGTGCTGGACTTACAGGCAGGACACTGCACGATCTAGCGTTTTCAGGAGCTCAGGGAATTCAGATTGGTTCTTGGGGTTTGAGTGTACGAAAGGGCTTTATCCTTTGAGCCATCTCTCCAGTCCTGTTTCTGTTTTATTTCCGAGGTACAGGGAATTGAACCCCGGGTCTCCTGCGCTCTCACTAAGCTATAACGTCAGCCTTCTTTTGGGGCATGATCCCTCTTGCTCAGCCTTGGGAGTAGCTGGGATTTTACAGAGCACTGCTTCCAGCCCTGGCCAGAGCAGAAGGACAAGGGGTAGGAAGGGAAGGAAAGGGAGGGGGCTAAGGGCATAGCATGGCTTCTGATCGGACTTGTGGTGGCCTCCAGTTCTCACAAGTTCATTAACCCAGGCCCCAGCTCCCATCCCACAGGAAAGAGTAGGAGCTGGCACCTCCTGCCTGCCCAGCCTGTGAGTCCGGGGCAACCTGAGCAACTGGGCACACAGGGAACAGCTTCAAAGGCAATCCCAGACCATAGAGACGCCTGTCCTGACCCTCAGGGACCAGCTGGACTCCTTTATAGGGAGAGTCACTGAAAGTGGGAAGATGGGGGACAGGAAAAGGATGTGTAGCCGAGGCAAGTGTGGGGAGGGGATGTGAGAAAAGTCCTTGGTTCTGACTCAGCATCCACACAGACCCCGTCTCTCTGCCTGCTCACCTGCATCTGCAGATCCTCCCTCTCTCCTGTCCCTTAGCTGGCATGCCACCTGTCCCCTTGGCTGGAGTGGGACCAGGGGACTGAACCAGCCCTGCACCTCAGGGTCTCAGCCACTAGAGTGTCCGCCTGTGTCCGCTGTGTTTGGTCACCCATCAGGCTCCCGAGCTTTTCCACAGAGAGCTTGCCCGAGCGCAGCTCTCACATTCATGAGGACCTCTCACCTTTCCACTCGGGACTTCCCAGGAAGGCGCTGACAAGAGCCCCACATGTTCACAGATCTCTCCTCTGGCTCTGCAAACATGTCAGGCCTCAGACATGGACCACATCAGACCTTGTGTACACCCCAGACACCTCATGAGACAAACAGCAACTCTAGCAAAAGAGGAAACTGAAGCTCAGGAGAAAGTGGCCTGTCTGATCTCACACTGCAGGGCAAGTCTACAGCTCAGCCTCCCCAGAGCGGACACCACCACTACCTTCAGCAGGAGAACAGGGGCACAGAACTTCCCCACTGTTACCTCTTGTACCCCTAGTCCTGTCCACAATGCTCCCCTTAGTAAACCCCACAGAGAGCTCCTATAAAGGCCTGGGCACCAACCCTCTGGCTCTCATAGACACCATCAGACTCAGGTCCTTTCAAGCCTTCGGGCCAAGAAGATACAGACCAGGACTTGGGGACTATGTATGTGGATCTCAGGCCATTAACGCCTGGGAAGCACACCAAAGTGTCAGACAGAATACAATCACACGAGTCAGAGTTGACACCCAATACAGGACAGGAGCCTGATGGGAGAAGTGAGGGAGTCCTGTTCTCAACAGGAATGGGGTCTGAGGGAAGATGAGGGGGACTCTAAAACCAAGTCCACAGGTACCAATGCTCTGTCTGTACCAACTCAGCCACCTGTGCCTCCCCTGCAGCGAGAAGCAACTGTGTTCACAATGGCTCCAGGTCACCCAAGGCCAGCGTAGGGTGGAAGATGCACAGTGGGTGAACCCTGCTCTCTGAAGTTAATGGGCTCCTTAGAGACTCCTTCTGGCCTGTCTGGCATAGAGAAAATTCAGGCAGCATGGATGCACTCTGCTGCCCCCACTACTTCCTCATACTTTTGTATGAGTGCTTCGGAAACAGTCCCCAAACTGCAACAGCCAAGTTCTACCTGTAATAGCAAACAAATAAACAAGGCATGGGACCGGAAAGAGAAAACACCCCTAAACAGACACAGCCATGTCAATCATTTCTCTCACTGAGAGCTAATGACACACAAAGCACCTTTCTGAGCTGTCACAATACTGCTGACTTAATCCTCCAAACAACCCTACCAAACTGTGACAGGGGCACTGACACACCCCATTTTACAGAAGAGGCAACAGAGGGGCAGAGGCATGCCTGAGATCACACAGCAAATAGGCCATGGAGCATTGCTCTCTGAACCCACACACCCAGCTGCTGCCCAAACCATGTGCTGCCCAGATGTCTGTTTGAGAAGTGTACACAGAAATGGGTGGGAGCAGGACACCAGCCCTCTCTCTCCAGAACTGTTCCCCTCTATCCCTCCTTCCCATCAGAGGACCACACCTCACACTGCAGCCCTGACAGTTGCATGAGAACCTGGATGTAGTGAGATCTACTTGGGTTCTGAGGTTCAGCAGAGTGGTCATGTGTTCTGGGCCCTCCCTTCAAAGCTGTTGAGCGCAGGCAGGCACATACCCTCTTGGAGCCTCAGTTTCCCTATCTGTAAATAGATGGCAACAAAGCTGTCTTCCTTGGAGAAGGTGAGGGGATGATGTGCCTGTGAGAGTGTCAGCTCCCTGCCTGTCCACCTATTGGAGTCAAGCCCTGGCTAGGGGCCTGTTATATCCTTGTCCCTCAGCACAGGATCTGAAGGGAGTGATGGTGCATGCCTGTAACCCTAGCACTCGGGAAGTGAAGGGAGAAGGATCGGGAATTCAAGGTCATCCTCAAGTACTCAAGTACGTGGTAAGTTCAAGGGTGGCCTGGGCTACGTGAAATCTCTCTCTCTCTCTCTCTCTCTCTCTCTCTCTCACACACACACACACACACACACACACACACACACAGACACACACACACACCACGGCCCACAGCCCTCACACTCCTGAGCACTGGTTGGAAGGGCAGAACCTCAGACTGAAGATGCACTGTAGCAAGTCTCCTGGCTCTGTGCAGCAGTAAACCAAGAGACTTTACATGCTGACCTCTGAGGATTTGGTCACCTGATTTCAAGAGTGAAAACTGGTGACAAGAAGGAGGACAGAACTGGGTGGTCCAGTCCCTAGAAGGGCACAGGACAGGAATAATCTCAACTATGAACTTGAGCCAAAATGCAGGCTGGAGTGTGGGTGACTGGTTGCTTCATCCATGGCTAGGCCCAGTGCACGAGGCACCCACACCCAGTGTTCACGGGACAGCAGAAGAGCAGTTGAGATGGTACTGAGACTCAGTCAGGACGAACCGCATGAAGAAACCCACTCATACAGACCACTGCATCCACAGATACTCCCTGTCACAAGCACACACACCCCAAAAGGCAGAATAATTCTAAGACAGAGGACTCTCAGATACACGGAGCCTCAGGGCACTAAGACACACACAGACACACACACACAGACACACACACACACACACACACACACGCACACAGCAGGCCAAGGAGCTTCTCTTCCCTCCACAATGCTTTTACCCTCTATCATCTGCCACACGCAACTCCCACTCACCCAAGACGGACAAGGACCCACGTTCTTACTGGCTAACTGCTTGATGGAGCCTCACTCTCAATAGACAGAGAGGCATCATGCCAGGCTGCAGAAAGATGGACAGCAAAGTGGCACTGTCACCTCAGGGTCCCCTGACAGGCAGCCATGCTCAATACTTACTGTATGGTTTCTCAAGTACACACATACACACACACACACACACACACACACACACACACACGACAGTGGCAATCATACCTGTCTCCAGCTACACAGACTCAGGAGAGGCCATTGTCCACTCTATCCATGGACAGGTGACAGCTCTTACCTCCAGCACCCCCACCATCAGCACCCCATCCCACATCCCACTGACCTCATTGACCACTGCAGGCTGGACTTCTGGGACACCTAAATCATGTGGACACTACAGAAATCCCAAAGTATGGGACCAAAACCCTACACAGGCCTACCATTCCTAATAAAAAAAAAAAGCCACTTACTATGGGGGTCAGTTAGGACTGTTTCAGAGAGTAATTTCACAGGTTATGAAAAGGCCTGTGACCCTAAAATATCTTCCCTCTGCTTCTGGAAATCCCCATCCCCACCCCTCTGAGATTGACTTCTGGGACAGGCTCCCACCTGAAGTTCTAGTCAGCTCCCACCCTGGGAGTGACAGCTGACAGCTGGCCTGAGAGTTGGTGAAAGATGGGCAGGGCAGGGCAGGGTCATTAGCCTTTGCCAGCTCCCACCAGGAGGGGGCACTCTGCCCCAGCACCCACCCAAGGGCTAGTCCCCTAGAAGCCAGCCCCCCCTCTTACTTAGCCAGCAAGGGAGTTCAGACAGGAGAATTTTTAACACCACCCCCATGCAAACCAGGGAAAACCAAGTACCATCCAGACTGTCCCCTGAGGAAGGCTGAGTGCTGAGGGCCAGGAAAGGACAGGAGCTCTGAGAAAAAGGAGGTGGTGGCGCTGGAGCGGGGAATTAACCAGGTTCCAAAATAGCACAGTTGGTTCTGCCTCGCTTCACCCGGCACAGTATCTGGCTGCTTCTGCTTTCGATCTGACTCACGCCTGGTGGGGGCAGGAGAGGGTGGCCAGTATGGACTGAGGCCACTGGACGACCACAAGCAGTGGTTCAGAACCCTCAGCAGAGGGGCCTTTCTCCCTGGCTCCACACCCTCCTTTCCTGCCCTACCCAAGAGTGAGCTGGCTCCAGGAAGAGTCAACAGGGCACCAAGGCTGGGGGGCTCCCTTGCCAGGGTGCTAGTCTCACCTAGCCCACCTGGGTGTCTCCAGGAATGTCAGCTGTCTGTCCCAGAATTCAGCCTTACACCTGCACTGCCTCAACACTCTGACCTCTCCAGCCTGCCAACCAGGAAGCCAGAGAGGACACTTGCCCTGAAAGCCACTTTCTCCTCTATGAAGTGAAAGGACCCTTCCAGATCAGCCTCGCAGAGCTCCGTCCTGGCCAGCCACCTGCAGCTCTTCCCTGGGGCCACATGCAGGTATGAGAGGAACATGGAAGTCTTTTTCCCCAACCACTTCTACCTTTTGCTGGTCCTTAAACACCAGCCTTTTGCGCTTCCTAGGCGGCAGAGAAGAACCCTGACCATATGTTGGGGTGGGGGCAGCATCCTGCCCCGAGTAACTATCATTCTCTCCATGTCCTTCTGCCTCCTCCAGGACTTTGAACTGTCACATTTCTGCTCACAGGAGTGTGACTCCAGCAGCAGATTCACCACATATGGAAGATGCTTGAGCCCAAACCTGTGTGACTCCAGCAGCAGATTCACCACATATGGAACATGCTTGAGACTAGGAAAGAACTAGCCAGTGTCAGGAACGGAGTAAACACATATTTGTTTGCAAAAGAAGATCCTGCCAGCTTCCTCTTTCAGTTATGGGACCTTGTAGATTCTCCACCTCTGTTAGACGCTGACTACAGCATGGTGACTGGCCCAGGGTTAAGGGACTACCTTGGACACAGATCAAAAGGAGCTGTGGAAAGAGGGCTGGCCTGACCACCTGGCTGGGTTGGGTGAGTCCAGCAGAAGCTGCCGAGGGCCATATCCCCTGGCCACGTGTGGCCCCAAGCAATCCACCTAAGCACTGTCATATGCAGCCAGAGGTGATGGCATTAGCATCTGGCCCAGTGACCCCCACATTCCCGAGCCATCCCTGGGTAAGCTCAGAGCATGATCTAAGACCCCCTCCCCCGCACCCATGAGAGGGAGCCAAGAGCACACCTCCATAATCTGCACCTTATCAGCTTCCTGCCCTTCCAGGACTTCTGGACCCTACTTTTCCAGGTAGTCCCTGGGAAACCTCCCAAATAAACTATTTAAAGCTACATTCTTTGTCAGCCAGTAGGAATCTGGCCTGAAACTGAGCTGCTAGCTCTTAAGCTTAGAAGGGCCAGCTGTGGATGAGCCAGTGACAGGAGCTGACTTCCCTGAGGGGACCCGAGAAGCAAGAATGTAAGCGTCAGTCACTGGGAAAGACTGCCAGAGCCAGATGCAGTGGCCAAATGTGTACCTAGAACACCCTGACCTATGGGCAGGTAAGAATGTGTCTAGAAGCTGAGCTGTAAGGGTGGAGGGAAGAAACGGGGCTTAGCAGAAGTGCTAACGTGCAGAAGAACACTGCATGTTGAAGGTGGTGCTGGGGCATCAGGCTCCTGGGAAACCTGGCACTGCCTTCCACCTGCAGGGTGTGTCTAGGGTAGACCTCCAGAACTTCAACGCTACGCTACAGGACCTCAGCGTGATGCTCATTTGCTAAGGCCGCTGTTGTGTTTAGAACTCAGGAGGGGGCACTTGGGACACCATCTGATTCCCATCAAGAGCACGTGCTTTGAGGCTGGAGAGCCAGCTCAACAGTTTAGAACACTGGCTGCTCCTGCAGGGGACCCAGGTCCTGTTCCCGGCACCCACATGACTGCTCACAACCATTTGTAACTCTAGTTCCATGGAATCCGAAGCCCTCTTTCTGGCCTGTGAGCACTAGGCACACACATGGTACACAGACACACATGCAAGCAAACACTCACATACATAAAATAATAATGTTAATCATGTCTTAGAAAGTGTATTTATGAAGCAGACAGGTTGAATCTCAGTTACTGGCTGAGGCTGAATTCCACTTACTGGCTGTGAGAGCTTCATGAATTTATCTCATTTGATGGAGTTTCAAGTTCCTGGTCCCTAAAATGAAATAACCTCCATTCTGGACCAAGGGTAAAGTATATAACCCAGCATCTGGCAGAGGGAGTGCTCAATAAACCTTGAGAAATGAATACCATTAATTCATAGATGGAACAAGTAGGTGGATGGACGGACATGTGGATGATGAACAGATACATAGGTAAGTCAAATAGATAGATGAATAGATTGATATAATCTATAGAGAGATAACTAGTTACATACAACAGTGGATATAATGGATGGATAGATGGGTGTAAAAAGTATGTTTTTATTTTCTTTGTTGTGTGGGAACACACCCACGCATGCATGCATGCCACAGCACTGGCAGTCACTTATCTTCTCCCATTGTGGATTCTGAGGGTTAAATTCAGGGCGCCAAGTTCGCGTGGTCTCACGTGGTCCCTGGCCTTGACCTGACAAGGCAGCTCTGACTACCTCTAACTATTGCTCCCATCCTGAGCCTGCAAACATCACTTCACCACTCGCTGGGGCCCTCATGTGCGTCTTCAATAAGACTCAGAAGTAAGGAACTCCACGGGGAAACCGCGTCACTGAGAAGTTCCTGTCCAGTCTTCAATCCTCTTTTACTTCATCTGTCTTCTGCCTGTGTGTATGTATGTGTACCACATGTGTGCCCAAACCTTGCAGGAATCAGAGGAGGGTGTCAGATTCCCTAGATTTAGAATAGATAGCTGTGAGCTACCATGTGCATGTTGGGAATTGAACCTGGGTCCTCTGCAAGACCAAAAGTACTCTTAACTGCTGGCCCAAATCTCTAGTCTCCTGTCCAGCTTCCTAGTTCATATGCTTCCCAAGGCCTATCCTGGGTTTCTCTCCTTGGAACCTCCTATAATCCTTCAGACAGCAGGTAACAGATGCCACCGCCGGGCCATGCCTGTCATCTTCATACACTGAGGGCTTGTTACATCCGCTACTGTCTCCTGGGGGCCAGGTCACAAGGGCAGGGTGCTGGGAAAGGTACAGAAGTCTGAGCAGCATGGAGGGAGGAACTGTAGGAGGAGGCAGCCTGCGTGTCCCCCTCCAGCTGTCATCCCACCTGTCCCCTTGCTAAGGCACTGAAGGAGGACTCAGGCCTCACGCCCAGGGTGGACAGGGTAGCTGGGACAGTGGGCTGTGGGAAACAGGGCTCGTGGAGTAAGTCCAACTATGAGAAGCAGGAAGACTCCACAGAGGGCATGTCTAGGGACTCTCCCCTTGGCCTTTGGACTTGGGCACAAGGCAGAAATGGGGCTCTTCTTGCCTGGAGCTAGGCTGCCCACAGCAGGTTCCTTTGCTGCAGAGGCCCCTTGAGGCTAGAAACCTGAGGAGGTAGAGACTCAGGCCAGACTCTCAGAATAGAAGCATCTAGAGGCAGAATGTCCTGCTTCCCAGTGGAACCAAGGCCTGCGAGGGGGCTCAGAGCCAATCTATGGCACCCATAGATTCTAGGCCCAGTCTCAGTCACACCTCACCTCTCTACAGCTAGAGTGGGGAAACTGAGGCAGAGCTGCTCTCCAGCTTTGGAGGCTTGCTCTCCCCACCAACCAACCATTCCTTGATTGGTGTTCACCTCACTTTACACAGACGTGGGGGTGCCCCCTTACAGCCCAGGATATGCAGTTCACCAGGAAGAAGTTTGGCTTGCCTCCCGGCTCGGCTCTGAAGAGCTGGAGTCATGCCATTTCAGGTCAGCCTGGAAGGGGGACTAGTGGTTGAGCAGCTGAGCACTCCTGCCCCGACCCCAGGACTCTCCTGATCACCAGTCCCCTACCCCCTCACTGCAGTTTGAGGGCTCAGGCCTTTGTGGGAGCTGCTGAAGAGACTAGGGAGCCACTGCTGTTGATAGCGCCGGTGCCAGGCCCATGACGCAGGCCTGAGGCCCAGGCACACAATGGGGCTGTGTGTGCACCCAGCATTACTCTGGAGTAGAGCTAGGCAGGCCAGCATCTGGGTTCAAGCCAAGAATTCATTTCCCTGGAGAGAGCCTCCCACCCATCACAGGCAGCAGGGCTGGAGCAGGGGCTGCAGGGGTAAGCAAGTTCTTCCTACCCTCAGTCCAGGGAGAATGGACAGGCCAGGGACAGGCACTAGGAACAGGACTCCTGAGTCTACCCGCTGGCTGCCTGCTCCCTTGTGAGGGATTCTGGACCTCTTACATAATGAAACAGTGTATTCCTGGGATTGCAGCCTCTCCAGTAGTCAGACAGATGGTAGAGGGACAAGAGAGTGGGCCTGGTCCCATCTGTAGGACCTTACTGCTACCTCTACACTTGCTCAGGTGTGGACTCCATCTGTACAAGTTTCTGAGACACTCAGGACTTCTGGTCACCCAGCCTGTACAAATACCCTTAGGGTGCCCTGGGAGAGTTTCTGGCACCCTCCCTGGGGGAATGAGTCACCAGCTGGCTGCATCCAGGGTGTCAAGCAGGCGTTGGGCAGGTTCAGCTGCCTGCTCCCCTCCTTGGCAGGTCTCAAGCTGGAAAACCACTCAGTTGGTATCAGGTGTTGACCACAGTGTCCCAGACTGGAACTGGACAGGCACTTCCCTCAGGAGCAGGGATTGCCTGGTGCCTGGATTCTGGGGCTTGATGCCTCCTGGTCCCCATGTTATCTCCTTTAGCCTACACTGCAGACAAGGACATTGGACCGCAGGAAAAGGCAGCCATTTCCCCCAGGAACAAGCAAGGTTTGAGCAGGCAGGAGAGAGAATAGAGTGCCTGAAGGCCCAGGGAAAGGGAGGAAGCCAAGCTACCTAGATCTCAGGCTGAGGCCCAAATGGGACAGGCCCCTTTGCTGAAGCCACTTTCCAATCTCCTGAGCCTGGGGAAGCACCTGGTGACAGGAGCTCACTGCCCTTGCTCCCTCTGGGGCTCTGCACCAGGTTTCACACACTCCTTCACACAAATGTGGGGCCCCAAAGGCTTCTGCCCACACTCCCCAAAGGTCACACACAAATGTCACAGTGACAACCTTTGTCCATCAGACACAGATGGATGGCTACTCATCTGATGGCCAAAGACCTCAATCTCCCTAACCAAGTGACAATAGGTTACAGGCATCCCATTAGCTTCACACAGTACTGTCTCAGAGCATACTTAAGCCGTGTGTGTGTGTGTGTGTGTGTGTGTGTGTGTGCACGCATTTGCACCACCATCATTACCCTGAGAGATTGCTCCTGTGCCCTGAGAACAGAGACTATGAGGTCAGTGAGACCTTGTGGAGACCGACCCTTTACTCTCACAGATGAGCAGATGGCTGGGAGGAGCCTACATTCAAGGTTATGATGGAGTCTGGCACCCAGGGCTGGGCTAGTGCAAGGTTAGTTCGACACAGCAGGAGACAGGGAATCGGAAAGGGGCAGGAAGAGGAAGGTGGAAAGAGAGGTCACTATGCTATTCCCACTTTTCTGGGCTGTCATGCTGGGGCCATTTCACAGCTTTCTTTTTTTTTTTTTTCGAGACAGGGTTTCTCTGTGGCTTTGGGGCCTGTCCTGGAACATTTCACAGCTTTCTGTGCAGGGTATGGGGGCCTCTACATAGTAGGGCCTCTCCATCCAGGGTCATTCCACCTGTAAGAGCTGGCTCAGAATAACCACTGTCTTCAAGTGTGGAAGAACAGCTATGCCAGGCTCAAAGATCTACCCCAGAGCAGCTCATCTGTGTCCCACACTGAGGGATACTCAGCACCAAAGGGTCCGTGCCATCAGTACCCTCTGGAGTCACCAACGGGAGGCAGAGGACAGCGATGTGGGCAGCGATGTGGGCAGAGGACAGCGATGAGCCCCAGGCCCACTGAAGCAGCAGACAAACACATGGAGCCCTTAGACTAAAGCAACGGACGGGGAGAAGGGAGGGTCACCTCTACCCCAGACAGTCACAAGGTACCTCCATGTTCTCAGGACCATAGCTTTGGAAAGTATGGGGTGCATGATCAAGACACCGTGTATGAAATTTCCAAGGAATAATATACACACTATAAGAAATGAATCAACACTGGTTGGTTTATTTTAAGGATTGGTTTGTTTATTTTCTCTGGCTCCTCATCTGGCCAGAGGAAACAGATGAGGTGTGTGTGCCATGGAGTCCATAGGGGACAAGGCCCCTGGCTCCAAATGCCAGCGTCTTTTCCACAGCTCCAAAGCAAGAGGGAGGACACTGCCAGAGCCATCTCCCTAACAGTCCCGGCTTCAGCCCCATGCGCACCCGTGCATGTGACCAGGCAGTACAGCCTGCATCTTGCATGTGCAATAATGTGGGGAATACGCCCAGATTCCAAGTCACCTTTGTGCCCTTAACCCCTCATGGCTGCTGCTGTGTCAAAGCCAGCACTGTTACCAAGCCTGCCATAACCAATCCCAGGAGTCATCCGACATGGAGGGAAACTGAGAGATCCTCCTTCTCAGCCCCTCAGTATCATCCACATCTCCCTGTCTACCTCAGGCCTCCTCCTTGACTGCCCCCATTTCATTCTGGTGTGGGGCCTGCTTCCCTTTTCTGAGTCTCTTGTCTGCAGGGGGTCAAAGGCCAACTGGACCTACTGATGGCTACCTAGAGAAGTCTATGTGCTGACCTTCAGCCTCTGCCTCCACACTGCCCCCATCACAGCACTGGGGCAGGATAAAATGACAAGAGAGAGCAACACGGAGCACAAACATGACACCTGCCACACACCCAGCTTCAAGTGGTGACAGGGGTGATATAGGAGGCCGCCCCAGCTCTCCACTAGCCCCCAGAAGCATCCACAGGGGTCGCCGTGCACCACATGCTGGCAACACTTGGAACCAGAACTAAAAATAGACTCCACAATGAGTCACAGCTAAGAACAAGCAGGCAAACAGCCCTCCAGGAAAGCACTCTGCCAGAGAAGCACCACCTCCTGCCCTTCCCAGCCCGTCACAGAGGAGCCCTGTCTCTGCACCTGCACAGCCAGGCAAGGTGTGACTACACACCCAAGCACAGGGCATCTCCAGCGCCCACACACGCACAGCACAGGGCATCTCCAGCGCCCACACACCCACAGCACAGGGCATCTCCAGCGCCCACACACCCACAGCACAGGGCATCTCCAGCGCCCTGCACGAAAGGTAGAGATAACAGGCATGGGAGCTTCAGATATGCCTAGTGCAGAGGTAAACTGAGGCACTAAGGCACGTTTCTTTCCCTAACACCAATTCTCAGCAGGGCATGAAGAAGACGGCCATGCCTCTGGCTGGTACCTCTGCTTACCTGTGCAATGGGTTTCCAGAGCCAGCCAGACCAGCTCTTTCCAGAGGGGGGCAGAGACCAGAGAGGGCAGCAGTATCACACAAGAATGATAACACACAGCAGGTGAATGCAGAGGAGTCTTAGCCGATTGGACCCCTGGCTGGGGTCTCCTCCAGAAACCACGGGCTCGTCTCATTTGTGCACTTCTGTAGCTGGAAGCTGGGGACTTGGTGACACACACATTCTACCACAGGAACTCCTCTCCACAGCAATGCAGCAAGATAGTATGAAGGTTTTATTTCACAGAGGGGAGCCCTAGCCCCAGAGAACAGAAGGGCAAGACAAAGCCATAGCGCCATGCACCAGCCTTTGAAGTGTCCCCCGGGAACCACATGTTAGGCACACAAGACATTCTCATGCTGGGACCTAAGGATGGGGGCTGGAAAAAGGGGGTCAGAGCTCTTGGTGCACAAGCCGTCCAGGAAGAAAGGACAGAAGAAGAGGGACGGGGTCCCAGGCCAGTGTTTATCTCAAGTCAGAGCACCTGGTCCAGCCTTAGGGAGGTCACAGCCTCATTCCAGGTCCACCTAGGAAATGCGGCTTTGAACATCAGAACTTCAACGCCATGAGGCACAACAGAGAGACAGGAGGATTAGAAGGGCTGGGGGATGACTCAGCAGGTAACTGTCCTACAAAAGCAGAAGATCCTGAGTTCAAATCCCCAGGGAAAAAAAAACATACAAAAGCCAGGTGTGGATGCATTTGCGACTGTAACCCAGTACTGTGTAGGGAGCAGGGCACTGAGGCTTGCTGGACCTGTCTAGACCCAGGCTCAGTTAGATGGCCTGTCTCAAGGGAGTACACACACACACACACACACACCACATACATGTTCATACATATACACATGCAAAATTAATTTTAAACAAATATTAGTGCATCAAAGGCTCTAACAGTCCAGCAAAGAACTGGCCCCACTTTGTATACTATGTAAGCACTCCACCACTACGCTACACCCCAGTCCTCATTTTTTGCCTTTTTGTCTGTTTGTTTTTTCAAGACAGGCTTTCTTGTCAGGTGGCAGTGGTGCATACCTTTAATCCCAGAACTTGGGAAGCAGAGGCAGGAGGATCTATGTGAGTTCGAGACCAGCCTGCTCTACAGAGCTAGTACCAGGGCAGGGTCCAAAGCCACAGAGAAACCCTGTCTCGAAAAACAAAACAAGCTGGGCGGTGGTGGCACACGCCTTTAATCCCAGCACTCAGGAGGCAGAGGCAGGCAGATCTTTGTGAGTTCAAGGCCAGCCTGGTCTACAAGAGCTAGTTCCTGGACAGGCTCCAAAGTTACAGAGAAACCCTGTCTCGAAAAACCAAAACAAAACAAAACAAAAAGACAGGGTTTCTTTGGGTAGCCCTGACTGTCCTAGAACTTGCTTTGTAGACCACGATGGCCCTGAGCCCAGAGATCCACCCATCTCTGCCACCCCAGCTCTGGAACTACAGACATCCACTATGTCCAGCTCTCTCATTTTGCTGTATAGGGGCTGGAGAGATGGCTCAGCAGTTAAGAGCACTGTCTGGTCTTGCAGAGGACCTGGGTTTGGTCACAAGCACTGGTGACTGAAGCTCCAGGGGATCTGATGCACTCCTCAGGCCTCTGTGGGCACCATGAACGCAGATGGAGCACACGCAGACTGCAAGCACTCACACGTACATATAAACAAAGATAAATAACTAGCATACATATGTATAAATACAACTGGTATTATAATATAGTTACACAATGTAGAATAATTAAACCAAGTTAATTAACATGTCTGACACCTCAAATATTTATCATTGATGGTGGTGATAACATTTAAAGATTTGATCTTGCTATTTTGAAAACATGACATCATAAGTCACTGAACTGCTGTTCTGTGTGGTGTGCCCCAAGTGCAGAGTAACATTTTCTTGTTATATTGAGATTCTGCCCCCTTTGGAGGGCACTTCCCATCTTCCATCATCCATATTGCACTTTTCAAATTCCACCTTCCATACCTGCTTGGCCACCAAAGCCATTGACAGAAACTGTCCTGGAAAAATGCCTAGGAGATTCGGGCTTATCAATTCGAAGACTTTGTAGAGAGGTTAACAGGAGCCATGAGAATCTGAAGTGAACCCAAACCAAGGGCAGTTACCATTTCTGGAAAGTTCTATCAGTCCTGTGGGCTATAGTAGGCGAGCTCTTCTGCCACAGAGACCTCCTTCTTAGGCCACTTGGGGACCTAGAGGGCAAGGACAGGATCGGTTGTGTGACAGAGTCCAGGTCCACGTGAACAGAGAACTTTGCAGCCCTTAGTTCACAGTCAAGCAGCAGGTACTCCATATGGGCAGCTTTTCATCAAACACCACACTGCAATGGGACTCATGCCCAAGTCTCTGGGCTCGGTGCTCAGCAGACAGAACACTGCCCACAGCTTTCTGGAAATTGGGGGTTACTTTGGCCACCAACCCTCCCTGGCAACATAAACCTCAAGTTGGGGCTCCTTGGAAGCTCAATGAAAGGAGTACTCCAGAGGCCGGGGGTTGCCAGACCTGGTCTCGCCCCTGGGACCTTAGCAAACCTCCTCCACTCAAAGCTAGGGATAACCCAGGCCTGACATGACCAGGGTTCTCCCCATAGCTCCTCCTACTGCCCTCAGTCACAGGGTGGGGAGGAAGGGGGATTCTCCAGACAGGCAGCTGATGTCCTCATGACCTTCCTCAGCCATCCCAGCCTGAGAGACCACAAGAGTAACCCACTCGGAGCTCCCACACTTCCTGCCATCCGTTTATCAGTGCTGAGTCACAAGATGGGCAGGCTGTCAGTGGGTTAGGACGCCCACTCTACAAACGAGACACTGAGGCCCAGAATGGGCCAAGTACTTGCCAAGGCTAGGCTTTAAGGAATGAAAAGGCTTTGGGTCCCTGGAGCAGGTCACAGACTAGCCCCCCCCCTCCCGGAGCTAGCTGGGGCTGCAAGGCCAAGACAAAATTCAGGAGGTTACAGAGCAAAGAGGGAAAAAGGCGAAACCCTCTGTTTCTCCCAGTTACTGCAAGCAGGGAGGGGGACATTGCAGCCATGACTGCTCAAAACTACCCCACCATCTGGGAGTGATAGAAACAGCCCTTCCTAATGTCCCCAGACGATGCCCACCTAACCTGCAACCTCTACCAATAAGGAACTGCCCCTCTAGAGGCTGTCTAATCCCTAGACCATACAGCCAAGCACGCTAGGAACTGTCACCTCTCCCACCCCTGTCCTCCACTGCTTGTGTTTCTGAAGAGCTGGGCCCTGAAGCCTGACCCCCAAGCCATCTCTGGGTTTAAGGATGGCTACCTCAGCCCAGCTGGGGTTCTGGGCCTCATAATCAATAGGTACTGCACACACCCTGCACAGGAGAGGGAGTCTCTATGGCAACAGCCCTGAAGTTTTTAACCATGACTCACAGAAAGATGTATTTCATTTGACCTTGGAGGTGCACACACAAAACCAAGTTCCTGATCTACTGGCACTGTGCAACACACTCAAATAGTTCTGTTCTATTGTGTACGTGTGTGTGGTGTGTGTGTGTGTGATACGTGTGCACATACACATGCCAGAAGAGAACACCAGGTTCCTGCTCTATTACCCTCCCCCTCGTTCTTATGAGACAGGGTCTCTCGCCAAAACTGGAGCTCACTGTTACAGCAAGCTCTTGGAATCCCCATCTCTGACTCCCAACACTGGAGTTACAGGCATGCACGGCCATTCCTGGCTTTTATGTGGGATTCAAACACACGTCCTTATGCTTCTCTATGTAACCCTGGCTGTCCTGTAACTCATTCTGTAGCCCAGGTGGGCCTCAAGCTCACAGAGATCCTCCCGCCTCTGCCTCCCGAGTGCTGGGATTAAAGGTGCACGCCACCACCGCCCAGCTTCCTTTTATTCCTTTTTAGTTTTTAAAAATGTTCATGGAGGGCTGGAGGGATGGCTCTGTGGTCAGGAGTACTTCCTGCTCTTCAAGAGGACCTGAGTTTGGTTCTCAGCATCTATATCAGGGGGCTCACAGCCATCTGAGACCTCAGCCCCAGGAGGGATGGGACGCCCTCTTCTGGTCTCTACATGCACCTGCATGCACATGGTACACACTCACACAGAAACATACATAATCTTTTTCTTTTTCTTTTTTCGAGACAGGGTTTCTCTGTAGCTTTGGAGCCTGTCCTGGAACTAGCTCTTGTAGACCAGACTGGCCTCAAACTCACAAAGATCCGCCTGCCTCTGCCTCCTGAGTGCTGGGATTAAAGGCGTGCGCCATCCGGGCCGGCCATAATCTTTTTCTTAACAGCAGTAAAAACTGTTCATGGAGCCCATAGCACTGATTTCATGAGTTAATTAGTGACCTGGTCCATAGTTCAAAAGAGCCCTCCATGTCTAATTGCTACAATCCCAAGTCTAGCAGGTGGCCCGCTACCCTTGTTGCTATGCTACCTGACCTTGTCCTTCCCTTCTCTGTAACAAGTAGGAACTGTTGGGTCCCACAGTATGAAGAAACTGAGGCTCACGGCCACACAGTAAATAACTCAGAATGCACAGTCAGATATCTATCATACTACTCTCCATCGGAGATAATCAATCACCTTGGCAGGTGAATCTCTGCGAATTTGAGTCCAGCCTGATCTACAGAGCAAGTTTCAGGACAAGCTCCAAAGCTACAGAGACACTCTGTCTCAAACAAACAAACAAACAAACAAAGATAACCACCTTGAAGGCTGGGATGGTAGAGCATTGGCAAGGCCTGATGTAGACCCCAGAATACCCCAGGACAGTGTTCTACCACACGCACAGACATAGTGGCTGGGGGGAAACATGCTAACAGGTGCAGGATACTTACTGGGTGCCAGGCTCTGCGTCTGAGATCTTTTGTCTTTAATACCCATGATGAGCACATGAAGCGGGGACTACACCTGTCACCTCCATCTTAGAGATGGACATGGTGGGGTGGGGGGCAATGTGAGCAAGCTACCTGCCAGGATCACCCAGCTGGAAGGCTGCAGGGTCCAAACCCAACAGAAACGGGACGGCCCTCAACTAACACATCCTATCTATGTGACCTATAAACTAGGACTAGACACAAGTCTAGGGAAGTGAGCAGCCGCATGCCCGACTGGGGCTGGCTCCTAATTTCCCATGATTCTCACCACGCTCTCGGCACACTCCCCCTTAACTGGACCTTTCTCCTTCTCCTCCTGCCTTCAGCCAAGCCCTGCCCAGTAGGCTGAGGCAGAAGATGGAGAGGCTGGTCCCCATTACATGGCCAGACAACATCTCAGTGAAAGAAAGCCCTGAGTCAGAGCGGCCGGAGGGGGTTTTCCTCTCTGAAATGTCACACACATGCACACACGCTTGCATGGACCTGGGAAAGGGTGCCCCTTGGAAGGAGGCCCCTGGGGTGTTCAGCTCCACTCCCCCACTCAAGCCCCAGTCATTTCCTCCTTTTCCCCAGTGCTGCTTCTCACCCAGCCCCCTGCACCTCGGTGAGAGGAAGTTGCACAATCCCCTGGGAGCTGCAAATGTGGCGGAGGATTACTCACAGCACAGAGGGAAGCTCCAGCCTGAAGCCTCTTCCCCTCTCCAGGCAGGCCGGCCGGCTCCAACCTCCGCAACCCCAGGTTCCAGTCCTAGACAGTCTTTCTTAGTCACCAATTCAGCTTCAGGGCACCCAGAGAGAATGGCCAACACAAACCTCCCAGAGAATACCAAAGTTCTGCACCTTCCCGGCTAGCCACACACCTTGGTCTCTAGGCACCCAGTTCACGGTCGGTCTTATATGGCCCTTCTAGAAGTGAGAGACCCCAGTGTCACCCAACAGGCTCTGGGCGGCCAGGAGCCAAAGCACTCGGCCTGGTGGGAAAGCCATTCTTGTGCACAGGTGATTTCTATGGCTCTCCTCTGACAGCCTCCGTGCACAGGTGACTTGGGTGGCTCCTAGGCCTCTCCTGACAGATGGTGAAGGAGTGACAGTGGGTCCCCGTGCCCACAGGTAGATATTGGTCTGAAAGAGCAGGCAGGTATTAAGCTGTCATCAGTCCTTGTACCCCAGAATGGAAGAGCTCACTGGGCCCTTCTCTCCAGCATATTTCAGAGGTGTCGTGGGGAGAGTGGACTCCTGGAGAAGGCAGAGGCCAGTGAGATGAGGGGAGCCTAGAGGAGAAAGGACGATTATGACTCTGACTTGCCCTGGGCTAACAGACAGGAAGGAATGTGAAGGGTGAGCAGAAGCCTGGCTGGACGTGCGGAGCCCCAGTGCTGCCCTGGACCTGCAGTGGGGCCTCAGATAAAGAGCAGCGTAAGTACCTCTTTATCACCCCCACCTTAGCTTGGACTCCAGCTAAGGACAAAGTCAGAAGGGGTTCTTCCTGGGCCCCAGGGCTCCCACGGAGCCCCACATTTCTGCAGTCTTCATCAAAAGCCTGGGGCCATCAGGGTGGTTTCCTGCAGGAGGGTCCACAGCCCCAGGTTCACCAGCTGATGCCTCTAGTTCAGTGGACAGGGACAGCGTGGGGGGAGGGGCGCACAAGAAAGCCAGTCTTGTCTGGGAAACATAGTAGCCCTAGGGTCCTTATAGAACTGCTTCCCCAACCCCATTAAGGAATGGTAGCAACCCTACCATTCCCATTTTTCAGATGGAGAAACTGAGGCACAAACCACTTAAGTAACTCCTCAGAGGCCATACTACTGAGACTTAGGACCAGGCCATGTTCTGATATAGGACAACTTGTCCTTTATAGGATGCTTTGTAGTGTCATCAGACATTGACAAATGTGCTCTGGCCAGTAAACTGCTCCCCCCTGAGAACTACTGCCCTGGGAGTGGCTGAAAGTCAAGGGCCTCCTGATTCCAGCGGGAGGTACAGAATCCTCCTCCTCTGCCAGATGCACTACGCATGAGGGTACCCCCACAG
This sequence comes from Dicrostonyx torquatus, assembly GCA_028555095.1. Taxonomy (NCBI): domain Eukaryota; kingdom Metazoa; phylum Chordata; class Mammalia; order Rodentia; family Cricetidae; genus Dicrostonyx; species Dicrostonyx torquatus. The sequence continues at coordinate 437,469 of JAQHUG010000041.1, forward strand.
CAGGCACTGCCACTTGGGGTTCCCTCCCATTCAAGCAAGACTTACAGGCAGCTGTCCAGTACTACAGCAATGGCCTTTCCCTATTTTGATCAGAGACCCCTTATATCATTGAACAGAAAGGAAGAAAGGAAAGAAACTGATCAATCCTAATTAAAAATCCATTCCCTATCCTCAGAAATGAGACCGTCATTACCATTCCTCAGTATTCTTGGGACTCATGCCAGGATCCCTTTGGATGCTAAAATCCAGAAATGTTTAGTGTCTCTTACAGGACATCTAACCCGATGCACATCCCCCTATATTCTTTAGTCATGCCTAAGTTACTCCAAAACCTAACAGGATTGTATTGTTTAGGGAACAGTGGAAGAAAAGCTGTGTGCGTATTAAATACAGGTGTATTGTTACGCAGGCGTACACACACAAAAGTGCAGTGCCCACAGAATTCAGAAGAAGGTGCTGGATCCACCCAGATGGTGCTGGGAATCAAACTGAAATGCCCTGAAAGAGAAGCAAGCCCTCTTAACCAGTAAGTCTCCTTTTCAGACACTTTTAATCTGAAATCAGTTCATTCTCAGATGTAGGACTCAAAGATAGAGGGCCCACTGTATACGCCAATTAGTTACCGCACTTGCTAGCAAACATATGCAAAACATAGATCTACTTTTAAAATGGAGAGACAGCTCGGGGGTGAAAGCACTTGGTGTTCTTCAGAGGACCCAGCTTTGGTTTCCAGCACCCACATGGTAACTCCAGTTCCAGTGGACCCCACAACCTCTTCTAATCTCTGCAGTTACTGAGCACACATGTGCACATAATTTTTAAAAGTTGAGGATGGGAATGTTAATTATACCTGTGATAAGACACCAGGTGGTAGTGGCGGCGGCAACACATACCTTTAATCCCAGGAGAGGCAGAGGCAGTCAGATATCTGAATTCCAGCCAGCCTGGTCTATCATAGTGAGTTCCAGGACAGACAAGGCTACACAGAGAAACCCTGTCTCAAAAAACCCCAAATAATAGTAATAAAATAAAAATAAAGTCGAGAGTAGTAAGTTCTGAAAGGGAAGAAAAGTTGTTTCTTTTTGTTGTTGACTTGCTTTAAAGGGTCTCCCTATGTAAACCAGGCTGGCTTTGAACTCAAAGAGATCTACCCGCCTCTTCCTGCTGAGTGCTGGGATCAAAGGTGTGTGCGTCCCATCATGGCCTGTTCTTAAGAGCTGATTTTAGAGTTCACGTTACTGTCTGTGTCTCCATGCAGGTGTTTGTTATCTGGGGAGTACCCTTCATTGAAAAGATTTATTTTATCTTTGTGTATGTGTGTGTGCACGTTTGTACGTGCAAGTGTACAAGGCACCCTTGGCAGCCAGAAGAGGGTGCCACATGCCCCGGAGCTGGAGCTGCCCCATGTGGGTGTGGGGAGTCCAACCAATGAGTCTTAACCAGTGCGCCATCTCTCTAGCCCTTTGCGCTCCCTCCTTATTTATTTGTTCTTTTTATGCACTCGCTCATTTGTGGACTCCTGAGGAAGTCAGAGGAAGACTCAGGCCGCGGAGCTGACAGTGAGAGCCATCCTGCTGACACAGTCACTCTGTACTTTGTGTATCTATGCCATGTTGGGCAACCATGCTGCGTTTCACAATAAAACAGGGCAGGAAAGAACAAGATATGGATAAATAGCAATAGAAATTCTAACATTTTCTTCCCACACCTGGCTTTAGAAAACACTATAATTAGGCTTGAAACACTTGGATGATAACCTATCATTAGTCACGGTTCTAGAGTGTGTGATGATGCTTCGGCCCTCTCGATAGAGACCCCCCCAAAGTGCCCAGTGTGGCCCAGGCTGTAGGCTGTCCCTCGGCCAACCACAGCTGGCTACCTCAACCTCTTTCTCACCCTTCTCGGATGCCCCTTCCTGCTTAAGGGCAGAGTGAGTGTGTCAGGCCATGTGTCTGCACTCCATCCTGGGTCAGTCCTCTAAGGGCCCAATGGCAGGACCTGGAGGCTCTGGACTTGGGGTCATTCCCTGAGCATGAGGAAAACAGGAAGACAGAAAAAGAAATAAAGTGGATGGAGAGAGTGAAAGAGAGAAAGAAAGGGGGG
>JAQHUG010000041.1:466634-504186 GCA_028555095.1 Dicrostonyx torquatus
GGAGAGGAGAAGAAAGGGGAGGGGAGAGGAGGGGAAGAGAGGAGAAGGAAGGGGAGGGGAGGGAAGGAGAAGGGAGGGGAGGGGAGGGGAGAGGAAAAGGAGAGAAGGAAGGGGAGGGAAGGGGAGGGGAGAGGAAAAGGGGAGAAGGAAGGGGAGGGGAGGAGAAGAGAGCAGATGAGTATCCCCAAAGAACACTGGGCTAGTCCCTGCTCTCGGGTCAGCTGGGGATGCTGCACAGCTGTCCATATAACAGAGGCAGAGGCTTTGGATGACAGAATCTGGAATCCCTCGCCTTTGAATAGCCAATGCATTTACTATGACACATTTTAGCATATACACGGAATAAGAGTTCTTCAAGGACTGATCTCCTTGCTCCTAAGGAGCTAGCTGGTCCCCAGGCTAGTCATCCAGAACACTGACAGCCAGCTGGGGACTCTGGAGTTTGCAAGTGTTGGACTTCTGTCTGTCAGCTCCTAAGCCAGCCCCAACAAGGGGGGCAGTTTCCAGAAACATCCACCCTGTCCTCTGGCCGAAGCATATACCAAAGGAGGTGAGGCTGGAGGTAATGGGCAGGTAACCCAGTTCAGTTGTGTCCATGTGAGCTGCAGACCTGGAGGCAGCACCTCTCAGTGCCCTCCCTAGCTCCCGGTCCTCTAAAGGTGGTCCCTTGTGAGAACCTGGATCTGTAGGGACCCCAGCATGCCCCTCTCCTCCAACCCTCAGAGCTGGACAGTCTTAACTAGTGCCAAGACAAAGCACAATCAAGAGGAGCTATTTGAAAAACAAAACTGGCACCCCTGGGCTGGCACAAGGCTGGCCATCACCTGACTTCTTTATTCAACCACTTATTTTGTTCCAAAGGACAGCACCCACAGGGGTTTTTAATTATTATTATTACCTTTATTTATTTATATTGGTGCACATGCCATATATAGCACATATGTAGAGACCAGAGAACAACTTGGGGAGTCAGTTCTCATCTTCCACTTTACTGTACATCCTGAGCATCTAACTCAGGTCCTCGGTTCAAGGCCAGCCTAGGGTAAATGAGATCCTATCTCAAAAAGAGAGATGGGGAGGTGGTTTGAGCTGAGAGGGTGAGGCAGAAAATAATCATAAGTTCAAGGCTAGCCTGGGGCTGCTACACAGTGAATTTCAGGCCTACCTGGGCTATATAAATACCTGTCTTAAAAAGAAAAATATCCGGGCGGTGGTGGCGCACGCCTTTAATCCCAGCACTCGGGAGGCAGAGGCAGGTGAATCTTTGTGAGTTCGAGACCAGCCTGGTCTACAAGAGCTAGTTCCAGCACAGGCTCCAAAGCCACAGAGAAATCCTGTCTTGAAAAACCAAAAAAAAAAAAAAAAAGAAAGAAAGAAAGAAAAATAATAATAAGGGCTGGAGGGATGGCTGCGTGGATAAGAGCACCCACTGCAATTACCTAAGACCTGAATTGGGTTCTTAGCACCCACATTAGTAGATACACAACTGTGTGTAACTTCAGTTCCAGGAGATAATGCCTCTGGCCTCCTCGGGCACCCACATTCATGTGCACAGCGCCCCCTACACATACACAGTTTAAAAAATAAAATAAATCTTTAAAGTAATAATAAAGATGATGATGATGATAAAGCAATTTTAGCACAGAAGCCAGAGGATCTGGGTGTGAACTCTTGCCCACCTAGCCATGTGACTAACCACGTGACACAAAACAAGTCTCAGGCTCTCTGAGCTTCAGGGTTTCCCAGTACAACCAGTTGCTGATCCTGCGTGTTGGAGGTGTGTGAGGCAGACACAGTGGAGGATGGTGACTGGCCCATGGCTCCCGTGAAGTTCATCTTCACCCTGGACCTTGCTCACAGCTAATGCTGTCAGAGGGAGAGGTTGGGTGGGAGGATCATACATTCCAGGCAGGTGAAGCCACAAAGAGGTTTGAGGAGAGTGTGGGAGAAAAGAAAAGACGGGGTGGGGGACTGAGGAAGAGATGAGAAGAGGGAAGACGAGGGGGGGAGAGAAGAAGAGGAAGGGGGAGAAAGGGAGGAAAAGGAAGAGGGAAAAGTTAGGCGGGAAGGGGGTTGTAGCCTTTTCTGTTGGGAAGGCGGATAGAAATGATCCCTAATCCCCTTCCCAAGCCCAACACCACAGGGTTGAAGAGTGGCTTCCTCCATCCCAGGTGGGGACAGATGAGGCCTCAGGGCCCAGCAGTGGAAACTTAGTGTCACTGATGCAGAGAAGGGCAGGCTCTGGCCAACTGCAGGGAGGGAGAGTGAACGGCAAAGACGCAAGTGCAAGAAGCCACTCTCTCCAGAGCTCCCGCAGAGGTGACCAGTGCAGTCTCTTTGTAAGCTGGTGGTGGTGGTGTGCCCAAACCCGTGAGGGGAGTCTCTGAGGTTTAGGGCCCTTGATTGGCTGACATTTGTCTAGGGATGTCCTGTTGAGGTGTGCTCTTGGAATGCCAGGCATTTCCTTTGAATGGTCTGCTCTTGGGTGGGGGTCGGGCAATCTTGGCCTGTGGTTCCTTCTGCAGCCAGGTGTTGTCTTGGGGGGTAAACTATTGAGACTCCAGACTCCATTTAAATTCATTGATGGCCAGAGTCCCACGTGATAATGGTTGGAAGTAAAGAACTTCCTCTGGGAGACTTGCCCAGACTTAGATTATCATGGCTGGCCTCCACAGTAGCACGTGCCTAAATCTTCATCCTCAGCTCCACAGCAAATTTGGGGCTGCATGAGATCCTATCTCAAACAGCCATGACAAGACTAGATCCACATCCCACCCACAATCTTTCTGTCTATTTCACAGCTTCCCAGCTTGTCCTGCCTTCAAATGCCATTGAGGGAAACTGTCTTAGGGTTACCATGGCTGTGATGAAACACCCTGGCCAAGGAAACTTGGAGAGGAAAGATTCTTTGGCTCACACTTCCACATCACAGACTGTTATAAAAAATTTAAAATGCTGCAGGACCCCCGGCAGCAGTAGGCAGCAGAGACGCTGTAGGTTCCCAAGCAGTGGTAGCAGGCCATGTGGTGGCAGGCAGCGGGCCCTGAGAGCAGCCAGTCCCAGGCAGAGATGGCTGCCAGTCCCCGAGCGGTGGCTGGTCCCAGGCACGGAGACACGTGGCGGGCGGGCAGGAGCCAGAGACATGGATAGGCACACCATGCAGAGTAAAGTTAAACGTGTATTAGGGTTATGGAGGGGAAAGGGGAGAAGAAGAGACAGAGAGAGAGAGGGAGAAAGAGAGGAGATACAGAAGACACAGACAGAAGTGTGGGGGGGGGGAGTGGGGAGAGAGAGAGAACCTGCCTCTCCGAGAGGAAAACAGGAAAGAGAGAGCTCTCAGGCCGGAAGCTGAAGATCAGCCTGCCTCAGCGGATGGGGGACTGGGCATGGCTTTTCTCTTAAAGCGCCAGAACCACAACACAGACCATTATCAAAGGAAGTCAGGAGAAGGACTCAAGCAGGGCTGGAACCTGGAGGCAGGAGCTGATGCAGAGGCCATGGAGGAGTGCTGCTTACTGGCTTGCTCTCTGAGGCTTGCTCAGTCTTTTTTTCCTCATACAATACAAGCCAGCCAAAGCTTCCCTTCCATTCACCTCTTTCCCCTGCCCTCCCTTCTTCCCCAGATCCACTGCTCCATTTCTCTTTAGAAAAGATCAGGCCTCCCAGGGAGATCAACCAAACACAGAATGACAAGTTACAATAAGACCAGGCACACATATCAAGGCTGGATGAGGCAACCCAGTAGGAGGAGAAGGGTCCCAAGAACAGGCAAAGGAGTCAGAGACACCCCCACTCCCACTGTTAGGAGTCCAACAAACACTGTGAGCTAAACAATCACAGCACAGACCCATGCGGGTTCCACGACTGCCGCTTTTGTCTCTGTGAACCTGGTGAGCCCTGCTAAGTTGTTTCTGTGGGTTGCATTCTTGGGGTGTCCTTGACCTCTCTGGCTCCTACAATCCTTCCTCTCCATCTTCTGCAGGGGTCCCCAAGCTCCACCTATTAGTTGGGTGTGGGTCTCTGCATCTGCTCCTGTCAGTTGCTGGAGGAAGCCTCTGATGAAGATGGGGCTAGGCACTGATCTATGAGTCTAGCAGAATATTCCATTGACTTCTTTCTTTCTTTCTTTCTTTCTTTCTTTCTTTCTTTCTCTCTCTCTTTCTTTCTCTCTTTCCTTCCTTCTTTTCTTCTTTCTTTCTTTCTTTTTCTTTCTTTCTCTCTCTCTCTTTATTTCTTGGTCAGTTATGTTTGGTTCTACCCTAGGTCTTTGAACCATTCAGCTTCCTGTTCTTGACCACCCACAGCCTGGTTTCTTATAGAACCCAGGACCACCAGCCCAGGGATAGCACTACCCACAATGGGCTGGGCCCTCTCCCATTGATCACTAATGAAGAAAATGCCTTAGAGTCAGATCTCATGGAGGCATTTCCTTAACTGAGGCTCCTTCCTCTCTGATGACTCTAGCTTGTGTCAAAATCACATAAAACCAGCGAGTATATAAATATGCCCTCATCCCAGACTGGCATTCTACTGCAGACTTCATGGTGGCGTCTAGTAGCAGCCATCTTGAAGAGAAAGTTCTAAAGAGGGCAGGGAAAGACAGAGCAGGGCAGGGAACGGGGTGTCAGTGTGTCTGGCATGTGTCATATGGCAGGAAAGCCATGCGTAAACCTTCAGAGGCCAGGATTCAGAAGGACCCTCTAGATCAGTGCTTCTGGCGACTGCGGTGACAGCAGGAACAGGACATTCCCAACTCTTTTTTGACATCCTTGCCCTGAGTGGCTCTCCAGAGAAACAGGGGTGATTGGGGTTTACAGGCAATTTCTGCTTTTCACCAGGTGTGCCCCAAACTAGAGAGAAAGGCTGTCCTGAGCCTCGGGAAGCAGAGGGTCGGTCGGTCATTATTGAGAAAACAAAGAGAAAACAGGAACAGAGCCGGGAAAGGTCCAAGCAGGAAAGGGAGGGGTGGTGCAGGGGTGCAGTCTGGAAGGGTTGTTGTGGAGCAGGAGGCAAGAGACAGCACCCTGGGGGGTGGGTTGCAAATTAAAATGAGTGTGTGGTCCTGGGATCTGGGTGGAGCTCAGGAGCACAGTATGGGGGCACATTGTGTTCCTGGTGTGCGGAAGCCAAGCTGGCCAAGACTGGACAAGAGCTAAACCTAATCTCAGAGCCTCCCAGCTGGGCCCATCTTCCCCTCCAACTAGAGAGGACAAGCCTAGCCCCCTGCCCAGCTCCCTGCACAGGGCCTCTCCAAATGGTGGTTCTTGTGCATCGTGAAGCTTGCCTGCTAGTGAGGGACACTCCCCACCCCACCTCCTGTCTCTTTCCATCTCTCTTTCCCATCTCTTTTATGGGTCTCTTCATGATCTTCCTGCTTCTAATTCTCAAGACACAACTGTCAAGGTTTTGTCCTCTGGGTCTCTTGCTAGGATCTGCCCCTCCTCCCCATATTCCTTCCTCACTTCTAGAAGTGGACCCTCCTTCTGGCCCCAGGCCTCAGAGCTCTCCTCAATTTCTCCTCCCCTCTTCTCATGTCCTCTTCCCCATCGCAGTGGCTGGGGATCATTGACCCACATCCCATCAGGTTCGCCATCTCAGTGGGGGGGGGTAGGGTGTCAACAAGGAACGGGGGTGGGGTGGGGGAGTGCAAACATTTAGTTCATAACTCCCAACTTCTGCCTCCTTCCCACGCCCTCCTCAGCCCTGGCATCCATCCAGCAGCAAGATCCACCCCGTTACACCCTACACAACATGGCACCTGCTCAGGACCCTCCACAAGCGTCTTGTGTAAAGTCCACCTTTCCCGGCCCGTGTGTCCTGTTTCTGTAACCCCAGCCTGTGCCCTCCTCTCCCTGCAAGAGCTTCTCTGGTCTTCTCTGAGCCTTCTTCCATGAACTCAAGTCTGTTTGTCCCACTCCTACCCCAGGCCTTTGTACCTGCAATTCCCTCTGCTTGAAATTTCCTTCCTTCAGCCATGCCTCAGTCTTTGTCTTGGCTCCAATCTAACCTCCCAGAGGCCATCCTTGACCATGGAATGTGGCACCGTGAGGGCGAGGTCTCATTGGTCTCCACGGCTAGGTCTCTAGCATAGTGTCTCCTACCCTAGCAGGTAGATGGTCAGTAAATACTTTGTTGGATGGATTGATGGATGGGCACTTGCACTGGACTGCACCCCAAGCCTCCTCACCACCCACAGCCTGGCCCCCAAAGGCCATTCATAGGTACACAGATATTCCATAGACTACAGAGGAGTCACCTCCACTTTCCTTGCCCACCCCAAGCTAACCTTCTCAGCCCCTCCCCACCTACTTCTTTGCTCTATATTCTAGGCTCTCCCCTCTCAGCGAGCTAATTGCTAGGCCCACACCCTCCTCTCCTTCTCCAAATCTACAAGATCAGGGTCCACCTCCTTCAGGAACGTTCCCATGTCAGCTGACTGTTGCTGTGAAAACACAACAAAATGAAGCTCATGTTGTGTGTAACCACTGAGAATTTGAAGTGCCTTTGTGTGTGTGTGTGTGTGTGTGTGCGCGCACGCGCACACATGCCCATAAGTAAACACACATGTGTGTGAGGGGATGTATGCATATGTGTGTTTGTTGCCTCCAGTGGTTGGATGTCTAGCATTTTCCTTAATTTTTTTGTCCATATTAATTTCTGAGATAGGATCTCTCTCACTGAACCTGGATGGAGCTCATTGATGCAGCTAAAATGACTGGCCAGCAAACTCCAAGGATCCTCCTGTCTTTGCCTCCCTGGTACTGCTACACTTGGCTATTTATGTAATTGCTAGAGATCAAACTTATGTTTATACAGTCAGGATTTTTTATTTTACTCATAGCAACTTTCTAGGCACTATTCATTCCCCATAACAGTTGAAGGAACAGATTCAGAGTAGTTGAAGGTTATACCTGAGGTCACACAGCTATCAGCTACATGAGCATATCTCCCATAATCCTGTCCTTTGAAAGCTTCCCTCTCCACCCAGACAAAAACTTTTGGGGAGTCTGAGGCTTTGTTAGGGCTCACCAAACAATCCAGATTTTTTGTTTTTGTTTTTTTTTTGAGACAGGGTTTCTCTGTAGCACGATCCAGATTTTGCAATGTCCAATGTTTACTTGGGAAATCAAGGTCACTGTACCTGTGTACACTGGGCCTCACCCCCCATGGATCAATCTGTTGATGTGTTCCTAGGAAAAGGGAGACAAGGAGCCTCCAGGAACACCTGGTACCTCTTCCCCACTCCCCATTCTTCAGGCTGAGCCCCAGCTGCTCCTAGCACTGCTGGGCTGCCTCAGTCTGGTACTCAGTGCAGAGTAGACCTTCACTCCGTGGCTCACACTCCTTCCCCCAGGCAATTAGAGCCTTAGTACTCATTTGTCTTTGCCACACTCTTTCTGGGACTCTCCTACTTGGAGGGAATCTGGGACAGGCTGAAGGACAGCACGTGGGAGGAAGCAACAGGAAGAATCTTCCCCCAGCCCCCAAGGGGCCATGGCTCCCTGCTAACAGGTAGAGCTGAAGAAAGAGACAGGGAAGACACAGGTTCAGTGGGAGGTTCACTGGGAAGAACACGGGCGTATCTGGCACAAGAGTAATGCCCTTGACCCCCTGACCTCTCAGGTCCTCTCCAGGGACAGCTCTGCCAGCACTGTCCATCCTGGAGAAATGGGGCCCAGAGAAGTGTCCACCCAAAGAGCAAGACAAGAGACTGAGAAGATGCCACAGTGACCAGGGCACTTTTCTGCCCATCTCCATCACGGAAAGAAACTTCAGGAAGCGCTAAGCCAAGGGACAGGGATATTGAAGCTCTGATGACCCAGCCCCTGTGGAGACAGTTTTCCCACCCCTTTCTGAAACCGGAATTCCCATGCCTAGCGTTCCGTCAGCTCCATGCCCACAGCAAGAATTGGTGTTGCGCAATCCCAGGGTATACTCAGAGGGCTGAAAGGGAGTAACACCTGGATGTATGGACCATTCTGAGCTTGATTTGCCAAGAACTCCCATGCTAGACGGGGCTGGGGACGAGGAATGCGGCAGGAGTTTATGTAGAAAAAGACAGGATGGTTTCAGGCCAAGTTTGAGTTCTCAAGAACCAGTGGTGAAGTGAACACACGGTCTGTGTTGGTAGAACTACAATGTCTGGAGCAGGGCACTGCCTGGTTGGAGGCAAGTGAAGGTCAGCCCTGGGTGCTGTTTTCAGGCAGGACTCAGACAGTAGCTCAGGAGGCATGCTGGGAGGAGTCGAATGCAGTGATGATGGACAAGGAGGCGATGGAAGCAAGCCAGCCACTCTCCATCTACTGACCACTTGACTTCAAGCCAGCTGCATGGTTAATATTGGGGGGACATTTTCTTATTTGACTCCGGCAATAATTCCTGGAGGGAGGGACTGCTATTATCCCTCTGTGGCTGATGAAGAAAACGTGGTCAAAAGGTGCCACAAAGTCTCTGGTGAAGGGACCACGGCAGGTACACATGCTGGCATTCAGCTCTAGCTGGTTGTGACGGCTAATCCTTTCTTTCCATCTTTCTTTTTCTTTCTTTCCTTCCTTCCTTTCCTTCTTGCCTTTTTTTTTGTTGTTGTTGTTGTTTTTTGTTTCTTGAGACAGGGTTTCTCTGTGTAGTCCTGACTGTTCAGACTGGCCTCAAATTCAGAAATCTGCCTGCCTCTGCCTCCTGAGTACTAGGATTAAAGCTGTGTGCCACCACTGCCTGGCAGTTAATCCAGTCTTTAAGATTTGTTCTTATTTTGGTAGTGGCACACACCTTTAATCCCAGCAGTTGGGAGGCAGAGACAGGTGCATCTCTGTGAGTTCAAGGCCAGTCTGGTCTACAGAGCAAGTTCCAGGGCAAGCTACAAAGCTACACAGAAAAACCCTGTCTCAAAAAAAAAATTGCTTTTATTTATTTCCATGTTATGTGTACGTGTGCCCACAGAAGCAGGAGAGAGGTGCCAGGTACCCTGGAGCCGCAGTCACAGGAGGTGTGAGCAGGCTAACACGGATGCTAGGAACTGAACTTGGCTTTTCTGCCTGAGCAGGGTGTGCTCTTAACTGCCAAGCCATCTCCAGCCCTGTACTGGTTAACTCTGAGTGCCCACTTGACCAAGTTTAAGTCCCATAGGAGACCAACGTTTGGGCACATATGGGAGGGGTTTCTAGGCTGGTTTAACTGAGGTAGGAAGAGCATGGGGGCAGCACCATTTTATGGGTTGGGGTCCTAGACAGGACAAGGAGGAAGTGAGCTGAACCTCTGCTGACTGGAAATGAATACCGTGCGACATTGCCTCACACTCCTGTGTCATGTCTGTCCTCCATGATTGGCTGTGGCCAGGCACTTCTGTCACGGCGATGGCACAGGTAACTAATGCTCCGCCCTGCTTGCCCTGGCCAGCTCCTCTCCGCCACAGATGGCTATGGCTCAGATGGAGGCTCGCAGCATTTATCCTGACCTCTTCCTCTGGGCAGGACTTCACTTGAAGGTACTTGCTGGAGCACCCAGGACTCAGGATCCTTTAACCTGACCTCCCGGCCCCTCCCATGGACAGAAGGAGCTGTCCCTGAGGATGTACAGGGTATAGAAGCAGGCAAGATCTGCGGGTGTTGGGCAGGCATGGGAGGAGCAGGGTCACTGGGTAGGTAAGGCGAGGTCCTGGCCTGGAATTCCAAGTGGGGCACTAGAGTGTGCTCTACTGAGAATGGAGTCATCTGGGCAGGGGGAGTGGTCCTCAGTCAGGTCAGGCCTAGCCCAGAGCAGGGGTGGGATGGGGTGGGAAGGCCACACGACTGGCATCCAGCCCCAGTAGAAGCCATTAATTAACTCATGGCCTGAGGTGAGTCTCTTCACATCCTGGCCTGTTTCCTCTCCTGGACACTATGATAACAAAACCTGCCCAGTGAGGCCTGACAGAGATAAATGGTCTCAGCCTCTCTGTGTAGACTTGGTAAAGCCTTGTTATTACACAGGGGTGGGTTTGGGGAGGGCCTCTCCGGTCTGACCTGAAATGTCACTCACAGACAGGATGCTGCATCCTCTGCTTTCCTGAGGGAAGCCCAGGGGGCCAGCAGTGCCCTCATCTAAAGAAGAAAACGGGTGCTCAGCCACTGGTGTTGGCTGTGATTTTTGGACGAAATGGCTGATTCCATCTAAGCTCCCAGCCCTGACTTTTGAGGGACAGGTCCCAACAAAAGGGCAGCTGTTACCCTCCTGGGCATTGTGCCCATTTGCCTATCCATCCCTTCCTGTAGGAAAGCTGTCCTCTCTCACTCTACCCTATCCCTGAGAAAGGAAAATTCCTATAGTAAACGCGGGTCAGAGGCAGAGGGGAAGGTGAGGGCCCCACTGGGCTGGGATCCAATTTCTGGGGCCTGTGTCTTGGACTTTCCCACTGAAGCAATGGTGACTTGTTCTGGGGAACCCAGGGAGTCAGAGCAGCCTTTGGAACCAAGAGAACAAGGTTAAGTGTCTCTAAAGGAATGCAGCAAGTCCGAAGTCGGGGGCCTCAAGAGTGGGGACAACTGTTGATTGCTGTCCTCAGGGACAGCGGGCTCTTTGGTGTTGAGACACAATCTTACTATGTATCTTTGCTGGGCTTGAATTTGCTTCGCAGCCCAGGCTTGCCTTAACGTCAGAGATCCACTTGCATCTACCTCCAAAGTGCTAGGTCTAAAGGTGCATGGCACCATACTTAAAACCCGTCTACTATCAACGTGGAATGGCGTTCATCATCTGGCTGGCTACTTGTCATATTAGCTCCAGGTCTTCCATGTGCAGAATGAGGCCCACTTGCTTAACCATTCAGTGGCAGAGCCAGGGATAGAATTTGGTGTCTTGACTACAGCAGCCTCTGGCCACCCCTTGGCAGTGCCCATTGTCAGTGTGGAGGAGTCTGGAGGACTCAGGGTGTAGTCCAGCATGAACTGTTTGCTGAGTATGCATGAGGCCTTGGGTTCCATTCCCACAGGCGGAGAGGAAGAGGAGAGAAAGAAAAGAGGGCAAGAGACAAGGGAGGGAGAAAGGGAAGGGAAAAGCCAGTCAGTCTGTCAGCATGGTTCCGTAACTGCTGAAGTGTGGTTAGAGTCCTAAGGCCTGACCCTGGCACAGCTGTATCTGCCTCCAGCCTGCGCCCCCAGCCCCCGGCTGACCTTCCTGTGTCTAGACACAAGCCCTCTTGACGAGAGGCTGCAAGAACAGGGATGTGTGCAGGAGGACATAGGAGCTGCACTGAAGCTGCCTCAGGAGGCTACAGAGGCCAGGAGCCCCCTGCCAGTGCTGATCTGCAGAGGGTTATCCCCCAGTGCAGAGACCAATGGGGTGGAAGAGGGAGAAGGGCCTGAGGCCAGGAGCTCCTCCTGCATCCTGCTGGGCCCCACTGGAGGAGCCACTGCCTCAATCCTGCTGTGACCAATCAATCTTCTTTGTGCATTTTAGAGAGTGCAGGTGACATCCACTTGTCAGGAGGGTGTTCTCAGTCTAATCTCCACGCAGACGATTGTGGCAGAGGAAAACCGGGGAGCTACATCCCGGACTGTTGCCTTGACGGACAGGGAGCCACACAAGGAGCACCCAGAGAAAAGGCCTGTCTATATATATGTCTTGGGCAAACTGGCTCTCATCCTCACTCAGGCTTCAGAGCTCATCACAGGGAGGAGGCACAAACAGCCTGAGGAAGAATGTAGTCCCTGCCACAAGAGGGCACCAGGTGGCCTGAATGATGGCTGGCAGAAGACCGCAGGGCCTGCTGGACCTGAGGTAAGGTAGAGGTCCCTGGGGGCTCCATCCTGGGGCTGTCCTCCAAGAAAGCCTCCAAACAAGCTGGAAGGCTGGGCAGATGTCATATGGTTTTCCCTGGGCTATTTCTGGGATTTGAGCGAAATCCCGGGTGAAGGTTCCAGCCTGGGCTCAGCTATGCTGGGGGTAGCTGAGGAGAAGCCAACATGGTAAGGGGGTGGCAGTAGCCCCTGGGGCTTGCCTGGAGGGGTGCAGGGGAGAGCCTTGTGAAATGGCTCTCCTTCCCTCCCTGGTCCATTTCAGCCTGGGATGAGAACATCATCTCTTGGGGCACCTTTCCTCCAGTTTCCTTCTACATCTGGGCTCGCAGCAAAGGGGTCTTGTTGTGCAAGAGCTCGTCCATCCCTGGCAACTGTAAGTTTTAGGCTTCTTAGAGAAGAAAAAGAAATGACCAGAGTTTACAACCACCCTGGATTTGCCAGAATGAAGCCCCTATCTCTATCAGGCCTGCCCATTCTACCTAGATAGACCCCTGTCAGGAAAGACTGCATAAGAAGATAGCACTCACTGAACCAGAATTTAAAAATAATTATATTAATAATAAATATGTTAAGTTACATTTAAAACAATAAATAGAAAAATAAACTGATAAATAAAATCAACAGGTACAAAATGTTTCAAAACTCCAACCAAAAAAAAAAAAAAGAAAGAAAGAAAAGAAAAAAGAAGAAGAAAAAACACATACAGACAGAGAGCTGACAGACTAGACAAATGGACATTAGGGAAGGGTGCAAAATGCAACCTTGGGAACCCTTCACAGTTTACACCATGGCTCCCTCCTCTCCAGCTCACCCTCTCCTCTCCCCGGCTTGGGGAACTGGACACTCAGTGGCTGACATCTGTGGGGACTCCAGCAATGCAGAGAAGCATCTGGTCCGCCCCAGTGTCTGCAAAGCAGCTGAGTCCAGGGCTGGTGGGTGAGGTGGAGGTCTCCCTGTAGGAGGCAAGCGGGGGAGGACCAGGTCTACAGAGGCAGGTCGGTGCTGTTGTGCCGAGTCTTCCTGACAGTGCCATCATCTCGGGGCAGAGCCCTCTGCAGGTTGGACATGGCCACGGTCTTCTTGAGGTCAATCACGGCATAGGAGTCTGAGCTGCGAGCAGGGTGTGGGGTGGACCCAGGAGCTCCGGACACTGCGGGGTTCTGGGGACCCTTGGGACGGTCTGTGCCCCAGCCCTTGAGCTCCACCTGGATGTAGTTGAGCTGCCTTGAGGGCTCAGGGCCAGGCCGGCGGAAATCAAAGTTGAAGACTCTTGGGGAGCCTCGGCGGCGGGTCAGTGGGACAGGGAAGTTGCTGTGGCTACGGGCGGAGGAGCCCCGGGTGCTGGTAGGTTTCTGTAGTGGGGTTTCATCCTCCTCACCATCGGGGAAGCCATTTGAGGATGGTGTAAGCCCATCCCTGGAGTCCCCATCATCCCCGGCCTCTGGGCCCAGCTGCTGAGCTTGGCTCTCCCACACAGGGGGAAGTGGGGGCAGGTTCTCATAGTGGAGCAGTGCGGCCCTACGGTGGGCCAGGCCATTCCATCCTGGCTCCTCTGGGCTCAGTCTCCAGCCAGCTGCTTGCCGCAAGCTCCCGCTGACATTCTCATAGGTGCATTTGGGCTGGGCTGGGCACTCAGAAGGGCCATCGTTGTTGTTGTGATGGGGAGGGTCATGCATGTTGGGACACAGGCTTTGGCACTTCATCGCCTGCCGCCGAGCCGGGGTGGGGCCCAACACAAACTTGACCTGCCCTGGCTGTAAGAACACCTGCGGGTCCCGCTGGTCGGAAACCCGGGTCTGTGGGAAGGGTGCCCGGCCCTCAGGCAGTGGCTGCAGGCAGTGGCGACTCCTGCGGTGATCTTCTTCACCAGTTGGTGTGTTGACATAGGTGTGGGACTGCAAGGGAAAGATGTTGAGGGAAAAAGTGGGTTCAAGGACTAGGAGGGTAGGAGAGGCAGTGGGACAGAACCAAAGGAACAGGAAAAGAGCCACATTTTACTGCTGCCTCTAAACCTCCCAACATGCTGTCACCCTTCTGGGGGTAGAAAGGGAACCTGCTGGGTTTCTTCCCCTTCCCATAACCTTTCCTAGGCCCCATCCCCAACTAGAGTACAGCCCACCATATGCGCACCTGCTCATCAGAGCCAATGAGGGTGTGGGTAGACTCTTCCCCAAGCGTGGGATGTCGGAGGCTGCTTGTGGAGGGTCGGCGGGGAGCGGAGAACCGTGTGCCCTCTCCAGGGCAGCCAAGGCAGCCATTGGAGAGGCTGGAGACAGTGTAGCCTAGAGGTGGCAGCCAAGGGGAGGGGTATGGGAACCACCTGACAATCATTTACAATCAGACGCAGACATTTGTGGGGTGCCCTGCAACTCCTCTGACGGCAAGACACTCTCCAGGCTCCTAGTGTGACTAAGCCACACTGAACCAGAAGCCCCTTGGCCTGCCTAGGAAGTCACCCTGAGGCTGACCCAGCCTCTCCCACTCCACCACAGCCTTAAACACTGATGGTTCACCTGCCACCCCAGACCATCCCATGACCGCAGTCAGGCTTTGCCACTGAGCACCACGTAAAGTGCACAAACACAGGGACCATTTCTATCCCTCCTATTTCTCCCAGACTCGGCCAGGGAATGCAGAGCAATAAGCAGCTGTGTAGTCAGAGATGCAGTGAGCACAAACTGGGAAACTACACAGTCATGGCCAGAGATGGTTGCACCAGTAAGTCAGGAGAGGTATATGTTGTATGTAACCCAGCCCAGTAGACAGAAGGAAGTAAAGAGCTCCAGACTGTTGTTTCTATGGCAACCTAACGTCTTCCTCTGCTTCCCAACCACTAGTTGACCCAATGCCTAGGATTCTGCAGCTCCAGTTTGAGTCACCCAACTGGCTCTGCCCAGCCCTGAGCCATCCTCAGGAATGGTTCTGATGATGGGGGAATGTGCAGGGAAGCTGGCTCAACCCAGCTATCCCCTAGCCGCTAGCTAGACTTGGGCCTCCCAGACTCATGGTTCCTGGGTGGGGGTCTCCTTACCAGTGGGCTGTGAGGGCCCTCGAGGAAGGTCGAGCTCTGGAGCGTGGCTGTTCCGTGTGATGATAACGGGCTCTTCCATCACGTTGATGCTGTTACACTGCATAAGGTCCTGCAGCAGGTTGAAGATTTCCTCGGCTCGAGGGCACTTGAAAGCAAAGATCCCTGGAGAAGGCAAAAAAAGCAACAAGGTTCTTGCCAACCCTAACTGGCTAGGGAACATCAACCAGTCAAAAGGAAATGTCCCTGAACTTCAGTCCCACCCTGTGCCTCTCCTTTCCTGAGCATTCATCCTCGGGGCATTCCAGAACCCCAGAGACACTGGAGGGGTAGGCGGGAGGGATGAACCCACGGCTCCTGTCTCCCTACACTACCCACTGCTATCATTCCAAGGCCCAGCACTGCAGCCATATTCCCCAAGGTATGCTTGTTTTCCTAAGGATGGGTGCCTTCTGGGGTGAAGCAAAAACCACAGAGAGTTGCCCCCATCTTCCTGTACCTACTACTCCCTGCAGTCCAGGCAAAACAAGCTTCACCCAGCGTGCCACCAGCTCCACCCAATGCCCTCTAATCATTCCCAGGCTAGCCAGAAAGCAAAGGCCTCCTGTCTCTGCACAGAGGGTCCTCGCAGAGCTTGGGTTCTGGTGAAAAAGGAAAAGATGGGCAGAGCTGAAGAGAGACACAGCAAGGCAGCCCTCCCAAGTCGGACCTGTCCCCAAAGTGGCAGGAATGGGCTGAGCACCTGGAATTCAATGGCTTTGAAGATGCTAGCCTGGGGCTCTGCAACACAGGATCATGGGATTCAGGGACAGCTCTGGGGACACCCTGGGCACACATCCACAGCAAAGACAGGTATATTACCAGATATGGCACCACACCCTCATAAGTAATCACAAAGTTCAAGGCTGGCCTGAGCTACCCATTAAAACCCTGTGCAAAAGAACCATGGGGAGGGGTGGAATCTCTGGTAAAATGTTTACTTAGCATGCACAGACTCTGGGTTTAAGTCCCAGCACCACACCCAAATAATAATAAATACAATTAAGTGGAAATATGGACAATGCATATTATATTACTGTTATAATGTCCATTCGCCCGAGTATAGGGCAACCGAAGTTTGTAGAAACAGAATGAGAGCCGGGCGGTGGTGGCGCATGCCTTTAATCCCAGCACTCGGGAGGCAGAGGCAGGCAGATCTTTGTGAGTTCGAGACCAGCATGGTCTACAAGAGCTAGTTCCAGCACAGACTCCAAAGCCACAGAGAAACCCTGTCTTGAAAAACCAAAAGGAAAAAAAAAAAAGAAACAGAATGAGAAAGATGGGGAAGAAAAAAGGGCTCTTCTGGCAGGAAATGTAAAAGCCGGAAAAGACAGGAAGAGATGGTGACACCCTGCTGTGAACCCAGCACTTGGGAGGAGGAGACTCACCATGAGTTTGGAGACCAGAGAAGGCTACATATAACAAGACCATCTCAAAGGGGACAGCAGTGACAGATGGAGGAGGGAAAGGAGGAGAGGAGGGAGGAAGGGGACAGAGAAAGCCTGGTATCAGGAGAACCCCCGCACTGGGATCGAGGACAGCCTCCCTCAGGTGCCAAGTGCAGATCAAGCGCTTCTGCCTCATCTCTCTGTTCACATGCCATGTTCTTCTGTGCCCTCTCGTGCCCATGAACTACAGGAATGAGGTGCATAGAGGAAAGGGCCATAACCTCAGCCTCATGGAGCAACCTGCCAGCCCCTGACCTCTGGCTGCAGAGGGCAGATGTCCAGGGGGATCCAGGACTCTCCACTGCCCACAGGTGATGGCAGACAAATGCTGGGCTCCTGAAGGCTAATCTGTATATGAGACCCAGATCTCAGCCCAGAGCAGCCGGTCTGGGAGTGTTCTCCTGTATTTTGTATTACTCTTATTGGTTGAATAAAGAGCTGCCTGGCTTATAGATAGGTCAGCCCTTAGGTGGGCGGAGTAGACAGAACGGAAGTTCTGAGGAGAAGAAGGAAAGTGAGCCAGTCGCCATGAGGCCCCCGCCGCAGAAGGAAGTACCATAGATCCATCCAGTAAGTCACCCACCTCGTGGTGACATACAGCCTTTTATAATGGGTTAGTTTATGAGGTGAGGGCTAGCCGGGAAAAGGCTAGAGATAATGGGCAAGGCAGTATTTAAATGAATCCAGTTTGTCATGTGGTTATTTCGGGTGCAGGCGACCATCGGCGGCTGGGGAACATACAACCCGCACACCTCTCCTCTAATTACAACACACTATGAATAAGACCTAGGGTGAATGACACGGTAGTACAGAAGGCTTTTTTTTTTTCTACTGCAAGGGCAGTAGAACCCTGAAACCATAGCAACAATGGGAAGAGTGGTTTGTTTCTGCAAGGTAGGCTCTGGCCTAGGAGCACTGGCTACTTTATGGATTGCTCACCAAATGTTCCCACAAGGCTCCAGGAAGAACAGCAGTGATGCCTGGACCTTTCCCTGCTCTGAGCAACACCACCAAGTCTGATGTCTGACGTCAGTATGTGAAGGGCCACGCTCCAATTCTGTAACAAACTCATGTCCCTGTCCTGGAGGGCAGAGCTGGTGGTACTCACCCTGGCCCGTCTGACAGCGGCGGCCACTCTCAAAGGAGAAGAGGTTGGAGTCATAACCATAGCGCCGCAGGCAGAGGTAGGGCCAGCGGACAGCGTCCCGCTGGTGCAGGTGCAGCACCAGCTCGCTCTGGGTCAGCTCCATCACCCCTGAGCCCAGCTCCACCCCTTCATCGTCCACATTAGTCACCTGCAGGGAGAACGGACACAGACAGAGTCAGTAAAGAACCCAAGAAGTGTATGCAAGGGTCCCTGAGCCACTGGAAGACAGTGACATGAGGGTTAGGGCCAGGAGACTGAGTGGCTCTTAGCTGTACCACAGGTACACTGGCTCCCTTGGGTCACACAGAGCAGTGCCATGGGTCATGACAGTTCTATGGGGTAATTTCTTCTATGGCTCTCAGCTCTGACATTTGCAGACAGGAAAGAGGTCACCTGTTGGCCTCTAAGGCCAGGTGGTTAGCTGTCCAATGCTCAAGAACTTCCTGGGGCTTAATTTCAAAGGCCAGGATGTCAACAAAGAAGGGTTTAACTGTTAATTCAAAGTCTAAAGACTTGTGAAACAGATACTGCCACCTTCCAATCCCCACTGTGCAAACTTGCTGAGGGCTCCCTCTCTAGTTGGGAAAGAGAAACATTGGCCCTGACAAACCCCAGTATGAGAAGGCGCATCCTATGGGATGTAGGGAGCTAAGGTTCATAAAACACCAATATAGTGTTTCTTCAGCGCTATGTATGCTCTCTTTAAAACACATTATTCTTGGTGGTAAGGGGGTGGGGGAAAAGGACAACCAGAAATAAAAAAAAAAAAAGACAAGGGTTAAGTTCCCCCGCCACACCACCTCAGACGTCAGGGAGCAAGCACAAGGCACCTTACTGAGTCCACACCACAGCCTGTCATTTCTCCTTCCCGGGAGATACTGGAGGCCTAAACTCAACAGGCCCTGGGAACTCGAGCAGGGAGAGGCTCTGTGTACCTTGAACTTGGTAGGGTGGTTATGTGGCACACTGTCTCTGTCCAGGCAGCTACAGCAGCTCCCCATGGTGTCAGAGCAGCCTCTCCACCCTAGGGACAGAGAAGGGATGAGCAGCAGGTCACCAGTCACCCTGCCAAGGAGCTCTGAGAAGACACCGCACTGTGAGCACGTCCTCCAGCAAGAGGCTGCATGACACAGACATCCTGAGGGAATGCTCTCTCAATCTGTGGTCAAACACGCTTGGGATAAACATTAATTCAAGTTAGAATGAGTGAAGGGTCCCTACAGGTGGGGGAAGGCAAGCTCCTCAGAGGCTGAGCGTCAGCCTGGGCCTGGGAAGCACACAGGGTTCTGACCTGTGGACTGACTGGAAAAGCAGCATGGCTGTAAGAGGCATGGGGAGTGGCTGTCACAGTTGTGCTCCTCATCTGGATTCAGCAAACACGGTGTCCCTTGGGTGTCCCAGATACCATCTTGTTCCTCTTTCCCTCATTTTTCACCTTACCCATTTCACTCCAGCCATGTTCTCTTTCCTCCCTTGTTCCACCCTAATATCCACCGGAAATGAGTATTTCTGATGTTCTATTCAAGGAAACTGTTAGTACACTGTGATCATAAAACCCAACAATCCAGGCAGTGGTGGCGCACACCTTTAATCCCAGCACTCAGGAGGCAGAGGCAGGTAGAGCTCTGTGAGTTAAGGCCAGCCTGGTCCACAGAGAGAGATCCAGGACAGCCAGGGCTACACAGAGAAACCCTGTCTTGAAGAAACCAAAAAGCAAATCAAGACAAAACAACAAAAAAGGCAAACCCACACTTAATGACTGAACACTGGAACTCACAAAGATCCTCTTGTCTCGGCTTTCCAAGTGCTGGGAGTAAAAATACTACCAGGCTGGGCTCAAACTAGCATGATTTTAAAAACAAACAACAACAAAAACCTTGGTTAGATATTTCTTTACTGAGAAAAGGAAAACACTGGGGCTGAGCATGTAGCTCAGTGGTAGATACTTCCTATGAGGCTCCAGACGGAACTCCCAGCACTCCACGAAAGCAACTTTGCGGTCCCAAAGGTCGGAGCAGAGATAGGAGACCTTAGCTGGCTTTTCCCTTCAGGCTACTGGTAATGGGAAGACAGTCACAATAGACAGGTTTCTGCCTCAAAACGGAGGGAGAGGAAACCACTGAGACCTCTGTGACCTAAGGGAACAAGACACACTTGGCCAGAACCCAAAGAGAGGTTTTGTTCTTAGTGCTGGAAATCCAAGGCAGCGCTTTGTACTTGCTCCCCGAGTACTCTGCTGCCCAGCTACACTCCGAGGCCCAGCCAGCAGTGGTTTTTATTTTTATTTTTGGTTTTTCCAGACAGGGTATCTCTGTAGATTTAAAGCCTGTCCTGGAACAAGTTCTTGTAGACCACGCTGGCCTCGAACTCACAGAGATCCGCCTGCCTCTGCCTCCCAGATGCTGGGATTAAAGGTGTGCGCCACCACTGCCCACCCAGCCAGCAGTTTTAAGAGGTTCACTTTACTGCAAAAAACCACAAGGTAGTGGATTATCCAGGAACCTCTGTTGCTGTGATAGAACTTTCAACAACCCAGTGACCTGTTCCCCACATTCCTCCCGAGTTAAGAAACTACCAAACTGACACCTAGCCGCAGTTCTTACCTCACCCAGGCCATTGGGGAGCTGACCCTGGGAGGGGCATGGGAAAGGATTCCCACTTTACTCCCCCCGTCCTCGGAGGGGTGTCATGGCAAAGTGTCTGTAGAGAAGTCACCTGGATCCCTGTGGGTCACACCTGGGGCTCACCTAGCACAGGAGACAGAGACCATACGTTAATGGAAACCTACCCTCAGCCCCCAACTCTTCACGAAACGGACTTATCAGTGTCTCCCACCCGGATTTATCTGGTCCAGGTCCTAGTGGATCCTGGGTCCAGCCCAGAAATACCAATGAACACAACATGATCTCTGATGAAAGACCACAAATTTGCAGTCCTGAATGGAACTCCCTAGGACCAAGGCAAAGAACTCTGAGATGCCCAACACCTCTAGTTGGCAGCCATCACTGGAGTCCCCTCGGAATCCTGCTGCTCCGACCACCACCTGACCTTGCAGAGAATTTCAACCTTATAAAAAAAAAGTTTTCTTTCTCAGAAGAACGATAACAATATGCTAGTCTATGCTAGTCCAGCAGGAGTACCAGTTGAAGATTCCGAAAACCAACATGCTAGAACGTTCTGTTGCTGGGGGGGGGCTCTGTCATTCTCCCTCCACCATCTCCAACTCCTGACCCTCCCCCTTTTTTGAGTAAATATCCGTCAACTATGGGAGTTCTAGCTGAAGTAACTTCTAGTAGCAGGTATTAGTGAAGGACTTTCCATTTGAAAGCTGGACAGGATTTCTGTTCCTAGTGTCAGAAAGGACAGTTACAACAAGAGGCAAATTTTCAGATTATCTGAGCCTAGGAAGATGAATCAACAAACCAGGACTCCGAAGAAAACTCCTGAAATCCCTCCTTCCCGTTCCAGGAAAACAGCACTTTCCAAGTGCCCCCCCATCCCCCCCAACCCTACACAATTCTAGGTAAAAATCCCACTCTTGGTCTGGTTAATTCTTTGGAAGGAGTAAGGAGGTTGAAGGAATTGTGTGCAGGTTAAAGGCAGGTACTGAAAAGACCATGGGGGTTTAAACCATCAACAGGGTGTTGGGAAGGGATGTGAAGCCAAGAGCTCCTGGAAGCAAGATGGGGGAGGGGTTGCACCTTTCCGACTCCCCTCTTTTTCTTTGAGATTTTAAACACATTATTAGATAATCCATTGAGAAGGGATTACATTGGGTGGGGTGGAGGAGGCTCTGGTCTGAGGTAGGCAGGATTAGGGACAGGCACTAGATGGAGGTATGTGGTCTGAAAATGTATTCGCAGCCTTGGGAGAAGATGGGCAAGGATTCTGGATTTGGGCATGGTGCAAAAATGAAAAGGCTGAGGAATTTCTTGATGGTGACTGCGGAAGCCTTTGGGCCACTGAGGGGAGAACGAGATGTGTCTGTGGGTATTTCAAGAGGTTGGGAGAGTGAGTGAGGGGGTTCTGCGGGATCCTGGAGACCCGAAGGTGTAACCAGGGGGAGGGGAGAGGGTGGGGTCTGGGGAGCGAGAGGCAGAACTGGTTACAGGTTTTCTAGATACCCAGACGGAATGCGGAGGTCGCAGTCGCGCTCCGAGCCTGCATCCCCGCCCCCAGCCCCGGGTCCGCCGCTAGCCTGCCCGCTTGGGGCTTTCCAGGATAGGAGCGGAGACTGCGGCGCGGCGCGACACGGCCTCGGTAGAGCCGCCTGGTCCCCGCCCCGCCGCGCCCCGACTCACATCGCCCCGCGGCCCGGGCGGCGCCGGGCCCCGCTCCCGGGTCCCGCTGCAGCAGCCGCCGCCCGCCCGCAGCTAAGGCCTCCCCGCCCTGCCCCGCTCCGCTCCCGCGGGGTCGGAGGTCGCGGGCTGCACCAACGAGACGCTGCGGGCTGACCGACCCGAGCGGGGGCACCCGGCAGGCAGCCTAGAAGGTCCCTTTGGAGGACTTTGCAGTCGGGGGCAGAGAGCATGCGCAGACGCCAGAGGGCGCTCGGGGCCGGTGCCTGAGAATCCTGAGGGGCGTGGCTTGTCTTGAGAGGGGCCCGGCGCGGGGTGGGGCGGGGAGCAGAGAGGTCAGTAGTCTCAGAAGCAGAAGAGAATCACGAGAGATAGCAGAGCGGATCAGAGGACTAAAGCGTGACAGGATTCGGAATCCAGGAGGGAAAGTAGCAAGGGACACTGGGGAGAGAGGGGAGGAGCTGGAGAGGCCCGCAGAGGGGGCGGGGCTGAGGCCGGGGGCGGGCCGAGAGACTCCAGACCTTTCGGGCTTAGCGGTGGCGCATCGCGTCGCCAAGTCCGCGGATACCTGTGCCCTTCCCGCCCTGAGACCCACGAGCGCTTTCCTCAGTCTGCAACACCCAGTTCGGGGCCACTGGGGGTGTGGCTCGACGGCGGGTCTCACCAGAACAGCCCGGGCGCTTGCGCTTTGCCAGGCTGAGACCCCACTCCTAAACCAGCAGCTAGACAGGGACCCCAAGCGAACTCGGTAAGCACACGTCGAGCTTCCGCCCTGCGGGTGGCCCGCAAAGTCCTAGGAAAACTTTGGGGCTCTGAAGAGAGGTCACTTGATGGAAACGTACACTTCCCTCCCTTTTCCCTCTGGTTCAGGGATACCTTCCCACGTCTACTGCTCCCTAGTGCCTAGGACCTCTGGGGCTCATCCTTCCAAGAATGGGTGTTGTTTGGGGAGGTCGAACCCCTGAGCTAGGTGGCATCTGGGGCGAGAGGCGGGAGCCAGTTTGTGCCAGAGTTCCATGCAAACTGGAACTAATCCGGAAGAGGGTACAAGCCCCCTTCTAGGGCCCCAGAAACCCCTTCCCCCTTGTTTTGTGGAGCTGAAACAGTGCTGCTAAGGGTTGTGGCTGTTCCCACCCCTGAGTGTGGACGTCCATCCTGGCCACCTTCCACAGGAAACCTGCCCTGAGGGACTAACAGGAAGGAAACAGGTGGGTGTGGAGCCAGGAAAGAGGGAAGGGTGGGGCTGGATATTTGAAGGGGAACTGGGGGTGTGTGTGCATAGAGTTGGGTGACACTCTGATGGTTATAAACGGAACCTTCAGGACTCCCCCCAAACCTAGTGATTCACTGTTGGCTCTCCTGAGCCCAGCTGCTGCTCCGAGGTCGGGTACCTCCTAAAACTCCCGCAACTTTACAGTTTGCTCATTGGTCAATGGTTTGTTTGGTTGGTTTTCAACTGTAAAAGCGTAGAAGAAACTGCTTCAATGGACGGTAAGAATGAACCTATTATATAAAGTTCTAGAATAGTCGCAGATACTGAATAAACATGTTTGCTCTGGCTGTCACCATCCCACACAACCCAGCCCTTCACCCAGAATACAGGTGCATGAACCCTATTCTCTCTGGTTACATTTCCCGCTCACTAGCCTGCGACATCTTTTCTCTGCATCAATAGTTAGTCCCACCCAAAGGCACCGTGATCCCATTTCAACTGTGGCTAAAGAGGTGCACCGGGACTAGTCACTAAAATTGCTGCTATAAAGTGGGGTGTGGTGGTGCATGCTTTGGATCTCTGCACTTTGGAGGCTGAGGCAGGAGGATTAGGAGTTCAAGGCCAGCCTTGGCTCTGAGATCTTGTTTCATGCTGCTGTAAGGATAGCTTGGTGGAAGAGGGCTTGTCTGGTTTGTCAGAGAGAATGAGTGGACACAGAATTTTCTTGTACCCTTGAGGCATTTAGACTAGATGAGGGGACACTGGATGCTAATTTGGGGCCACTGACTATGCTTCCTTTGAGAACTCAGGAAGGGAAAACTGGTACAGGCCAGAGAAGCTGAGGAGGATTCCTGGCAAGGCCTTCAGCCAGGCTCCAAAAGGGCAATGCTGGAAAGGAACAGCCTGAGTAGGGTGTAGTGAGGAGACGGGTGTGTGTGTGTGTTTGTGGGTGACTGAGGAACAGCCTGAGTAGGGAGTAGTGAGGAGACAGGTGTGTGTGGTGGGGTGACTGAGGAACAGCCTGAGTAGGGAGTAGTGAGGAGACAGGTGTGTGTGGTGGGGTGCACTGAGGACTCTTGGGAAGACTGGCAAGATGAGTAGGAGAGCTCCAGCCTGCCCAGAGGCTCATGGGAGAGCAGAATGGTTCCTTCCATGGTGGCTTCCTCTTCTACACCACCCAGCTTTGTAAGACCCAAGAATTTGAACTTCACAAACTCAGGGGCTTACCAGCTGTTTGACCTTGGATATACATCAGCCCCAGCCTGGCTACTTAAGTCTCCCGGCTATTGACAAGACTGAGATGGCGCTTGTAAAGCACTCGGCATTGCTTGGCATGCTGGGAAGGCTTACTTAATGAGCTGATCTTCTGTCTTCTCCAGGCAGACGGTCACCAGTGTCAGTTCAGAATTCTGACTGGTATGTTCAGGGAGCCAGATCCACCAGTTAACTCAGACAGTGACGCAGGCCACCAGCCAGTAGAGGGCGATGAGGACGCCTCTGCTCAGGTAGGAGTCCCACTCTTTTTGAGACCACCATGCTCTCATCCTCTGGACCTCATTCCCCTCCTACCAACCAGGGGATGTTTGCATTTTTCTTTCCGTTAAAACCAAACCAAACCTTTATTGGCCAGGTGTGGTGGGCACACCTTTAGTCTTAGCACTCAGGAGAACTCAGGAGAGAGGCGCAGGCAGATCTCTGAGTATAAGGCCAGCCTGGTCTATGCATGAGTATCAAGTTCCAGCCTGGTCTATGTATGAGTATCAAGTTCCAGGCCACTTGGGGCTACAGAGAGACACCCTGTCTCAAACTAAACCAAACCCGAAGTTTGTTAAATATTTACTCAGTGTGTGTGTTGTGTACCACAACACGTGTGGAGGTCAGAGGACAGCCTGCGGATGTGGATCCAGAGACTCAAACCCAGGCTCGGTGTTGAGTGCCTTTGTGTGCTGAGCCATTTTGCTATCCCCTGTCCTCCACTTTGAGGTAAGACCTTGTCATGCAACCCTTGAACTTTGTCCTTCTCCCTCAGCCTCCCAGTGGGTGGGGCTCACACCCCCTCAGCTTTGCCTAACTCTCTGTAGATCTGTTTTCTTTTCAGGACTTAGAGGTTGAAATTCATTCCTGCAGACATAATAGCACCTCTCCTGAGTCCACCTGAGTTGTCAGAGCCTGGCTCCAGGAGTGTGTGAATGTGGGCCCTCCAGTATATGGAGTGGTGTTTGGGGGCTCCTTCCAGGCAGGTTACAGATCAGGAGTGGGCCTACTGTCCACTTTGTAGACCAGGCTTGAAGTTAGAGAGGTCCGCCTGCCTCTGCCTCCTGATTGCTGGGATTGAAGGCGTGTGCCACCATGCCCGACAGATCTACTGTTCTTAGTGGCAGGAGGGGTTTCCTCCAAGTAGAGAGGAATGCTTGGGAGATGCTGTAGATTGGAGAGCAGGCGATAAGGGGAAGGGAAGGGAGTAGAAGGGAGTGGAAAGAAAGACCAAGCCCCTTTCTTCTCCTGTGCCTCCTCAGGATCCTCCAGGATCAAGCTTGGGCCCACCTTGCCTGGATACCAACCAAGCCTCAAGCTGGCCTGGGTTTCGGACCCTCCTGCAGCAGTTACCCCCACAGGATAGTGATGTGGGTCGCCCCTCAGATTCCCCTCGTTCCTCCTTCGCTCCCTCTCTACACCTTGTTACTTACTGTGTAGTAAGAGTCTTGGTCTAGAATTCAAGGCGTATGACTGAAAGGCTCAGTTTTGCCCGTAGCTGGAGGAAGCAATTTCCTTGACTTTCCACAGCTAATGACAGACAGGTGCAGGAATACATGTCCTGCACATCACAAGGTTAGCTTAAGAGCAAATGGGAAAATGGACATGAACAGCATCTGAAATCAAGAATGGGATGCACAAATGTAGAAATATGGTTGTTCAGTATTTATTGAGGGCCCCAACATGTGCAGCCTACAATTCACCAGGAGAGGCAAGACAGTCTACGGAGCAGAGAGAACAGATGTGAAAGTGATTGTGGACCTAGCTCAGTGGGAACAAGAGCCACACTATCTGGTGATGGTGCTAAGTGCTATCCGGTGCAGCCCGAGTGACAGCCATCTCTGGGGCAGCAGAGTAAACTAAGCAATTATGTCCTCTTTTCTTCTTCTCAAGCACATGTGCTATTCCCTCCCAAGGTTCTGCCTCTCTCCAAGCCAGCATCAACCTTAGAGAACATGTCAGTCCTAGCAGTGTTCTAAAGTTTAGGTGCATGTGGGCCTTTCCTGTAGGAGCGCTACTGTCTGGCCCTAGGGGAGGAGGAACTGACCCAACTGCGGCTCTTCTGTGCCCAGCGGAAGCAGAAATCCATGGGACAGGGGGTGGCCCGCTTGTTACCTCCCAAGTTTGAAGGATATACCTGTGAAAAGGTAGGGAGTATGTCTGTCCCTTCTCCATCCCTGAGCCTTTCCCTTCCTCCACCCTTTGCTCTGCAGAAAGAGTTGGGGGGTTTAGCGGAGAAATGTCTTCAGGATTGGTGATTTGGTAAATGTTAGGGAAAAGAGGAAGCCAGATTTGGGGAGTTGACCTCTGCGGTGGAGATGGGCCTGCAGCATAATACGGACAGTCAGATTTGGGGGTTGGGGGTGTGGTTGAAGAGCCATGAGTGAAGCTAAGAAGGTTCAGGTTAAGAACTCAGGACCTCTGCTTTGGCAGTGCAAGAAGCTGCTGAATCCAGGAGAGTATGGAGTGTTTGCGGCCAGGGCTGGAGAGCGGCGCTGCTGGCACAGACCCTGTTTTACTTGCCAGGCCTGTGGTCAGGCCCTGATAAACCTCATCTACTTTTACCATGATGGGCATCTCTACTGTGGCCGCCACCACGCAGAGCTGCTGCGACCTCGATGTCCCGCTTGTGACCAGGTAGAGCACAAAGGGGAAAGAGACACTGGGAGAATTCTTCCCCAGAGCCAGCAATGCAGGAGCAGCTGTCACCTTCCTAGGCTGGAGGGTCTTCTAATAGAAGTGGAGAACGGGGTGGAGAGGATGAGGAACTAGCCAGGGCCACTCGAGCTCTGGGCATGTGGGACCTTTACCTCTGCTCTCCCAGTGCAAACAGGGGTCTGTAAATTCTCTTGGACTAGAACATTTCTGGATTCCTGAATCATCACTGTGCCAGATGCTCAGTGCTGAGCTTGACCATGCTAGAAAGACCCTAACATCAACATGAAAGACAGTACTGAGCCTTGGGAGTCAGGAAAGCTCTGGGGCCCAACTTCTGGCTACATGGAGGATCCGGCCAAAGCCAGTCACCCTCCCAGAATCCAAGAGTTACAAAGTACTCCGAATCGGAATGCCTGTGGGCAATTTTTTTTTTTTGGAGCGTTAATGGTTATAAGGTGTGGTTAATGAATGGATGGATGGATGAATGAACGAATCAATCGGTTTCCTCAACCTCTCCCAGCTGATCTTCTCTCAGCGCTGTACCAAGGCCGAAGGACAGCGCTGGCACGAGAACCACTTCTGCTGCCAAGACTGCGCCGGGCCTCTGGGTGCAGGACGTTATGCCCTGCCCGGGGGCAGCCCCTGCTGCCCCAGCTGCTTCGTGAGCCGCTACCGGAATGCAGATTCTAGCTCAGAAGGGGCACTGGAAGGGCTAGCATCCCTTGGTAAAGGAGGGGACGGTGCAGATCTAAAGGGGGAGGGGGCGGCGGCTTAGGCTGATCATAGAAGCGGGGAATCTCCCGGGCCAGAACCCCTTGTCCCATTCCCCATGCTGTCCTCCCACCGCAACCCCCAGACGCGAGCATTGGGGCCCGAAGCTCTCACCGCGCGTCCCTGGCCTGCGCGCTCCGAAGGCCTCCTGCACCCACCCGGCGGGGCTGCGGCGCCAAACTCGCTCCCGGGCTGGGGACGCGGTCGCCCACTGGTGGACGGAGGCGGGGGCCCTTGGGGGTAGACTGGCGGCAGCGGCGGCGCGCACGGCACAAGCCTGGGGCGGGGCGGGAGACTGCACGCAACCTGGCCCGCCTCTTGTACAAAGATTTGGGGGCTCTGAGATGGGCATTTCTAACAGGGGAAACAGAACCCGATCCAAAAATCGTCGGCTGGAACGGTGCCTCCTCGGATGACAAGATCACCTCCCAAGTTACACTTTCCTCTACAGTCGCCAGCTCCACTCTGGAAACCCCGAGTGGGGCTTCCAAAGGGCAGGGCCGAGAGCGCCCACAAACGCCCGGAAACGCCAAAGAGCACAGCCCCTGCCCCACCTGCTCCTCTACCTCTGAGTCGGAACCCGAAGGCTTTTTCTCGGGCCAGCGCCTTCCAGGTCCCTGGGAGACCCCCAAAAACCTCCAGACAGATGACAGAGACATCTCCAAAAAGCGCTGCACCATTTGTTAGCGGGGCGGCCCGGAGATCAGAGTAGTGAGATGGGGGACCTATGAAACAGGATAACAAGACTGCTGTGTAAAAAACCCGAGACTGAAGGCAGTCAGACACGCGGGACAGTCCCATCCACACTGCACGTTCTCTAACCCGTAGAAAAGTTTCTTGGGGAAACACCACGCCCAGAACTTCCTGGGTGAGCTAGCCCCTATCCCCACGGACTGAGTTTAGCCCCACCGTCAGCACCTTGCTCAAATGGAGTGGTGGCGCTACACAGGTAACAGGCTCCAGGCACCGGCTCCACTCCGACCTGGGTTCCAAGCTCGTGGAAGCAGCAGAAGGCGGGTCTTCTTGCGTCTCACTACTGGCCGGCGGAAGTGCGGGGTCGGAAGTTGCGCGGTCTGTCTGCGCCGACTCTGAGCCGCGCGCAGGAACCGTGGAGGTGCTCGGTGCTGTTATGGCTTCTAGTGGGATGGCAGTGAGCGCCTCTGGCTCGGCCAGCGAGGCCCCCCGAGGTTCCAGACAACGTGGGAGACTGGCTCCGCGGCGTCTATCGCTTCGCCACCGATCGGAACGACTTCCGGAGGTAACCGAGGCTGGCCCCTCTCTGATCCTCGTAAACTTGTGTTTCCCTTCCTAGTGAGGCTGGCAATCCTAGTTTTGTTTTTTTTTTAAAACCACATTGACAGCATAGTGGTTTCGTGGTAACTTTTTGTGTTTTGTTGAGGCCGTAGGCTCGTAAAATGCATTGATGTCAAAAAAATCTGTCACGTGGTTTTCAAAGTATCTAGAATGTCGACCTGGGCTGTAGCGATGGTTCAGCGGGTAGAAGCGTTTGCCGCCAAGCTTGAAGACTTCAGTTCGATCCCTGGTACCCGCAAGGTGGAGGGAGATAACCAATTCCTGCGGTTGTACTGATCTCCACACTTGCATTGTGTCAACATGCAGTAACACACACATACAATTTAATGAATGTATTATTTTTAAAAAGTCATCCTGAGCGAGGCAGGGAAGAGATGCCAACGCATAAACAGGAATTTTAGCCTGTTACGTTAGAGTGTTGCTTGTGTTAGGAATAGATGTAAACTCCAAATTCTCACGTGCATATTGGGCGACGTACCGCTATATCAAGTGTCGATCAACACCGCCAGAAGGTGGTGCTGATGTAAACTTCCCATGGTATGTCATTAGCTTCACCAAACTCTGACCTCAGGGTTAATGAAATATATTTTCTACTCAGGAACTTGATCCTCAATCTGGGACTCTTTGCTGCGGGAGTTTGGCTGGCCAGGAACTTGAGTGACATTGATTTGATGGCACCTCAGCCAGGGGTGTAGCAAAGTAAGCACTTAATTTTCTTTCTCTGCCTATTCCAGTTCTGAAAGATGGCAATTCTGTTGAGCTGTTCACAGCAAGTAGGAGAGAGACTTGGTGTAAATCCTCACTCTTGGATTTCTAGGTGAAAGCAGTTTTCTTTTTGTTTTCCAACTTCTAATACCACCTGTTATCTGGTTGCAGAGAATGGAATTCCTGTGTACTCAAACTTGCCAAGACAGCCTACTGTCTATGACCACCACAAGATACTACCCCAATGGCAGCTGAACCTCCACCCCCTGGGCAGCCCCCAGCTTCAGCTCAGATGTTGCCTCTGCACAGCTGTGTGTGCACTCCTACATTTCTGCAGAGGGTGATCTTTGCCCTTGTCCTGAGAAGTAGTAATGGTTCTTGAAAACAGATTTTAAATAAAGCCTGCACACAAAGACGCTTTATTCTTTTAATAAGAAACTTCTTTCAAAACCACGGTGTAAAAAGTCAGTTACAAAAACAAAAAAAACCCCATGATTTTTGTTTCACTCGAGACAGCAATGAGCCCCAAGCATGGATTGTAATGGAGACATTTGTCTCATTTAAAAAAGAGAATAGGAAAAAAAAGACATTGAAAGGGAACCACCTACTCCACAGTGATAAAGTTGCTACACAGCTGGTTCTTGAGGAGCACTCCTGGGGAAGAAGCCATTTGGTGGTGTTTGGCATTTTAGTTCACCAGGTGTGTTTTCCAGGCACCAGGGAGGCACTGTTGTTGGAATAGAGTGAGATTTGGTGGCAGAAGAGAGCACTGATATGTGGGTGGAGTCAACTTGTTAGTGGGAACAAGGAAGCAACTTTCTACCCCCAGACTCATGCTAGTGCCACTGTCTGTGTTCTGTGGAGCACATGAGCCAGCCTGGAGAGACTCCTGTGGCCGTGGGACAAGGTGGTGCTAGAAGTAGGCTCTCCAGAGTCTCATTTAGTCAATTTATTGGGCATGAAAAAAAATGTTTTTTTGTGCAAAGGCCCCTTTGGAACTGGTCTTAGATTACACGGCACGAATGAGAAGGGCCAGTGTAACTGGGCCACAGCTGCATGACGATGACAGAGTTACTGCGAGTTGCTTTCCTAGATCTGTGGATAGACACCTTGTTCAGTCAGTTCTCTGGGGCCTAGGTGCATAGCTCACTTTAGAAACTCATGACGTAACTTCTAAACACCCACAGAAATAAAAGGGAAAAAGTTTTTTGGGGGGGGAAGGCAGGATATCTGTAGCCTAGGCTGGCCTCAAACTTAACTATACAACACAGTTGAAGATGGCCTTGAACTCATCTTGTTACCTGCACCAACGGTTAGGAGTCCAAGTGTGCTATACCACGCCTGGTTTCAAGTGGTGCTGGGATCAAACTGCGCCTCAGGCTTGCTAGGTAAGCACTTCACTAACTAAGCCATATATGATATGGGGTGGGGATTACCATTTTCTTGTGAATGTAGAACCTGTGTGATGTGGTGATGGTTAGCAGAAACTATGAGTTCTGAATCAAGAACCTAAAGTTTATTCTGAGTCACAGATACTCTTGAAGTCTGTTTTAGAAATTATTAAGAGACTGGGCTTCATGGCACACACTTAATCCCAGAGGCATGTGGATCTCTGAGGCCAGCCTAAAGTTCCAGGCTAGCCAGGGCTACACAGTGAGACCATGCCTTGAAGAAAAGAGGAGGCAGGGTCATGACTATGAATACATGGATAAGGCTTGGGTTTGAAGCCATTACTTCCAAAGGCCCATAAAATGACTAGGAAGCAGCTTTGTAAGCTGTATTATAGATGCAGAACCCCAAATGACCGTGGCTAAGCTAGGGAAATAGCAGCCTGGTTTTGTTTTGTTTTTTTCGAGACAGGGTCTCGCTGTAGCTTTGGAGCCTGTCCTGGAACTAGCTCTTGTAGACCAGGCTGGCCTCGACCTCACAGAGATCTACCTGCCTCTGCCTCCTGAGCGCTGGGATTAAAGGCGTGCACCACCACTGCCTGTCCTTTGTTTTTTTTGTTTTGTTTTGAAGAATGAAACCTTAAAGTATGCTATATGATCCTACAACTGAGTAGTTCTAGTTAGCTAAAAAAAAGTCTATGTTGAAAACCAGAATCTAGATAGACTTAAGACATAGCTTTTAAAAATACAGTTTTTTTTTTATTCCAAATTTAAAATAATTTCAAGTAACTTTACTCTTGCTTTTTGAAGTCATAATGCTGGTTTGGCAGTTTTCGCTTAAACTGATTCAGGTGATGTGGAACATTGTCTCAAGCATGCTAGCTTAGTGCTGTAGCAATGAGCTATTTCGTCAGCAGCTAGTTGTATTTTAAAAGAAACATGCATAAGTAAGGACAGAGTTAACAAAAGTGACCGCTTGCCCATAGCTACTAAGCTGTGGTGTAGTTACAGCCATGTGTGAGTTGACAAGTAAATAGCGGTTAAAGTGATAATACTGGACTGAGAGCAGACAGGAATGTGGAAGAGATGACGTTCACAGCCCTGAGAAGGCGCTTTAGCGCTGACAAAAAGAGAACCACCTGAGAGACCCACTCTTAGCTGGTTAAAAACCAAGTGACCCTGGAAAATTTCACCCCAAAGATACACTCTTTACCTAATTAGTCCCAATTAGGAACTGGGCTGAGAGACCCAGTACCAAGTGCGCTTTGAATGGCGAGCCTGTCAACATCTTTGGGGAAGTGTCATGAGCTCAGCAGAAACCCTTTGGCTGGAGTGAAAGACAGCCCAAGTCTTGCTAACCTTCCACAGTCACTTAGCACCATCCCAGTTGCATCTGCTCAGGAGTCTTGAGAGTGGTGGT
Source organism: Dicrostonyx torquatus (assembly GCA_028555095.1). Classification (NCBI taxonomy): domain Eukaryota; kingdom Metazoa; phylum Chordata; class Mammalia; order Rodentia; family Cricetidae; genus Dicrostonyx; species Dicrostonyx torquatus. The sequence goes on from JAQHUG010000041.1 coordinate 499,092, forward strand.
GTCAGGGACATCACTTTTGCACCACTCACTCTGCATATTACACAGTGTACTGGTTTGTCTTACAGTCTAAAGGTTCACATGTGGGAGGATTATTTCCTACACTGCTTCCTGATGGTTTGTGCAGAAGGACTCCAGAATTGATGAAGATTCCACTGCCATTGACTGCCTAACTTCTGATTATTTGGCTCTCCCAAGTAGCTGGAAACGCTTCCACACATAAGCTGCAACCCCAGATAGGGATGTGGTACACATTCAGGAAAGGGTCACCTTCCAGAAAAGGTCAGTATTAATGTCCAGCATATACAAGAGGCAATGAACAACAGTAGTGCATGTTGGCTGCCTTGAAAGACAGCTATCTGATGGATCATTATAAATACAATTATGGACATTGGAACTCAAGAACTTGCTGGTAAGGACAATTTGCATTCATACACAAGAGATAAGAATGTTTTATAAAATCTGATAGCACATATCCTTTAAACACTACAGATCCATCTGCCACTTGACATAACAAAAAGGAACCCTTCCCCTTTTCAATCTCATGCAAACTGTAATTAAGAACAAGGCACCAAATTTTATGAATTGTATAAAATTAGTTCACAAAGCTTTATCAGTAAAACAAATTTCAGATCTCCCTTGCTTCCTCCCACCCCCCACCCCCAAGTTTTCATTCTGTACTACTATCGACCTCTCAGCTTAGTCTGAGCACTGTCAGCCAGTCCCACCTCATTGGTTTGTCCCCTGAATGTGAATGGAGCTGAAGGCATAACCAGAGCAGGGAACTCACACAATCATGGACTCTAGAAGCCTTGCCACTGTGAACAAAAATAAACTCTGCTATCGAGTCCATAGGACACATGAACACTTCTACAGTTTCCAACTTTATTCATGGCATTTTTAGAGACATCTAGAAGTTCTTTACCATGTGACACTGCCTTCCCATTTCAGCCAGAGGGGCTGGGTAAAGCTGGCAAGAGCTCTGCCTGCCATTTGATGAGAGCTGAAGTTCCTGGCTGCCGAGGGTATCCCTGCTACTTCTGCACTAGCATGGCTGTTCTTAGAGGCAGCCACAAGCACGAGGGCCAGGCTAGACTGAGGTAAGAAATCATTTTTGAGGACTGGGGTGCATTCATCTTGGCTGGCTACAGTGGTAAGTAAACACACCAGCCAATTACAAAGGGTTCAGAGAGAGAGATTGTTGCCGGCAGAGCAGCACCTGGCATTTGGCCTGGAGCCGGCTAGTCAAGGTCTATCTGTTCTCTTCAGTGTTTCAGTGTGATGCCAACTGACAGAGCTCTTAGGCTCTGCAGACAGCAGAGGGGAGGACAGCACAGCACAGCAGCCCAGACAGTGCACAGTGCTTCTACAACAGAGATTCATGCTACTGCTTCTGCTGCCTGAAGTGTTATCTGTGCTTGCGGTGGCACCTTCATGAGGGTGGCTCAGTGGAGACAGCTAGTTTTAGTTAGAACTCATTTTAACTCATATTAATCTCATATGTGGGTGTTCAGGCCAGCTAAACATTTATAAAGTCCCCATTCTGCTTCAGTCTTGTTGAGAGTTGCTACAAAACTTTTTTTAAAAAATTGAATTAAAACCTTCTAATTTTTCTTTGTGTTTATATTGATTAACGTTTTCCCCTCTGAACAGACATATCTGTATGCTCTGCTTGCAAGTACTCTTTCTAGAATAAACAACACAGGGTTTAAGATGAGGTACAATCCAGTCTTGTTTCCTTTTTTAATCTTAGTAGTTTGCTATTTTTTTTCAGACAAGGTCTCACAATGTAGCCTCAAACTCATAATCCTGCCTCACCCTAGCAAGTGCCATCCTTCCGGGGTACCACCAGCACACTGAGCTTTGTTTTTGAATGGGCTTTGCTACCATGGTAACAAATCACCATTATGCACCTTGGTAATGTGGACCTCAGGGTACAGTTTTATATCAGAACCTCAGGCAGTGTGGACAACTGGGACACTTTAAAACAGTGTCCTGGAGAGGAGGCGGCTTTGGAAAGCTCACAAAAAAGCCTGCAGTAGACAGTAAAACCCAAACAGCACAAAAATGCCATACATTATCGCTTCCAAATAAAAGCTAATACAGAAACCTCACAGTGTTGTAAAAAAGCAAGTTTAAATCTAGCCACCCATCTCTGTCAGGGAGCTGTTTTCTGTTTGATTTCTTCCATGTCTCAGTGATGTCTGGCAGGCCTACGAGAGTTCATCTCCAATGAGGGCAGCAGTAAATACTACAGATGTGCCTGGGAAAGGAACAGTGCCTCCTTTAGCCTCACTGTCTCTGTTCCCCACCCCTTCAACTCCCCTCCCTGTCTACTCCCTTTAAGTGACAACTGTACTACATTAACACAAGCTACTTATTCACAGGAGAGGCTGTGGGCACTGCACAGGTCACTGCAGAGAGAATGAGAGTTTACTGTGCTTCTGTCCAGGCATTTGTAATTGGAGCAAATTTTAAAGATGCATTTTTACTAATAGCAGAGTAAAAGACAGGAGTCTCTCTGTACTTCATGGACTGAGGGCAGGTGAGAATGGGTAGCAGAGTGGGAAGAGAACATGAAGGGCCACAACCAAGAGTCAGTTCCTAGGGAGCAAAAGCTCCAAACCTTGTGAGCACCAATGCTGTAGGTGCAGGAGAGAAGCTGCATACCACACAAGGTGAGACCCTAGGGCAGTAGGCACTGGGACAATCCCCACTCACCCTCCCTGAATTCTGAGAAGGCTTCTGACCACTGACCCAAAGAGTAATCTGAACCATACCACGAGCTGGTTCCAGACCTGAGCCAGAGTCCTGCTTCAGGACTGGAGGAGTCATGAGTGTCCGGCTTAGCATGCGCAGACTGACCATGCACTGGTGTGTGTCTCCTAAGACTGCCTCTTCAAAGGGAAAAGGGCTGCGAGGCCTCGTCTCACCAGTCAGTGTAGAGTGAGATGACAGCAGCAGCTCGGGAGGAGCCTAGCTCTGAAAAGCCTTCCTATATGGCATGGGGAGATCTGCTCCATGCCCCTCACTCCACTTTCCAACTTCTATCTCCTAAAAAAGGAAGCTTGCAAGCAAGCTGTGACCCTTGATGGTCACCTCTTCTGTGGGAATAAATCCTGTGACTTTACCTTCCACTTTGGAACCACTCTTTCCCACCAGCTGCCAGCCCTGGGCCCCTCCTCATGTGCTCTGTGCAGTGCTGCAGAAAGGTCCTGATTAGTAGGGGGCTCACGACAGAGAGAAGACAGACATGGCTGCTCTCCTGGCTGGCTGATCACTTGCCCACCCCCCCTCCAGATCTCTCAATTATCCAGAAGCAACTGAGAAAAGAATCTTCATAGAAGTTACTCCTTTAGATTTGTTCTATGAAAGGAGGGAATTTTCAAATGTTTTCAAAAGAAAGTGACTACCAATTTTTTGACAGGGCAGGAATCACCTGGCATTCTCTCCTTTAGGCCTAGAGAGGCAAGCCCAGTGATCTGTTACTGTGCAAGCCTTATTACCCATGAGGAAAAAGGTAAGGACATTTAATGCATGCCTTCCAGTCAGGGGAGCGTGTATGTTCTGCCTTCGTCTTTGCTTCTGGACTGCACCTGAGCTCGGAGTTGGGTTTCTGAGAGTCTTGCGCTGCCCTGAACTGTTCTTCGAGTGTAAAAAAGGATGTAGGCCTGGGTTTTGCACACGTCCTCGACACTGCATACATCCAGCTTTGAGTCATTGCAGTGGACCCAAAAACCTAGGAAACCAAAAGAGAGAAAGAGAAAATGACAAGCTAGTTTATATCTCTAGACAGGTGCTGCCAGGAGATGGGGAGAGAACGTGGGGGACAGAGCCACCTTCTGATTACTGGTGGGGAGGCAGGGTCACTGTAATCCCTTTCACCCCACATATCACCAAAAAGACTCTTGCCTACGGTACTGACGGACCAATTTTTGTCCTTGTTTCCTTTATGTCTTTTTATTGTCTGCTAAAGCCTCCACAGTGCCCCAAATGTCCTCAGAGTCATTTGAGTGAGACTAGAGATTTGTAACATATCACCATGAAGTTACAAAGGCCCCATTCTTTTTGCATGACCAAGAAGGAAGCTGAGGTCTGCAGAAATTCCATCAGTAATCAGTATTACTGATGATACTGTGCTGACCTCCAGCACTAGACCTAAGTACTTAGATATGGTTAGTTCTGTTCATTCCTAAGCATAACCTGACATCCTTACCAAACCCCCAACTTTCATAATGCTTCTCACTGAATCTTAATGTATCTAATTTGTCCCTAGCTGACCAGGGTGATGGAAATAATGAAAAGCAATACAGTGTGAACAAACCAACCCTTTTCCATGTCCCCGACCCTACAGAGTAAAGCACACACGCACCTCCCTCTGTGTTGTAGCAATAGGCTGTGTAGTGTCCTGAGCCAAACCCTTTCCCGTGATGCATGACCACTGCGGAGAGATCATAGGCAAAGGTCTCTTTGTCAAGAGAGGAGAGCATGTCCCTGCAGCAGTAAGGTTCCATGGTTAATACCTGGTCAAAGACGACATGGACCCCAATCTTCTCACGATGATTACGGCCAGACCACCTAGAACAAGGAAATGAATGAATTTCTTACTCATTAAGCTAGTTAAACAAGAAGCTAAGAAAATAACTTTTATTTCTCCTTTTGTCCCCTGCCAATCCATGTGTATTTCTGCTGTGAAAGTTCCATGGAGTATTTGAACCTACAAACCCCTAAAGAACAATTCAGAGCTGGGCAGTGGTGGCACACGCCTTTAATCCCAACACTTGGGAGGCAGAGGCAGAAGATCTCTGTGACTTTGAGGCCAGCCTGGTCTAAAGAGTGAGTTCTATGACAGGCTCCAAAGCTACAGAGAAGCCCTGTTTTGAAAAAACATAAGAAAGAGTTCACACATGGCATCTGTATAGTCTGTTGCTTGACCCTTTCACTGCTATTTTATACTGAATCCTTGGGAATTCAGTGTAAGCCCAAACAAGGCTAGGTAGGAGAGCACTGGCAGCCATTGGGTGCAAGTTAGAAATGAAACAAGGCGCCGGGCGGTGGTGGCGCACGCCTTTAATCCCAGCACTCGGGAGGCAGAGGC
>JAQHUG010000041.1:508017-535138 GCA_028555095.1 Dicrostonyx torquatus
CATTACAGATGGTTGTGAGCCACCATGTGGTTGCTGGGAATTGAACTCAGGACCTTTGGAAGAGCAGACAATGCTCTTAACCTCTGAGCCATCTCTCCAGCCCCCTGGCTTTTCCTTCTTAAGCCACTGCAAACTGTTATTCTGGGCCATTTCCCAGGAATCTGGGTAGGGATCTGGCCAGAGCCCATCCACCTGGCCATTACTTAATTAAAAACTGTTTCAAATTTGGCTTTAAACTGTGGTAGTGGTCTTATTCTCAATCAGTGGGATTAACAATTGTGTTAATACATAAAAATATGTAACTTTGTATTTTTCATTTCTAAATCTTTATAGGTCATAAAATCCAGACACCAGGGTTGGAGACATTGCTCAGCATTCAGAGTACTGGTTGCTTCTGCAAGACAACCCAGGTTTGGTTCCCAAGGCCCACAAGGCAGCTCAAAGCCAGTTCTAGCAGATTTGAAGCCCTTTTCTGACTTCAAATGGTCACATGGTGCACAGGCATACATACAGGGAAATACACACATAAAAACAAACCAATCTTTAAATACCATCACCAGACACAAGCGTCCATATATTTGCTGTGCACGTCTATCTATGCATGCTGGGCTAGCAGAAGCACTAGGTGTTAATATAATGACAGAGAAGGGCCTGCACATGTCCATGTAACCACACAGAAAGAGACCCAATTTAAATTAAACCAATGACACAGACACTACTTTGTGACTTTCTCTGAAATACAAACTTTGCAAGCATGTGAGAAAAAAAGCAGAAACCATCTATGAGGCTGTCGTTTATCAAGTGCCATAAGATATGCTATTGGTTTTATGTACCAATATCTTAAAAATCACATTCATTCATTTATGGTGTGTGTCTGTGCAGGTCACATGATAACTTGTGTGAATCTGTTCTCTTTGTCGACCATGTAGGTCTTGGGAATCAAACTTGGGTTGTGCCTTTACCTGCTGAGCCATCTTGCTTTTGTCTTTTGTCTGTGTATGTATATGTGTGTGTACGGAGATGTTTGTGCCATGTGCCTGTGGAGATCAGCAAAATACTGTGGGTGTCATTCTTCAGGAGCCATCCATGTTGCTTTGTTATTATTTAAGACAAGGTTGCTCACTGGCATGGAACTTGCTAAGAAGTCTAGCCTGGTGGCCGGTGAGCCTCAGGGATACACATGCATTTCCCTGTTCAGTGCTGGGGTTTAAAGCACACACCACCACACCCAACTCTTTTTACCTGTGTTACAGGCTCCACCTCAGTTCCCTCTTAGGTGGAAAGAAAACCCTTTACAACCACCCCATTATACCATTTTTTAACATGAGGTTTAACAGACTTTAAATCTACAAACTCAGTACAAAAACACTATCCTACAGCACTCAAATGGGGTATGCCACCTGAATTTAGGCTAAATAAGAACTTAGACCACATGTGTGAACCTGGGACCCCACAGTATTATGAAGTTAAGTACTAAAAAGCTCTCACAGCCCCTCTTTCAGAAACCACATTCATATACTTGCCAAATAACTAAGGTCAGTCAGAAGGGTCAAAGGAGGCACAATTTTTAGGCCATTGCTTTCCGTGTTAAAGTGTGTGTACATAGGCGTGTGTGCTATGGCAGTCTCTTCTCTCTAGCCACCTCTCTGAGGGTTCAAAGGACTGAATTTCAGGTCACCAGACTTGTGTAAAAGCACCTTTACTCACTGAGCCATCTCACTGGCCCAGGTCTGTTTTTAATATGTAAAGTCCATATTAGTTTTTTATAGAGACTGAGAAAAATATCTTTAAAAGATGGTTTATGCCCACTTAGTGTCTCCACGTTTCTTTTCTTTTCTTTTTTTTTTCAAGACAGGGTTTCTCTGTGGCTTTGGAGTCAGTCCTGGAACTAGCTCTTGTAGACCAGGCTGGTCTCAAATTCACAAAGATCCGCCTGCCTCTGCCTCCCGAGTGCTGGGATTAAAGGAGTGCGCCACCACCGCCCAGCTCCACATTTCTTTTGACTAAAGGGTCAAAAGCACCTCCTTAAACTGTATTCCAGTTGCAATCCCCACCCCTCTCCATGCAGCACTCACTGTTACACTGGTCACAAGCGTAGATTCTCCCCTCCAGGGCCTCTGTCTCGGTAAACTTGGCCAGCATCTCAGTGAGCAGGCACTCTGTCTGATTCAAAGGGACAAACCCCTTTTCTATGCAGTGGTAGCGTTCAGGGAATTCCAGGGACAGATCCCAAAAGGGCTCAATGGTATTGGATTTATAATTGCATGATACACATGTAACCTAGAATGACAAGATTGGTTTGCAGATTATATAGTTTCTGTGCTGCTTCTCACATACAAGTTTGCTTGTTGTAAAGAAGACATAAAATCACCAACCACTTCTCCCAAAAAGGTTAATAAGAACTTAAATAACTTTACTAGAAGCACTGGGACATGCATGGCTGCATTTCTAACCGTGCTGTAACTAACTAGTTGTAACCGAGGAACCACAGGGCATCCCCTGCTTTTCTCCCTCCCAATGAATGCTGCCTCAGTGGAGATAGCAAGTTACCTTGGAGGCATTCGTTGAGCCAAGAGAATTGGGAGGTCACTGTCTGCTTTGTTCACCCATAAGTTCCTTTCACTTGGTCCTTCCAGGTAGAAAATTTACCTCTTTTACCTACTTTCCTTCCTTCCCTTTCTCCCATACTCCCCTCATTCTTACTTTTATTTTCCTTTGACATAAAATCTCACTGTGTATTCTTACTGGCCTAGAACTCATTACATAGCCCAGCTGGCCTTGAATTCTGGTTTCTCTTACCTCAGCCTCTCAAGTGCTGCCATGGTGACACATGTCACCAGCACATCTGGGTTTACCCATTTCCTACAACGTCTCGTCTGCTGCACCTCAGAATGCTGTGGTTAGACTTGCTCTTATACCATAATATTTTCAGATGCCGTTTCACATGCAGAAAGAAGGGAGAAAGCCCTCAGTTTCTCTTCCTAGCCTACTCATCATACTTCCCACAATCTTAAGTGAGGCACAAAACCTCTGTAACTCAGTGGAGAGGCTTTACCCAATTCTTATATTGTCCACCCTTTTTATAATAATCCTTTTTGTGCATATTTTTGTTAGGCCTGGGAATCTTTGCTTAGGTCTTAACATGGTCTTGATCCTGAAAATGAAAGGTAATAAGGACATGGAGTCTATAATCCAGCACTTGAGAGATGGAGTCAGGAGGACCAGAAGTTTAATAACCTCAGCTGCATAGTTAAAACACACTGAGCTACTGGGGACCATATATGGGGGGGGGTGTTATGGGCAGCGGGAAAGAGGCTTACTTGGCCTTTGGCATAGTTCCAATTACTACTTATAAATAAAAGGAAAGGCTCTTTCAAATGACTTTGGAAACAGTTTTCTACACAAACTATTCAGTTTTATAAACTGGACTAAAGAGCTAGACAGAGAGAACTTCAAGTTCACCTTCGTCATCACCAACGTACAAACAACCACTGTGAAACATGCAGTCTCAGAAAATACTGGCTATACTAATTAACTTAGCCCAGGGATGTGGGAGCCCAACTACCACCCAAACTTGCCACCTTGCTTCAGGGAGGCACACACCTACCTGACTGAGCAGCTGCCCATGAAATATGGTGTTCACCACCTTTAAGACCTGTTTGGTGAGCTTCCTCTGGGAGAAGGGGATGAGGATCCGGCGCGTGGAGCCCTCAGACTCAAGTTCCTGCTGCACCTTGTGCAGCAGTTCACAGAGAAATTCCTGTGCATCCTGCTGGTCGTAGCCACGGAAGGCGGGAATGAGGCTCCATACTGAGTGAAGCATGGCAAAGGGCGATACCAGTGCCCACTTCCCAGACCACATGACTCGGAAGAGGGTGTGCAGTTCGCGGCAGAGGGAAATGTGCTTTGAACTGGGTTCCTTGTTCTGAATGAGCTCCAGGCTCCTGCTGATCGAGGCTCCACTGTTCCAGCAAAAGCCTTGAGGTTCATATCCCTGGGCTGGGTCGCTCTTTACTGATAACTCTGCCGCAGAGCTGCTGGCTGGCCTACCAGAGAGCTGAGCCTTCCCGTTGGTTGCTTGGGGAAACAGGTGCTCAGAGGTGGAAGGGTCGAGGTTCAGGAAGCATTCCCGGAACTTCTGGAGGTGGCTGAGCACCTGGAGGATGGAGTTCATGTAGCAGGTGTTGCCCAGGTTGCGTAGGCCGGTGACACCTGGGGCCACCGCGGGCTGACGGCGCGGCTTAAGGGTAGCCGGGGGCGCGCGCCGGGAGGTAGCGAGGGTAGTTGGGCGCACGGCCACAGGCCCGGGCGCGTGCAGGAGCAGGCGCGCACTCTTCCGCGGCGGCGCGCTGGCCAGCTCCTCCAGCAGTCGCCGCTTGACCTCGCGTCTCCGCCGCCGGGCCTCCTCTTTCTTGCGCTCCAGCGCCTCCTCCCGCCGCTGTTGCTCCAGCTGTGCTCGGCCCCTAGAGCTCTTCTCGAACCACAGTCGCAGCGTCTTGGCCAACAAGCGCTGGCGCCTGTACCACAGAGCCGTTAGCATCTGTGGCTGTCCCTGAGGAGTGCGCTGCGGTGGGACCACGTCCTCGCCTGCAGCTGTAGACCGTAGCATTCGCCCACGCCTCGTGGGCTGGTCCTGCTTTTGGCCTTGCACCGCCAGGAGGGAGCTTCTCAGCAACTTCAGGTCCCCCTCGGGGTTGTCATTGAGCACGTAGTCCTTGCACAAGTAGCAGAACACATAGAGATCCCGGACCTCCATGGCCAGCGGGTGTCCGGTCTCTTCAAAGTGTTTCAGTGCATGGTCTTCAATGTAGCGGCCACAGGCCACGTGGGAACACTTGAGGCAAGCCCACGCAGACTCCGTGGTGGAGCACTCCAGACAGCACCACTTCTGAGGGTTCAGGATGGAGTGGTCCTGGGCGAGCCGTAACCGCCCTACATGTTTGCATCTATCCATGTTTTAGCGCTGTCGCCACTCTCTTAATCTGGCACCATGAAGCCCCCCCAAAAAGAAAAGAAAAAGCAGAATTTCAGCAAAATATTTTTCTAGAAAAAAAGGGGGTTGTAATTGGCATTTCTGTGCAAGACTTATTTTTAAATTCAAAATTTGTTCTTTTGAAAGCAGAAACTGGTATTTCAAGTACCACCAGGAGAGAGACAAAAGCCTCCAAACCAACCCCACAACCTTAGGTCAATTTCAGTGTATTTCAAACCAAAGGTGCAGAATCAGGGAAAGATAGGAAAAAGGAAGTCAAATGACAATTAATGAGGCACAGCGTGAGCCTCAACTTAAATAACATTTTAGAAGCTAGCCTTTCTGAAGTTTTGTAGAAAGAATCACAAAACTCTCACTGTCTTTACTAAAAAGTAAATACACAAATAAATCTGATAGGACAAGAGTTGGTGTGGCTATTGGGATGGCAGTTTTCAAGCTAACTACCCAGAAAATAGAAACAAGAAAACAGAGGAAGCTTGCTTCCCTTTGGTTTTGATAACGACTTAAATTGTAGCCCAGGTTGGCTCTTGCCTGTGTTTTGAGACAGGGTCTCACTATGTTGCCTTGGCTGGCCTGGAACTCATATGGGGCCCATGCTGGCGTTGAACTCACAGAGATCTACTTCTCTGCACCCCTACTACTGGGATCACAGGTGTGTACCACGTCTGGCCTTTTAATATTCTTCATAAGGGAAATATAGTAGGCAGTTTATCCAAGGTGATTAAGATGAACAAATATTTTTAAAATGTTTTACTCTTTAGAAACCTTAAATTTTCCCAGGATTAAAAACATCCTAAAGGTACTAGGTGGTGGTGCACACTTTTAGTCCCAGCACTCAGGAAGCAGAGGCAGGTGGATCTCTTATGAGTTTGAGGTCTGCCTGGCCTACAAAGTGAGTTCCAGGACAGCTAGGGCTACACAGAGAAACCCTGTCTTGAAAAACAAAGTCCTAAAGGCAGTTGTCTAAATTCTTAAAAGTTATTTATGAGACAGGATCTCACTATTGTGTAGCTCTGGATGTTCTGGAACTCGCTCTGTAGACCAGGCTGTCCTTGAACTCACAGATCCACCTGCCTCTGCCTCCCAGTTGCTGGGATTACAGGCACCCTGCACCACCACTGCCTGGTTAAAAGATTGTTTTTTATTTTGTTTGTTTCTGATTTTATGTTGTTTTTTTATTTTTTAATGTTGGCTGATTTAACTCCTAATCAATGGGAAAAATGAAACACTCCAAAATAAATAAATAAGAAAAAACCCTCAGATCAAAAAAGGAAAGTCATCTATACTATCCTAATCAAGATAATAATTTCTCTTCCAGTACTAGCTTCTACTGTATTATTTTCTAATCATTATTCATTCTTATTCTCATTATTTCCTACTGATTTATAGCTATGCACCCGTTAAGTAACTTCTCTAGATGTGTTTATTTTGGTGAGACATAATATCTAGGGAAGAGTTCGTGTGTTACAAGGCAAAGACCAGAGTGTTCAACTATAGCTTGAAAAGTATTATCAGAATGACTCTCTCCAGGCCTGGGGATATGGCTCTGACAGAGTACACGGTTAATCCTCAACACTAGTATTGGAAAGCAAGAGAGAGAGTATTCTATTATTTCAGGCAGTTTTGGTTTGAGTGTAAGAATTTAGAAAATAGCCAGGTACAGTGGAGCACACCTTTAACCCCCCAGCATTCAGTAGACAGAGGCATGCCAATCTGTGAGTCTGAGACCAGATGTAGGTGCTGGGGACTTAACTTGGAACATCTGGAAAATCAGGAAGCACTCTTAACCACTAAGCCATCTCTTCAAGAGATGAATGAACATTACAATTATTGTTTAAAAAACAAAACAAAACAAAAAAAAAACCTAAAGCATGAAAATGTCTTTTTAATACAATCTAAATGAACCTAGAACTGAGTCTCCCACAGAATCTACACAGACTGTAGGGAGACATAGTAAATGCACTTTTAAATGTAAGTGTTAAATGAGGGTGGCTTTTTTTTAGAGGATCAAGAGAGCCAGGTCTATCACCACAGGTCACAGCCCCAAGACCAGAGGACGCTGAGTGCGTCTTCAGCACCTGGGAAGTCAGCCTAAGCACACTTGCTCACTGCTATTCTAGGTGCCATAGGACTGGAGTAGGGCCCTCCTCTTCCCTAAGACCAGCCAGTTTGTGAGGTCACTTGCAAAATCCTGGTGTCTTTAGGACTGAGGCCTGTCTTTTTTGATGTCTTCTTCAGTAGTGCCAGCTACTTAGGCAGTCTGGCTTGCAGTCTGTTGTGCTGCAGGACTCCCCTTGCATTTAGGTTGCTGCACCTGGAACTTGGGCTGTCCCTGTGCCTTATGTGGAGGACCATACAGGGTGTGTGTTTGTTAACTAATACTCTCAAGGCAGGGAGCCAGCTACTGCTGGGACAGGTTTGGATACATGTCCAACAAGGAGCGCTGCATACAGGAGTGGAGTCACCATCAAAGCCCTTTGACATCAGACATAGAGCTACAGGATTCTGAGTTTGTCCTGTTGAGTTTCAGTCTTGCTTTGATCACATATTTCCTCACTATGCCCCTATTCCTCACCTTTGGAATGGTAATGTATATTCTGTGTGTTTCTTGGAAGAATATATTTTGCTTTTTATTTTACAGGGAATTACAATTAAGAGACTTGAGTCTCAAGAGACTTAGAAAAAAAATTTTTTTTTTTTTCAAGACAGGGTTTCTCTGTGTAGCCCTGGCTATCCTGGAACTTGTTCTGTAGACCAGGCAGGCCTTTAACTTGGAGAGATCAGCCTCCCCCAACCCCCCAGAATTAAAGGTGTATACCACCACTACTCACCTTTGAACTTTTAAACAGTCTTGAGACTGAAAGACTATGGGGACTTTTGAAGGTGGACTAAATACATTTTGTATTATGATACAGCCATAAACCTATGGGGGATAGGGCGTGGAATGTAATGGTTTGAATGATAATGGTCCCCATAGACTCATACATTTGAATGCTTGTTCTGAAGCTGGTGGGACTGTTTGGGAGGGATCAGAGGTGTGGTCTTGTTGGAGGAGATGTGTCACTAGAGGTGGGTCTTGAGTGCCATTCTCAGTTAGTGCTCTCTCCCTCTCTCTCCATTCTCCCCCCCCGGCCTGTGGATCAGATGTGAGCTCTCAGCTCTACTGTCCCAGCACCATGCCAGCCAGCCTGCTGCCATGCTCCACCCCATCATGGCCATGGACTAACTCTCTGGAACTGTAAGCAAGTCCCCAATAAACTCTTCTTTAAGTTGCCTTGATCATGCTGCTCTGCTACAGCAGTAGAAAAGTAACTAAGACAGCAACTTAGTGTGACTCTGTCTCAAAATAAAAGGTAAAAGGTCAGTGGTAGAGTACTTACCCAACATGGGTAAGGCCCCTGGTTCAATTCCTAGAATCTCAAGAAAGACAGCCTCCAACTCTGTGCAGAGAGACGGCAGCTGAGAGAACAAAACCAGGTTGCCATGGAAACATTATATATGTGAGCCTGCTTCAAGTTCAGCAGTTTGAATATTTGCTGAGTCATGTCTGGAGGTCAGGAGGTAACTTCTGGAAATGGTTGTCTTCTTCTACTATGGGTTCTAGGAACAGGACCCGTGTGGTTAAGTTTGCATGGCAACTAACTTTACCTTTAAGACATCCCACTGGTCCAATTTTTCCTCCTGGGGGAGCAGTATATGGTATGTATATGATATGCAGCTATGTAAATGTGTGCATGTTCATGTGTGAGTCCAACACATGTGTGCCACAGAACATGTGTGAAAGTCAGGGGACAGCTTTAGATGTCAGCCTTCACCTTGACCCTTGTCTGAGTCAAAATCTCTTTGCTGTCCATCATTATGTATGCTAGGTTATCTGGCCTGCTAGCTTCTAGGAATTCCCCATCCCTGCCTCCCATCCCACCTCAGGAGTCTGGTATTACAGATATATGCTTATAAGGCAAGCTTGAGGACTGTTGTGGAATATTTGTTTAACTATGTAAAGATGTGTTGCTGTTTTACCTTGCCTGCCTAAGGCACCTGATTGGTCTAATAAAAAATTGAACAGCCAACAGTGAGGTAGGAAGTATAGGCAGAATTTATGGGCTCGAAAAGAAAATGCCAGGGAGATGCCAGGGGCCAGCTAGCCAGACAGAGAAGAAATAGGAAAGTGGGATTACAGAATGGAAGAAAGGTAAAAAGTCCCAAAGCAAAGTGTAGATGACAAGAGAAACAGATTAAATTAAGTTAAAAGAACTAGTGGGATAAGCCTAAGCTAAGGCTAAGCACTCATAATAAATAAGTCTCCATGTCTTAATTTGGGAGCGGGTTGGCAGACCAAAGAAAATACCAACTACAGAGGACCTGAGTTCAGATCCTCAGAATCCATGAAAAAGCTAAGCATGGTAATGCATGCTCATAACTCTAGCTGTCACTAGACAACTGCAGTAGCTGAATCAGCGAGCCCAGGTTCGGTGAGAGATCCTATCTCACAATGTAAGATAGAGGTGCTGGAAAGATAAGTCAGTCGTTCTAGCACCAGCTTTCTAGAGGATGAAGGTTTTATTCCCAATATTTATATGGTAATTGTCATAACTCCAGCTCCTGGTGACCTACCTGATACCCTCTTTGGGCCTCCCACATGGTGCAAAGACATCCATGTAAGCAAAAGACCTGTACATATAAAATAAGTCTAAAAACATTTTTAGAAATCCCATTGAACCTACCAGATGTCTATAATATGAGGTTGGAGTGTCAGCACTACCACACTGGCAGCTAGCTGCCGAAAGTATTTTGTTTGAAGATAAGTTCTCTTGATGTAGATCATGCTGGCCTTGAACTTGTAGTGATCCTCCTACTTCAGCCCCCCCAAGTAGTGGGATTACAGGCATGGGGCACTACTTGTCGCTCAAATATATTTTCTTTGAAAAAATTAATTCAAACTTGAAACTTAAGATGCCAGCAATTGTTTTTCCAGCTGTAGCCTAAGCAGTAAAACTGGGAATCTCCCTACTTTCTCCACATAGCTGAAGATGACTTTCCACACATAGCTGTTTGCACAGAAGACACATTTATATGTTAAGAACCACTGGTAAGCCAGGCGGTGGTGGCGCACGCCTTTAATCCCAGTACTCGGGAGGCAGAGGCAGGCGGATCTTTGTGAGTTCGAGACCAGCCTGGTCTACAAGAGCTAGTTCCAGGACAGGCTCTAAAGCCACAGAGAAACCCTGTCTCGGGAAAAAAAAAAAAAAAAAAGAACCACTGGTAGAGGAAAAAAAAAGGATAATTTCTGTGAATTAAAAAAATTCATCTGACTAGAATTCTCTGGAATAGATGTCAGTGCTGGTTACTTCAGCGGGCTGTTCTAAGACACAGGGACACCTTTAGTCCTGTGTACCCTGTCTACTCTCAGCACACCTAGGTGTATCTGTCAGGACAGAAACACATCGTGTTTTGCATGAATGGAACGACAAACTTTCAGCATTTGATTTCAAGAATAAAGATGACAAATATAAAAACTGTATGTTAAATGCACACTACAAGAGAAAACTGGAAGTGACAAAGACAGCAATCAGGCACTTTAACAGGAAATAGGCCAGGGCCACTATAAATCAGGACTGGGATGTGGATCAGTTGGCAGAGTGCTTGCTCTTCATGTATGAAGCCCTGAGTCCTGTCCCCAACAGCACATAAACATATAAAATCCCAGAAATTGAGAGGTAGAAGCAGGAGAGTCATGGAGTAAAGGCCATCCTTGGCTACAAAGTGAGTTTGGGCCAGCCTTGCTACCTGAAACTGTTTAAAAAGCTAAATAAAGGGAACAGTAAGATGTTATAAATCAGCCACATATGGAATCCACTAATCATTTTTAAAAATGCAGAGAAGGGGTGGCTCTGTGTGTACTTAAAAGTATGTGAAAAAAAAAACAAAGGGGAAAATATTGTATTATATGTCATGAGTGCCCTCCAACCTAATGAAAGCCAGAGAATAAAGAAAAAAATGAGTCATAACACGTGTCTTCAAGTGTGGGTAGGGAAGGAAAAGAGACTCCCTTTTGAGGGGAAAAACATTGTTACTTATTTTCAAAAAGGAGATGGCACTGAAAGACTTGATATTTCAGTTGTCTTAAAAATTCAGGCATGACGGGATGGAAACATGGCTCAATGGCTAAGAACACTAGCTGCTCTTGCAGAAGACCTGAATTCAGTTCCAGAATCAATGTCAGAAGGCTTACAACTGTTTGTAACTCCAGCTTCAGGGGATCCAATGCCTCTGGCTCAGTACACACACACACACACACACACACACACACACACACACACA
This sequence comes from Dicrostonyx torquatus, assembly GCA_028555095.1. Lineage (NCBI taxonomy): Eukaryota > Metazoa > Chordata > Mammalia > Rodentia > Cricetidae > Dicrostonyx > Dicrostonyx torquatus. Next base: position 519,332 of record JAQHUG010000041.1, read on the forward strand.
CACGTGAACATTCAGGCATCAGGCAGGTGTCCAATGTTAATCATAGAGCAATATAGTTGACCACACTTTCACTAGGAAACATAGCCAGCCTAATGACACTAAGAAATTCTGGGTTTTTGTTTGTTTGTTTGTTTTTTGGTTTTTTGAGACACGGTTTCTATGTAGCTTTTGGAGCCTGTCCTGGAACTAGCTCTTGTAGACCAGGCTGGTCTCGAACTCACAGAGATCCGCCTGCCTCTGCCTCCCGAGTACTGGGATTAAGGGCGTGTGCCACCACCGCCCGGCCAGAAATTCTGTTTTTAAAAACTAGTTATTCCTAAAAGAGCCCTCCCCTCATTCCAATTCCCTGTCGATGAGTGACAAAGTACAGCCCTCTTCAGCAGTAAGTGGAGTGGCAAAACAACTGAGCTTCCATCGGTGAAGTGCCAATCATCTGACATTTCATATCAACCAAGGTAGCAAGGTAATTTCTCTTCTTCCCAGGGGCCAGTTCCAATAGTTGTTCATAAAAGTGAATTTTTGAGAAGACTCTTTCCCCCAATGGGACAGCTCCAATAATATTCCACTTTAGCAGTCAGTATTTTTTTTTCCCCTAATACTCAACTAACCACTCTGAAGGACAGAGGGAGGGACAGGCACTCAGGAAGGAGAATCACCGAGGGGAGGGGAGGCTCAGTGAAGAGACTGTTCACAGACTCCCTATACTTTATAAGTCACTGATGCAATCAAGACCATGGTAGATTTGGTCAACAATGGCCCTGTCTCTGAGGCAGGCTTTTTCCTGGGGTCTCTACAGAGTCTGGAGTCCTATAGGAACCAAGAAACTGGTCCTGACTTCACCCAGAGAGCATTATTCAACAAGGCATTCATTGTGAGATATTAAGCAATTAGAGAATATGTTAAAGTTAGAGTGAGCTTCTCAAAAGAAATTGAAATGTTTTATCCAATATTCTTTACTTTTCTAAAGTCTTTCAAAATTATTTAATAGCAACACAGAACAAGGATAGTAAAAATCCAATTAAGATGTCAAAAGCAAACTCAGTGCAGTTGAAATAAAGAGGCCGAGTTAGCCTCAGCTCGGCCTTTAGTCAGGGTGTACACTGAATCTTTGCAGAATGTGCTGTGTGGCAGAAATAGAAAGGGGTCTTCTTTCAGTAAGACATAGAAGGGTGTCAAAGACATGAGGTGTGCATGAACTCTTATCCCTTGTGTACTATGAACACAGTACAGTGAGCAGGCCCACGAGGTGAGGACCTGGCTCTCAAACAAAGGACAATACACACGTAGGCAATGTTCTTGTGGTTCAAGTCCCACAAGCACCTTTGCTCCTGTTTCAAAAAATCAAAACAAAACAGCAGCAGCAGCAACAACAAAAGAGCTTCTGCCTTGCCAGCCAGTTCTATCATTAAGTTAAGGTGTCAAAATCTGTAGCAAGGGAAACATATCTATTAGGGAAACAAACAAGCCAATCAGCTGCTAATAACCTAGTGCGGGTTCAGAAAGCAGAACTGGGGACAGGCCACAAATGAGCAAATGTAGGCAGAAAGAAGGAAGAGGGAGATGTGTGAGTCGTGGCCTGAGACCCCACAGAAGGAGGAACTGAGCTGTAGTGCTGACACGACTCACGACATTGGTCATGACAAGTAAAAGATATGAGAATGCAAAACATGAATCTTGTTGATTTCATTTTCTTCCACATCCCTATGTTGTCTCTAGATACTGACCAAATAATAACATCAATGATGCATATTTGTAACAAAAATCAAATAAAAAAAACCAAGCTAATTCATTAGTTTGAGACTTTATCTGATAATTTGTTAAGATAGAGTTGCCTAATCAAGCCCCAGGCTCCAGGTTATTTCTTTTTTTTTTTTTAAATATTTATTTATTTAGTATACAATATTCTGTCTGCAAGCCAGAAGAGGGCACCAGACCTCATTACAGATGGTTGTGAGCCACCATGTGGTTGCCGGGAATTGAACTCAGGACCTTTGGAAGAGCAGGCAATGCTCTTAACCACTGAGCCATCTCTCCAGCCCCTCCAGGTTATTTCTTGTATCAGCTTTCTGAGTATCTAGACTCAGGAGTGCAACACTATGCCTAGTTAAATACAGAATATAACAGTTAAGAGGGGTAATTATTCTAAAATGAAACTTTCTGTGTATGAACCACATGTTGTCTGAACCTCTTATCCCTATGAACTTACTTTTATTTTACTTATTTTAGTTCCTATTATTATTATTATGTGCATAAATGGTGTGTATAGAACCAGGGAAAGTTTCTGGGGTTACAGGAACTGAACTCAGGTCATCAGGCTTGCACTGTAAATACTTTCACCTGCGAGCTACTTCACTGACCCTTATTCTTACCTTTCTTATTTGTCTGTGGTACTATGAATCACAACCAGGCCCTTCAGATTCTAGACAAGCGGTCTACAGGTCCTGCTTATTATCTTTAAGTTAATGGTTGGCTAAATAATAGCTTATTTATAATAAATATACTATTAAATAAACAATACCAACAAACTGTACAAACCTATATATCTTCACTCCATGTATCATTTGAAAAAATTACTACAACAAATAAGAACTAAATTGCTTTGAAGGAACTACAGATTAGAACATGCTACCGAATTTGGCAGAGTAAAATAGTGCTATTACTTTATATCCTTGGGGATACTAAACCAGAGGAGGGCCCAGCCATGGTGGGCTTGAATGAAAAGGCAGAGGGAGGACTAATTAAGTGATTTGTTTGTACAGATATTTTTCCTGTTCTGGCTCACAGTTCCAGGGTAGAGATCATATGGCAGGGAGGCCAAGTGGCAGGAGGCTGAAGTAGATGGTTTATATTGTATCCCAAGTAAGGAAGACAGAGTGATCGATCTTTATATTTACTGTGCTCCCTCTGCTTTCCTTATACAGTCCAGAATCCCAGCACAGGGGATAGTGGCACCCAGTAAACCTAATCAGAATAATCCCTCACACAGGCAAGCCCAGAAGCTTCTGTCCCAGGTGATTTTAGATCTCTCATTAAGGTGGTGGGGCAAACATGAGTCACAGGGCATGTGTGGAGGCCAGAGGCAACTTGTAGGAGCTGGTTCTCTCCTACCACGTAGGTTCCAGAGACAGAATTTAGGTCATTTAAGCTTGGTGGCAGGTGCCATCAGAATACCTGCTGAGCCATCTTGCTGGTTCTGTAGAGCCCTTTTTAAGCATAAGTAGGCTTAGAAAAAGTAAGGCACCTTCCCCAAAGTTGTATTTCTGGTACATGACTAAGTTGTGTGTCAGATTTCAAAACTGGCTTTGGAAAATTGTGTATGCTGGGTCCCCGTACTTAAGAGGCAGAGGCAAATGGATCTCTCTGAGTTTGAGACCACTCCGATCTACATAATGAGCTCCAGGACAGTCAGGGCTATGCAGGGAAATCCTGTCTAAGACAAAACAAAAATAAACTCCCCCTGCAAACCCATAAAGTCTTACTAACATGACTGTCTAAATGTGAGCTGAACCAGGACAACACTAGACATGCTAATGTGTGTGTGTGTGTGTGTGTGTGTGGTGTGTGTGTGTGTGTGTGTGAGGCAAGAGTCCTCAACTCTACACAAAGAACTACAGGCAACTAAGGAATAAGAATAGGAAAAATAGTCTTCCCAAGGGAAGAGCATACCAACTGGCTGTAATTCCAAATGGTCAATCCGGAAACATACACAACATGTATTACATGTTACAATATTACACTAGTGAACACTGTACTTAAGTATTTAGAAATACATACATTCACACACATATGCATATATATGTATGCAATAGCAATGAATAAGAAGCCATAAATTTGTAGCCTCAAAAATAAAACAATAGTAATAATAATAAAGATAAAAATAAAGAAACATGACTGGGGAGATGGCTCAGTGATTAAGAGTAAGAGGCCTGGGTTTGATTCCCAGCACCCACATGGTGGCTCACAATGGCTTGTAAATCTAGGTCAGGGAGTCTGATTAGCTCCTTCGGCTTCCTCAGGCACCACACACACAAGGCACACAGACATACATATAGATGAACCATTCAAAGGAATTAATAAAAAAATTTTAAAATATGATTATTTACTATCTGATTTTGAATTTTTAAATGTATTTCTTTATTTACTTATGTATTTGAGACAAGGTCTCCTATGTAGCCAGCTCCTAAGTATTGGAATACAATACAAACATGCCTAGTTTATCAGTATTTTCTTTTGTCTTCTGTAAGCTGATAAAGCATGCTCACCACTATTCCTGCCATTCACAAAAGAACTTGCCAGAACTAAAAATGAAACTACTTTGTAGGTACTAGAGATTTAATATTAGTAGAAACAAACAGACACTTCATAATCCAAGAGATCAAGCAATTGTTTTCAGTTGGGTTGTCTTTTTTCATTAAATAATTAGCATTCTTTATACAAGCTGTATAAAACACTTGCCAGACAGAGGTATTACCAAAACCTTTTTCTGTGGCATGTCTTTTGTTTCAAATGTCTTTTCATACATAAGATTTATAGTTAATATCCTCACATGATGTATTTTATAAAATGTTTTACTACAATATAATAAAATATCCCCTCTGGTTTATTTTCTAGCTGACTTAGACTGTTCACGTCTAGCCAGTGTGGTCTGCGTGTCTCTTCGGTGACTCACTGTACTCTTCCTCTCCCATCACTGCACCACTCCGATTAGGACAACACAAGCTGTGCAAATCTTGTTGGCCCAAACCATAGTCTCTCCATGAACTCTTTTCTAAAGTAATTTGACTACGTTTGTCTCCCAACTTATGAAATCTAAAATGAGATTATACAATGTTGTCCAAAGATGTCTTCTTGAGAGTTCAACTGCAGCTGAGTGTGGTAGTTGACACCTGTAGTATCTGGACAGCTCAGACAGCCTGGGCTACAGCATTAGTATGTCTTAAAAAAGAAAGCATGAGGAGGGGAAAGGAGAAGATATGGGAGACACAAGATGTAGTTCCAGCCCCCAAATCTATGTAAAAATGGGCATGGAGGCCTCCAGAGGTGGACCCCGAATTACTTGGGTAAGTTGGCTAGCTAGACTAGTGAGAGACCCTGTCTCTAAGTGGAAGATAACTAAGAAAAACATCCAACATCGACCTCAGCTGTCTTCTGGCCACCTCACGTACACACACACTGATGTGTAAATAAACAAAAAACATGGAAGATGGCTAAGTAGTTAAGAGCAAGTACTGCTCCTGCAGAGGACTTAGTTTGGTTCTTAAGACACATTCTGGGGTTCACAACTAACTGTAACTCTAGCCCTAGGGGATCCAACACCTTCTGGCCTCTAATAGCACTTCCACTCCCATGTACACCCACACACAGACACAGAATTCAAAATGAGAGAACAAACAAAGCCTACCACTCAACAAAATGGATCAATGATGAAGAATGTGCTGACAGTTCATACAAAAAACCTTGGTTATTAATCAGAGAGGTGTGTAATATCAAATGCACATGATGTCACAGCTAAGAGCATGGTGTTCTCCAGTGTGCAGGTTCTTGCTTGGTTTTCATTGTATCTGTGTGTGCACGTGCATGCCGTGGTGTGAATGAGGAAGTGAGAGGACAACTTTCAGGAGTCAGCCTCTCCTTTAATTGAGGATTTCCACGATCTCATTCAGATCATCAGGCTAGAATGGCAAGTACCTTATCTACCGAGCCATCTCATCATCTGTACATAGGCCCGTTACTCTCATGATCATGTGGTAGACAAGGAGCTGTGGTTTGTTACCACTGTTTAGGTTGTTAATAGAGCAGATTGCTAGCCCAGAAAAAGAGCAACACATAAATTTGAAGTATAGTTTCTCTATGTAATATGCATTGCTTTCACATCGCTGTAAAGTTTTAAAAAAAAGAAAGTAAAAATTTGGGTAGCCTGATTTTGGAGCATTTTGTGCTTCACTACTTAAGCAGGAGAGTGGTGGCACATTTCTGTAATCTCAGCACTTGACAGGTGGACACAGGAGAATCTGGAATTCAAGCCAGTCTCAGATACACAGCAAGTTCAAGTTTGAAGCCAGTCTATGCTGGCCCTAAGTCAACCACCTCTAAAAATGGAGAAACAGAAACAAAGAGAGAGAAAGAGAGAGAGAGAGAAAGAGAGAAAGAGGGAATGGATGAATAGAGGGAAAAATAACAGTAGAAATGGGAAGATGATACCAGAAGAAAGAGTTTTATGGAGCCTCTTCCCACTGTCCAGGTATTCCTTAGGTTACAGAACACAGCTTGCTATGGAGCTGCCATGTTTTACATTTATCTGACATTTCCCAGAAAGGCAATGGCTCAGTAAGGCCTTCTGAACGGAAGGATGACAAAGCCACACTCAGCATGTAAGGGAAGTGTTAGTCAACTGAGAGGAGTGCTCAGTCATTAACATCACCATTAAAAGATTCTGAAAGACCAGGACTACACAGAGAAACCCTGCCCTGAAAAACAAAAAACAAGAAAACCAAAACAAGCAAACAAACAAAAACAAAACAAAAAACCCAGAAAGGTAGTATGACAGAAAAGTCAGAAAATTTGATTGCAATTTAGGTTTGCTAGGTTACTGGAAAATGGGAAGCACTGAAATGCAAATACACCTGTTGTTTTAAGATCTAAAGGATGACCCTGGACAGACAGTCGATCCAGCTCTGAGTGTGCCATGCCATGATGGGTTCCCCAGGCAGCTGCAGACTCAGAACAGTTCTGTTTGCAGAATGTTCAGCACGACCCACTGCAGATGGGATGTCTTCAACATGATCCCCACAGACCCCAAAAAGTCCATTCTTTTGGTTACATTTAAAGTTTTAAATTTTATTTATTTATGTGTGTATAAGTGTCTTGTCTGTATATATGTATGTGCACTATGTGTCTACATGTCTGTGGAGACCAGAAGAGGGTACTGGGTCACCTGGGACTAGAGTTACAGACTTGTGACCTACCATGTGAGTATTGGGATCAAACCTGGGTCCTCCGGAAGAGCAGCAAACACTATTAACGTTGAGCTGTTTATCCAGCCCCCACTATTCCTTTTTTGTAGTCAAATCCTTCAGACATTCCTTGAAACACTTTTGATGAGCCACAGACTATCGAAGAGAACTACATGTGAAACATGGAGCACATGCACCATGATAGACAGTCTTTTGCTTGCTATAATGTCAACACTAACCTCTCTGAATTTTCATGGATTTCTATTTCAAGAGGTTATACCTATTTTATCTACATTGATTGTAGCATTTGGTAAAACAATACAATGTTCAGTCTTTCATTGTTTTGTTTGTCTAAGAGAAAGACCCAGAGAGCAAGCTAAGGAACGGCACAGGAAAACCTTATTCAACAACACAGCTGAGTAGGTAAAACAGGACTGACCAAGAGCAGGCAGAGTAGGCCTGAAGGAAGCTGAAAAGGAACTTCTGGGCACTTAGGGAACACTAAAAGTCTTCACAAGATAGTATTTGAGGCCCTGAAACAAGACACACTGACCAGTAAACAAGAGTCTGTCCTATTTAAAACTGAAATGCTCTCATCTCCTAGATTTCTGTCCCCTTTCCATGAATAGCTGCACAACTCCCCCAGTGAAGGGCTCTACCTTATACACCTTTAAGAAAAAGTTTCCACTCAAACACCCTCTTCCATTAAAAACTGCCTCCAAAGACGGATGGGCTATTACCATTACTAAGTTGAAGATCCACAAGCTAGTGTCCTCCTCTGAGCTTAGCTCCTGTTACTCACTAGTCTATCAGTCTTTCAACTTATAAATACATCTCTTCTCAGTAGTAAGGTAAATGATTCCAAGGTAACTGTCATTTCTTCATGCCAATGCCATGCAAATTGCCTTAAAAATTCATGTGTGCACCAGCCTATTCTACATATAAAGACTGAGTTGTGATATGGGAGGTGATGGATGCTGTGAATATGTTTTATTGCCATTGGTTAATAAAGAAGCTGCTTTCAGCCAATGACTTAACAGAGTAAAACCAAGCTGAAAGAGATATAGAGAGTAGGCAGAGTCAGAGAGAGATGCCATGTAGCCACCAGAGGAAAAAGACACCAGTCACCAGCCAGAACCTTACCAGCAGGTCACAAGCCTCATAGTAAAATATAAAATAATAGAAATGGGTTAATTTAGGATGTAAGAGCTAGCTAGAAATATATGTAAACTATTGGTCAAACAGAATTGCACATAATATAGTTTCTGAGTGATTATTTCAGGTCTGGGCAGCCAGGAACAAATGAGTAGACTCTGACAATAGAGTTGAAACAAAAGAAAAACAAATTTTTTTTCTTAAAAAAGCAATAGAGGGAGTGCTGTTAGCAAAGTGGTGTGGGAAGCTAGAGGTTCTCCAGTAGATGGAGATAGCAGGCACTACGCCCCTTCATACACACACTATTTCTAAGAGCAAAAGAATACCTAGTCAAAGTAAGTTCCAGGACAGTCAGAGCTGTTATACAGGGAAACCCTGTATCGAAAACCAAAACAGAAAAGAGAGGGAGGGATGGAGGGAGAGAGGGAGGGAAGAAGAGAGGGTATGTGTGTCCCAGAAGGGGACAATCTGAAGGGTATCTAATTTATTAACAGCATTGTATGAACCAGAATACCTCTGGGGAAACCCTAAAGAGCTTAGAAGCAACAGCACTCAGGTAATTTTTAGAACAAAAAAAGGAGAAATGGCTCCACAGATAAGAGTACTTGCTGCTCTTCTAGAGGACACAAGTTCCATTTCCAGCATCCACACCATCTATAACTCAAGTTCCAAGGGATCCAGTAACCTCATTTAGCCCCCAAGGACACCAGACACACATGCAATGCACATTCATACAGCAGGCAAACCATGTGTTCATCTGAAATAATAATTAAAAAAAGAGGGAACGTGGTCAGACAGGATGGGAATGTCCACCGTAGGTGTTCTGCCCGTTCATGTCCCTGTGCATGCTTTGGATGGACAGGAGGATGCTATACGGCAGCAGTCATCTGGTCCAAGGTAATCCATTCTAACTCCAAATGGAATCTGACCCCAGCAACCCAGATAAATGAGAGTCTAACCACAAGTCTTCACTGGCCAAGGTGTGCCTGTCCTTGGGAAACACTGGTTCTTTATAAAGAGATTTTATCTCCAATATACTTGATGTTGAAGTGCTCTGTTTTGTTTTCATGGAGCAAAAAATAGGTTGTAGTTACTGTGCATATTTAAAAGATCCATGAAATTAAAATCACCAGGAACCACTGATACAAGTCAAAGCATCCAAGAACAAAGTCTTGGCACAGGTACTTGTCATCCCTTTGAAACAGATGTGGTTGTTAGAATAGAAGAATCACTATATTTTGTGAATTTATTACTGGTATTTATGGAGTGTATTTATTACTATATCTCATAGTTTTATTATGTTAAATATATAGTTGCTTCTTGACTAAAAAAAAAAAAAATAACAAAACCAGGCTGATTAGATGGCTTGGGAGGTAAAGTTGCTGACAACCTGAACACCAGAGTTCAATCCCTGGGACTCACATGACGGAAGGACAGAATCAACTCTGCAAGCTGGTTTCTGAGTTCCTCATGCATGTGTACACATACACACTCACAAATAAAATAAATGTTTAAAAAATGGCTGGGCATGATGACTCACATCTTTAGTCCCAGCACTCAGGAGGTAGAGGCATGCAGGTCTCTGTGAGTTTGAGGCTAGCTTGTTTTACATAGTGAGTTCTAGGACAGCTGGAGCTTATATAGTGAGACCCTGTCATCCTGTCTTGAAAAGGAAAAACAAAACAAAACAAACAAACAAACAAAAACCCAGCATCCGCAAGCTTGGAGAGCCCTGCCAGCCTCTGGTTCTATGACTCTAGAACACAGTGCTCTAGGGTGCCTCCCATGTGAGCTGGAGCACTGGTGCTTTCTTTTGTGTACTATTATTTTCTCATTAAAAGCACTTTTTAATTAAAAAATTTTCTAGTCCTACAACTATAAAATGTGAATAGAGAAAATTTTAACGGTCATTTACAAATGAACCAAACAGCATCAGCACAGTAGTTAGGTCAAGCTAAGCCAGCTAGTTTGGGATTCTATTACTTTCCTGTTAGCGATGTCTCCAGACCTCAGTTTCTTCAGGAAACAGAAAGAATATTCCTGTGAGTATACATAGAATTGTTAAATTATTCAATTAGTTAACAGGTAAGAAATGCTTCAAGCAATGCCTGACACCAACAGAGCTCAGGAAACAGTTATTTCCTCAAGCAATACTACAGTCAGAAGACACAGAGAGCACACTGACCCTGACTAGCCACCTCCTACTGAGGTCCTTTCAGCAGACCTCACAAACTCCCCTTCCTATTGGTCAAACGGTACAGGTAACAAAGTATGAGTGGGGAAACGATTACTCTGGGTTCTTGCTAGTTCTCTTCAAATGAAACCCAACCACTTAGTTCTGCACAGCCTACCATGCCACTGAGCTATGACTACTTTCAACTGTCTGCTTGCGCACTGGGAGGCTCTGACAACCTGTAGTATTGCAGCTCCAACACTTGGGCAGCCTCTCGAGCATCCTGTTTCTGAAAGCTTCTGCTTTGCATGCTCCAGTAGCTGCTGGGTGAACAGACAAAAATCAAGCAGAATTTACCAGAGAAAGACTTTGAAGATCCACAGAAATGCACTTCAAATGACACAGCTTCACTGGGAACATGGAATCACAGTAGCAGCTCTACCTAGGGGGCCTAGTGAGCATCTAGAGTCTTTTTGAAGAAGATGGTAGGAGCAAACTGTGCCAATTGTGGAATGTGGGTCTGTGGCTATAAATCACAGGCTGGGATGCATAACTGGTAGGAATCTGCTGGCTTCACAGCAAATGCTCAGTGACTGTCACCTTCAACTACAAAGGACCAGGTGTGATTCTTTCTATATCTGCATCCTTCAACTGGTTATTTATCTTACTGCTAAAGTGACAGGTGGCTACAAGGCATTTACTCATCTGCCTAAAAATGGAAAATGGAGAGGCTCACTCACAAAGGGAAAACATTCAACGGGACTATTAAATTTTGTACTGAGCCATATGACAAGCAATCTCCTCTCAATCCTCTTTGTACTCTATCACAATAATAATAATAATAATAATAATAATAATAATAATAATAGTAAAAAACATAAAAAACCTGTAGCACAAATAATAACCCAGAGACAGCTATTGGGATTCAACCTGAAAATCAGAAAAGCAAAGCAACCAAGCCACTAGAGAAGTCTTACCTCTACCAAGGCTGAGCCGGCTGCAGACTAAGCAGCTTGATCCTCTCTTTCCTCCCATTTTATATTCTCTTTAGTGTTGGGTTAAAGGCGTAAGTAACTACCTAGTACTGGAATTAAAGATGGGGCATCACCACTTGAATTTGTTTCTGCATTGATCTTGTGTAGGCCAGAACAGCTTTGAACTCACAGAGATCCTTTACCTCTGTCTCCTAAATCCTGGTATTAAAGGTGTGTGCCACCATTCCCTGACCTCTAGTGGCTTAGCTTTGTCCTTCTGATCTTTAGGCAAACTTTATTTATTAAAACAAATAAAATATCACTATATTTCACTTTTTGTCTAAAATTTAAAAAAAGCTATAACTAATATAGGAAAAACTATATACAGTAAGTACAATAGCTATATACAATATATATAAGCAATAAGTACATCAACAATGTCTAATCCATTTGCATTTGAAAAATTATGAAAAAATACTCCATATCTTTCCTATCTTGGTGAGTCCAAAGTCTTGTAGCTAATTTACCTTCTATCATAACTTCCTTTCTGTGTCTGGTAAACAAAGAAATCTGTAACTACCTGGTCTTCAACTCCCTCAGAGACCTGAGAAAGAATCACTATTAACTGAGTAGGCAGGAGGTATGAGCACCACTTACTGACTTCAGCAAGAGGTGACAAGCAATGGGAGAGGCATCACAATCTGAAGGGCTGGAAAGCTGGCTCCGTGACAAACAGCAGCACTTGCTACTCTGCCTGAGGATTTAAGTTCTATTTCAAACACCCACAGAGTGGCTCACAACCACCTATAACTCCAGGGCCAGGAGATTCAATGCACTATTCTGGTGACCATGAACACCAAGCACACACATGGTAAACAGATACACGTAAGCAACACACACACATACATACACACACACACACACACACACACACCCTCACATTTTCAAAGGTACAAAAATACTGTAATAAAAAAAAAACCTCAAAAGCAGGGGCATGGTGCTACACACCTGCTTCCTAGCACTGGGGTGAAGGTTGGAGGATCAGGAGTTCAAGGTCACCCTCAGCTCCACAGTGAGTTCAAGGCCAGTCTGTCTCAAAAAAAGGAAATTTAAGAGGGACTCTTCTGTTTAACTAGGCTGCCAGGCTCTGGACCAAAATCTGGCATAGCTATCTTGAAAGAAGAAAAACTATGTACATCCTGCACAGACAGAATCTCTTTTTTTTGGGGGGGGGGGTAGGGTGGGTAGTATCTTACTATGGAGCTGAGGTTTGGCCTCAAATTCGTGATCCTTCTTCAGCCTCCTGAGTGCTGGAAACTGGTGCATGCCACCAGCAGGTGACACAAGCTGAGGGAGAACTATTATATATAGCGAGAAAATGGCTGTTTATTGATATACACGATAAGATATGCAGTAAGAGCTGGAGGTGGATAACTCTGCTCTTACAGTTGAGCAACACACTCTAAGACAAAAGAAACCAGGCTATAACGAAAACTTTCATGAAGAATCTTTGCCCTCAGCACTAGCCTTCCCTCAGATGGGCTAACTCCCAAAGTGCACCATCACAGAGTGATCCTATGGAGATGATAGTTATCAAGTACTTACTGTGTTCTAGGCATTACTGTGCATTTTTCATATGGACTAATTAATCTTCAGCATCAACATATTATAAATATTTTATTGTCTCTAACTTTAAGCTGGGAAATTGAAGCTCAGAGATCAACTTGCCCAAGCAAGCTAAAAGCAACTGTCCCAAATAGTATGGGATCAAAGTTCATGTTTTCAACCATTAGACCAATGGTCTCAACTGTGGGTCATGACCCCTTTGGAGTTATCAAATGACCCTTTCGCAGGAGTCACATGTCAGATATTTTTTACATTATGGTTTATAACAGTAGCAAAATTAAAGTTATGAAGTAGCAACACAAGTAATTTTCTGTGGAGGGTCAGCACAATATGAGAAACTGTACTAAAGGGTCACAGCATTAGGAAGGTTGGGAACCAGTGCTTTAGACAGAGAAGAAAGCTGCCCTAATCTAATAAATGCTGCATAAACTTCTAGACTCTGGTAGGGACAGTTTTGGTTATCTAGAATATCTGAATTGTAGACAATAAAAATATATGGGTGAAATTTTATTTGATTACTGCCTGACACACATCTGCAGTTGCTCAAGTGAATAAGACCCCCATGGTGAGCCTGATGTCACAGCAGCTGGCAGTATTCAGAGAAAGAGAAGAGTGGGTAATTACTCTTGACAAGCCATGGCAAGTGCAGTCTTCAGTCAACAACCAATCAACTTCAAGCCTCTTTTCAGTATTCTTGCTGGTCTCAAGGTCCATTTTATCTTTAAATATAACTGTACCACCTCTTAATTTATAATATAAAAAATGTGCCAGGTTAGGATGGACACTGGGAGCAGAAGTTCAGAACACCACTAAGACACATATCAAATTAACCAAAGACAGACTGGTCATACCATCAGAAATGATTCTCACTAATAAGATTTTACCACAGCATTGTTCCTTACCCATTAAACAGTTTTTCTCCCATCTTCTTCCATATCATCACATAATCATTGGCTGGGTTTTCCTTTTCTCTATTACCTATAAGGGGAAACAATCTGTGAGACTGGGCTGATACATGGCAAGAAAAAAGCAATTTCATAAATTTTATTTAGAAATTCAGAAAAGGGTTAATATATTACAATAGTGAAATCCCTATAACCTTTTTGACACTGACATTTTAAAAAAATAGGAAAAATATGATTCATATTTCAGCTAAGAACAACCAAAGATTCAGTCATTTACAGGGAAAATGAGTCACAAACACAAGCATTAAAGGTTTCCTCCTCGCTGGGTGATGGTAGTGCACGCTTTTAATTCCAGTACTTGGGAGGCAGAAACAAGTCAATCTCTAAGCTCGAGGCCAGCATGGTTCTACAGAGTGAGTTCCAAGATAGACAACCAGGGCTACAAAGACAAACCCTGTCTCAAAAAAACTAACTAGCCAGGTGGTGGTGATGCATGCCTTTAAGAGACAGGCGGATCTCTGAGGTCAAGGCCCTCTTGGTTTACAGAGCAAGTTCCAGGACAGTTACACAGAGAAATTCTATCTTGGAAAACAAAACAAAACTAAACTAAACTAAATAAGTATAAAAAAATTAAAATAAAGGTTTTCTTCTAAAAATAAATGGAGTTCTATAAAGCATACACATTGTCTTTACATAACTTAAAACTGTCAGAGCTGAAAAAATCATGCTAACAAAAATATTCAAGTATCAAAAGCTAAATGCATAATGGTTCAGAGAAGGTGTGAGACAATTCCTTTGTGTTAAATGGATTTATAACCTATATGCAAGCAGCAAGTATCTTTAAAAGCAACATGCTCTATACACAGAATATTATATTAAGCAAAGATAACTAGAGTTTGAGTACAATAAGTTACAGATCTAATTGTTTTTTAGACTTCTGACACTTTATTGAGAATTTAGTAAAACTTGATTGGTGTATTAGCTGCTATGTAACAGGAAGGCAAATTCTCCATTTTATCAGCCTAACAGTGAACACAGAATTCCCTCTTGAAAGAAACTTTCTTTGCAAAAATATGCACCCTTGATATGGGGCCCCAACCTCTCAGGTCCAGTCCCCTTAGAGTGGGTGGTTCCCTGAAGATGGCTGTCAAGATCCTAGAATGGCTGTCAAGAAAGGGAAATTGCTCTGCATTCTACAAGGGGAAGAATTTGTTGTTTTATCTCAAAAAGGGACTGAGAGAAGAATGATGAGAGGGACAGAGAAGAAAAGAGGAGCTAGTACAATAGGGCAAAGCTAGGATTGGGTGGGGGTGAAGAGCTCAGGCTAAGGACAGCTGAAAGTTGTCTGCATTAATGCAAAGCGAGGCTCTCTCCACCTCTATTCTGCTCCCTTTCTTTAGTTTGGTATACAAATCCACAATGTGCTGTATGAATAGAGCCTTTCTGAAAATCAGAGGCACCAAGTTTTACATCTGGGTGCAATGGCACAAATCAGTACACAGGGCAAGAAGGTCTGGCCCCACATGGCAGAAAAAGTTACAAGACCATGAAACTCACAAACGCTCTTAGAGAGAGCTTTTATCTACTATATATTATAGGCTTCAAGTGTGCAGTACTTACTCAGACAAACAACCCCGAAACTATGAATGGAGCCTCAAATTCAAACAGTACCCCTCTCTTTCATCCAAACCTGATTTCCAAAGTAATAAAGTCCCCAAAAAGCTAATTACAGTTAAAACCAAGTAATTTTAATTTAATTCTAGATGTCCCTCCTAAGCTAACTATGTTAACCACCTCTATACTCAATAGCATGTAGGATGTGTAACCACATGGAAATTATGCTTGCAGACAAAAAGAGAATACAAAAAAAAAAAAAAGGAAGGAGGGGCTGGAGAAATGGCTCAGTGGTTAAGAGCATTGCCTGCTCTTCCAAAGGTCCTGAGTTCGGTTCCCGGCAACCACATGGTGGCTCACAACCATCTGTAATGAGGTCTGGTGCCCTCTTCTGGCCTGCAGACATA
>JAQHUG010000041.1:561857-586202 GCA_028555095.1 Dicrostonyx torquatus
AAAATCAAAAAAAAAAAAAAAAAAAAAAGAAATAGGCAGGTCATTTTATCTCAAAGGACACTTTATCTCAACACAATTAACAGACCCCTGCCTCAAGGTCACTGTGAGGAGATGACTTACAACCGAATCTGGCACTAGAGAGTCAAGCAGACACCTCATGGATACCTTCTGTTACCAGTAAGTAAGATTTTCGTTCTTTGTTTGCTTGTCTGCTTGCTTATTTGTTTCTGAGACAAGGCTCCCGTTATAGCTCAGACTAGCCGGGAAATCCTCCTGCCTCAACCTCTTGAATGCAGGAATTTCAGGCATGGGTTACCACACCAGCTAGAGCTTTTATAAATACCACAATAAGCAGACATTATTTTTCTAGTAAAAGATTGTTGCCAAGGCAAGAATAAATAAATACAAATATAGCATTAAATGTGTGGATTCGAAAAAAAGACTTCTTAAAAATAATAAAATGCTAGGAGAGATTATCTACAAGGCAATCTTGCAACTGAAGATTTATAAGAAAATAGGGTGAGTTTTGATCTACCTGGGATGACTTACGTGGGATATTGACTGAAGCTGCAGGAGAAACCCAAGATCCTTTCAACGTCTCTTCCCATCCAAAGACTCTAAAATTAACCAGAAAAGAAAATTAATTATGTACAACCTGCGCATCCTAATCTAAAAATATAAATAAGTTTTATTCTTAGCAAATAAAATAATAACCAAAATAAAAGTGACATTCCATTGATACCTGGGAATGATAGCCAGTGCCTATAATCCTAGCACTCAGATACTAGGCAGGAGGTTTGCCACAACTTTAAGGTAGGTAGTCAGTTTCAACAATGCAGCTACAGTGTGAGGTCATATCTCAAAACAAACACAGTAAACTAGAGACAAGCCAGGTATGGTAGAGCTCATCTTTACTCCCAGGACAGGAGAGGTAGAAAAGTGAATCTCTAGGAGTTCATGTCAGCCTGGTCTAATTAGTAAATTCTAGGCCAGCCAGGGATATAGTGAGATTCGGTTTCAAAACAAAATATTTCCACTTGGTGAACAAAAGAAAACAGCTTAAATTTAACATTGGAGTCCTTATGATAAGTAATAATGTCTGTATTAAAAGATCATCCATTTTCAGCCAGGCATGGTAACCCACCTCTTTAATTCCAGCTTAACGAAAACAGAAGCAGGCCAATCTCTGTGGGTTAAAGGTCAGCCTGAGCCAGGTGGTGGTGGCACACACCTTTAATCCCAGCATTTGGGAAGCAGAGGCAGGTGGATCTCTGTGAGTTTGAGGCCAGCTTGGTCTACAGAGTGAGTTCCAGGACAGCCAGGCCTATAACACAGAAAAACCCTGTCTTGAAAAACAAAAAACAACAACAACAACAACAAAAACCACACACAAACCGCCATCCTGGTCTAGTCAACGTAGCAAGTTCCAGGCCAGCCAGGGCTACATAGTGAGACCAGTGTCTCATAAACAGTTTTAGAAATATGAACTGAAGACTGAGAGTGTGGTCGGCATGTGTGATGCTCCAGAGTTCACTCCCAGCACAGAAGAAGCAAAAAGAAAGGAAGTAGGAGGAAGGAAAGAGAAAAGAAAGGGAGAGAGGAGATGACTTGGAAACAATCATTCACAGCAGCATGGTTTAGCACACTGTAGCAGTGTGACAGAAACAAAATAAGCACTCAAATAAGCTCCTTCCTTTGACTGAGCTTGTAGTTTCATTTTCAGACAGCCAGATAAACAGATCACCTTTTGAAAAATGCATCACAAAAATGGCAATAGCTTAAACAGAGTATAGCAAGCAAAAGCACAGCTACAAAGGCATGCGCACATACCTTGCAGAAACAGGCATCTCATATTAAAGTCACACTTCATTTTCAAAGTTATTTCCAGACTAGTCTCAAATTAAGAAGCAAATATTTGTAATTAAATTTCTTCTATAAATTGCTAAATAAATCTACCTACCTTGAATCTGCCTAGAATAATCCAGAAAATAAACCACTGAACTATAAGCTTGCCCTTAGCACAGCTAAAAGTTAGACCAGAGTTCAGATTCTAAAATATCCAAATATATGTGTGTGACATTTCTGATATCCACAAATCAAAAGCAAACTTGGCTAACCCTTATTAATGCCAGAAACTTATCTTCTGCTACTTCTGCAAATGTCCACCAAGTAAGAGCAATCTGAAGTCGCACAGTTTTGGAAAAGTGGGCTGGGCTTTTCTTCTTAGAGACAGTGCTAATGCTAGAGTGGAGTATTCACCTCTCCTTATGTGTGTTTATTTGTTTCAGAATCTCATGTTATCCAGGCTGGCCTCATACTCTCTCATGTAGGCAAGGCTGACCCCTGCTACCCTGGGAGTGCTAGGATGACAGCTAAGCACTACCATGCAGTGCTAGGGGTTAAACCCAGGTCTTCATGAATGTGAGGCAAGCACTCTACCAACTGAGCTACATCCCGAGTCCCTAAAATAAGGGTTGTTGAGGTTTGCAGTCTGGCTTGTCGAGCTGAGGACCAACCCAAGCCCTTACACATGATAGACAAGTGCTCCACCATCGGCAATACTTGCAACCTCTACAGGACTTCAGGGAGAAAAGGCATCACTGTGGCTCAGAATGTACACCAATGAAATAAACTCAAGACTAGAAAGACGCCTCAGTGGTTAAGAGCACTGACTGCTCTTCCCAGAAGACCCAGAACCCACACACAGCTCACAACTGTCTGCAGCTCCAGTTCCTGGGGATCTGATTCCCTCTTCTGCAGCATCCCTCTGCAGGCACAGATATACATGCATGCAAACACAGCACCCATACACATAAAATTAAATTTCAAACAAGATTCTCAAGAATAGTTGTACCCTCTGTACCCCTTAAAGGAAATCATACTTGTCTTTCACACTATCAAATGCAAAGTAAATACTCATCAATATTCTTAGCGAAATGTAAACACTTTAGAATGAAATGTATGCTCCTCATACATATAAGTAAATGTAAATATTTTAATTTAAAATAAGTCTTAAAAATCAAAAGGTTCTAAACAATATTAATATGCCCTTCCTATTCACAATCATAAAATACAGCAGGCAAAGGGATGGCAATCTTATCTTACAGAATTTTATCATAAAAGACATTCATAAATGCATTATGTAATCTGAAAGATGAGTCCACAGCTCTAAAACTCTCCACTCCACCTCTTTTTCACAGTCTGCAAAACTGAGGAGTAAGCAACTCTACACAAACCTGAAAGCAGCTTAGGAACTCAGCCCCAGCACCTTTCCCTGAATGATTTCTCCTTATTCTTGAGCCCCTGAAAACAACTAAGGAGAAATCTGGCTGAATAATGAAAACAAAAAGAGTCCTATCTGTCTCTATCCCAGTGGTTCACTCTTCAATGGAAAGAAAACACTGCTGCTGAGACCCACTGTCCAGGTCCAAAACTATTATAACCCCACCCAAACTACCCCAGCACACAGGCGGCATTGGCAATCAACACAGACCTTTACCCTTTAGCACGGTAGTAAAATTACAAGGTCTTAAGGACCTAAGGCTGCCATTTTTCTATTACACAAGAACAAAATCAAGTAAAAATGGGTCCCATCTTTTCAAAGTGGCCAAGAGAGTGGATTTTCAAGCAATGAAAGATGGAAACTGGATCCAAGACTCCTTGAAGAGAGAGAAAGGTTCTGGAATTTCCTACTTTTAGGGACAAAAGGAGTCACAAATTCAATACACATTTCTCTTAACAAAGAACTCCTGTGCTGCACCCCACCTGGGCCCCTACTATTGGGTTTTACCCTTGTTTCTAGGGCCCCTTTCACTCACCATGGTTCCTTATCTTCTGCACCAAAGGCCCCTACACTGGATTCTTCACTACACCATTTGTGCCCTGCCCCTTCCAGACCTTCTGGGGCAGCTCAGAGCAAAATGCGCATTGGGCTCCCACTCCTATGTAACCACCCTAGTTCGCAACCCTTCAGGACTCTCCCCGCTTCCCTTAACCTCGTTTCTCTTCCCTTACTCCCCATTCCATCCTCTAAATTCCAGGGCTCATCTCTTCCTTGCTCATCTTCTCGGCTGTTTTTCAGCCAGTCCTTGCTGAACCTCTCCAACGTCCCCAGGTTCCCTGTCCCAGAGCACCATCACTCCTTAAACCGTGCTTCTAGCGTCCTCTCAGCTTTTTTCTCCCACAACTGTCCTATTAACGCCCAGCTCTAGCTAAGCTCGCTTTCCTTTCGTCCTTTCACTAACGCTCCAATTTCTGACTCCACCTGGTTGTAATCCAGGTCTCCTGCCTCCCTCACTTTGCAGAATTTACACCCATCACCCAGCTATTGACCCACACCTTGTCGATCCTACCCCAGCTGATCCCAGCCCTTCAGCTCATCCCTGGCTCGGCACTAGTTCACACCCTTGTCACGTCTGGCTCTTAATCCCTCTCTCTCCGCTACTCCCAACTATTACCCGGTCCTGCTCCTTGTCTTTCCGTGCAACTCTTCTGGCCCTGGTACCCCTCACCCCAACACCACCCACCTGCCAAGCCTTGCCCCTTGTAAACCCCTGCTCCTAGCCCTGACCCCGGATCCCTCTTCCCAGCCCCGGGCTTCCTAACCTCATCCCGGGGCCAGCCTGGGTTTCTTTTTCACTCCTCTCCCCGGCTTCTAACCCTTTCTCCTAATTCTCCTCTTCTTATACTCAGCAACCGCTCCCCCCGCAGCCTGCCTTCCCCTCTCTCCCCTCAAGGATTTCACCTCAGAACCCAGACGTCGCCCACCCCGCCAAAACGCAGCGCCCGCGCACCGGGGCTCGCGCCTTCGCTGTCGCCGCCCGTCGTCCCCGCCCCGGGCGCCCCAGGACCGCCGGCGTCGCGGTCCCGCCCCCTGCCGCCGCTCCTCCCGCCCGCCAGGCGCGCGCCGCCTTTGTCGCCCCTCACCCGGTGTGTGAGGGGATTTTTTTTTTCCTCCTTTAAAAGGGAGGGCCGGCATGCCGGGGCCGGGTGTCCCCGCCTCCGAATGTCTGCGCGGGATCCCAGCCACCGCGGACCCCCACGCCCCCCGGGCCGCCCCCTCGGCCGCTTCGCCGGCCCTCCGCCCCCTCTCCAGCCCCCCCCCCTATTTACCGCCATCATCAGCACGCGCGAGCTGTCACCAGGGCGCGAGACAAGCGAGCAGGCCACACCCCCATCGCTCATTGGCCCGCCCACTATAGCCCCGCCCCCGGGGCCCCGCATTGCGCCAACGGCGCGCCTCCTGGCCGCGACCCCTGGCCTCTACGCCCTCTCCGCGGGTTCGCGCCGCGGGCACCAAGTTTCGGGTGAGCCGTGACGAGGCGGCCGACGGCCGGTCGGCATGAGAGGGCAGGCGCGAAGCGGCGCGGGAGAATCGCCGGTAAAGTTTGGTTGAGTCACAAGAGGGTACAGAAGATTTCTAGACAAAGAGACTCTTAAAGGTGCAGACTCTAGTGTCTGGCCCTCCTCCTTAAAGGGCCAGGCTTCTGCCGAGCACCACCCCCTTCCCAGCCCTTCGTCTACGGGATCTGTAAAGGAATTTTGCGCGAGTTCGTTTACTCTGCGGCTTACCTTTAATATGTCTCACCGCTCCAAAGAGGCCTTTTCCACTCCTGCTTGCTTTTTGGTTTTGTTGTTTTCTTTACGGTGCAGCGGCAGCCAGCGAACCATGGAGTTTCCCTGTGGCAGCGTTTGCAAAAGTTACTCTTTGCGCCCAGACAAGCACACACGTGTGGACTTTTGCCACTGATGGCCAAGGCGCGATTCAACCGTTTTATGAAAATCCTCTTCAACAGGAGAAGGAAAAGATCGTTGCTCCCCAAATGGGGCCTAGGAAATAAATCAGACCTAAGGACTTCCAAGAAGGATGAAATCCATTCTGAAACAGAAAGGAAAGACTCGCTCACAAGGTAGGCAAGCTTCCTGGGCACTGTCCTGACCAACCTTGCCGGAGAGGATCCCTCCAAATAAGATACAGTGTTACAACACCCAAGACAAGGTTTAGGCAGGCAAAGACATTTTTAGTTTGAGAAAAACAAAAAGAAGCCGGGTGGTGGCAAACACCTTTAATCCCAGCACTCGGGAGGCAGAAGCAGGCAGAGCTCTCGAGGCCAGCCTGGTCTACAGAGCGAGTTCCAGGACAGGCTCCAAACCTAGAAAGAAACCCTGTCTCTAAAAACTGAAAAACAAAAGAAAAAAGAAATGTATATTATATGCTACAGTAGTTCATACGTAGCCTTTATGTCTGTAAATATGAAATAAGCAAAAACGGCAAAAATTAAAAAAGCCGGACATGGTAATCCAATCAATCAGGAGGCAGAGGCAAGAGGATGGCATTGAGTTCTTAGACTCTATAGACTGCAAGGTGGATTCGGGTCAGTTTTGGATAAGTAACAAGACCCTGTCTCGATTGTAGCAGAGGAGGCTCACAACCATCTATAATGAGATCTGGTGCCCTCTTTTGTCATGCAGGCAGAACACTGTATACATAATAAATAAATCTTATAAAAAAAGAAAAAGTAAGCGGTCTTTGTTGTGGGAATGTCATTGGACTGATGATAAAGACAGAACAGTAGGGTGAAGCATGCTGGCTCAGTGGGTAAGCTCTTGCTGCTAAGCCTGCCTTTCCAGTTCCATCCCCTGGATGCACATGGAAGAGCACAGGTTTTTGCAAGTTGTCCTATTGTATGAGGTTCCACACACAACACAAACACACACACACAAATGTGATTTAAGGTTGAAGCTGGCAAGATGGTTCAGCCTATAAACACCGCCAAGCCTGACAATCTGGATTTGATTCAGGGACTACATGAAGGAGAAATAATTCCCAGATGTTGTCCTCTCACAGTTACATGTGTGTGCCCACATACAAATAAGTGAATACAACTTTAAAAATATTTTAAAAAGAACAGTGAAGTTAGGTGGTTCTGGTACACTCCTTTAATCCCAGCATTCAGGAGGCAGAAACAGATGGATCTCTGATTTCGAGGCTAGCGTGGTCTACAAAGTGAGTTCCAGGACAGACAGGGTTGTTACCTGTCTTGAAAAAAAAGAAAAACAAAAAAACAAGGAATACATCTGCTGTTGACTTTACCATAAAAGCACAAATTACAAGAAGCCAAAGTAGCATCCAAGTGTTCCTTCACGGTATGACACAAAAACAACTGTTTCACTTAAATCTCAGGTTAAACACTAGAAGCTATTCTAAGCAAGCATCCCTCAGGTATGGTGGCACACGGCACACACCTAGGATTCCAACACTTGGTTCCGTGCAGGAGTTCAAGGTCATACTCAGCTCCACAGAGAGTACAAGTAAATCTAGGTGAGTGAGATGGTTTCAAAAAAAAATAAAAAATCCAAGCAAACCCCAATATATATATATTTTTTTAAATTTTTTTTTTTTTTGAGGAGGAAGATCACCTCAGATTGGAGGCTTGCCTGGAGTACAGACTGTTTTCTAAACAAGTCTGGGCTACAGATTGGTCTTTGTCTTAAAACCTAACAACAAAACGTTTCTCAAAATAAATAAAAGATCTTACATATTATATATATGTATGTATGTATGTATATATATATATATATATATATATATATATTTCACAAATACAACTGTGCTCATTTGCCCGGTTGCAAAAACTACACCCGTTTATTTGGAAGGGTGAAGCAGGAGATCACTGCGGACTGAAGGCTGGTCTAGAGGATATAGCAGTCTGGGCCACAGGGGAATCCCTTGTCTCTAACAACCAAAAGAGAACAATAACATCAGCCAGACATGCCGGCCCACAGTTAATCCCAGCACTCAGAATGGATCTGAGTTTGAGGTGTGCCTTGTATACAGAGCCAGTTCCAGGAAGCCAGAGGTACCCAGTAACACTGTCTTACGAAGAAAGCTGTATAAGACACCATCTCTCTGACAGCTTTCATTCTCTAACGCGGAACATTCTATGTATGAAGTGAATTTACCCTGCTTAAGCAATGACTCCACAACCTCCCACCTTTCTTCCAATGTCTTTTGTACAATAGGTTCTTGTTCTGTAACCCAGGCTAGCCCTTCAGCTTTTTTATCAGCCTCCCTGTGGCCAGATTACAGTCACGTGCCTCAGTGTCGAATGTAGTTTGAAGTATTCTGTCCACGTGGACTGGGTTTCCCCAGCCTGCCTGTTCCCAAAGCCAGGGGCCCACCTAGCTCTATTCTGCCATGCCAAAGCAGCTTCTTTATTAACCAATGGTAATAAAACATTCATAGTATACAGAGAGGAATCCCACATCAGCCTTTCCATCCTAAACCATCATTGACATCAGAACTATTAAAATGAGCCAGAGACAGTCTGGGGAGACGGCTCAGTGGATAAGCGCACTGGCTGCTCTTGCAGAGGACTGGGCTTTGAGTCTAGGACATGGGTGCTCACAACCATCTGTAACTCTGCCCTCTTCTGGTCCCTGTGCAAACCAGGCATGCATGTGGTGCACACACATATATGCAAGAAAACATAAAATTAACAAAGAGAATCCAGAGACCACACGTCGTGTTCACAAAGCACGTATTTATTTCCCTTTCAACACCTCTATAATCCCGCTATACAGCTACAACCCAAACAGCAAATGTGATTATGTTAAGCCTAGTACTACAGCTAGCTCCCAGACAGCTGTCTTCCTAAACCAGCATTCTCATCCTTTAACTGGCAGCCCAGCACAGCTGTCACAACCCCAGCCTACAGATTCCCACTGTTAAATTCAGCTCCAGGACAAGCTGGACAACATAAATGTACTCTCCAAACTTTCCTTTTTAAGTATTTAGTGTGTGTGTGTGTGCGCGCGCGCGAGCGTATGCATATATTAGTGGCAAATACATACATGATACATACATACCTGTGAAAGTCAACATGTTTACAGAATTGGTCCTCTTTGCTAGCACATGCCTTTATTTGCCAAGCCATCTTGCAGGCCATAAACTATCTTATCTATTTTTGTCTTTTTAAGACAGTGTCTCTGTAGTCCTGGCTGTCCTGGAGCTCACTATGTAGACCAGACTAGCCTCAAACTCACAGAGATCCTCCTGTCTCTGCTTCCTGAGTACTGGGATTAAAGTTGTGCTGGGCTAAATTCTCGGTTTATGGACTCTAAAAAAAGTTCAATATATTACCCTTAAAAATGAGCCAATGTGCATGGAGAGAAATGGCTCAGGGATTAAGAGTGTATACTTCTCTTGTAGAGGAATCCAGTGCACTTCCCAGCATCCATATCAAGAGGCTAACTGCATATAACTCTAGCTCCAGGGGATCCACTGCCCTCTTCTGGCTTCCTCGGGCACTGCACTTAAATGCACACAACCAAGCACATTTTCTCTCTCTCTGGCACACACTTCACAATTTTTTCATATTTTAAGTTAGACTGTGCTATACGATAGGACCTGGGATGGCTATGTTGGAAAATGAAATGGAGTGCAAGAAAACCAAGAATCTTTGACTTAGAGCTGAGGATAGCTCAGTCAGTAAAGTGCTTACACGGCACTTGAGAAGCCAAGTTCAATCCCCACAACCCAGCTAAAAAAGGCAAGTGTAGAGGAATACGTGTGCAGTCTCAGCAGACTCCTGAGGCTTGCTAGCCAACCATCCTGGCCAAATCAGTAGCCCCAAAGTCCAGTATATATAAAATGATGATAATTGTGTCCTTTTCCCTTAAATTTATACAAATAAACCCAACATTCATGCAACTGGAACCTTCAAGAATGTGATAACTGTGTCCTACAATATTCTAAGAAGCCCCATCCAGACTTGCACATGAAAGCCAGGTGGCACACAGGCTTTCCCAGCAGTCACAGTTCAGTTCCAGTGTCTCTGCCAGCAGAGCCATCACCTGCTCCGTCATCAGGTGCTTGCTTAGCCAGATTCCTTCAGTGTTGTGTTTCCATTAATTGACAAGGACGAAGCAAAGTACCTGTGTGGCCATTCTTCAAGCTTGAGCTCATGTCACTAGTTTTAAAGCCAGTCAAATGTGAGCACAAATGGAAAAGAACCAAGTGGACAGCCTAGTAGTTGAGCGTGCCTACCGGTCTCACAGAAAACCTGACTCAATTCCCAGCTCCCGAATTTGCCTGTAACCACCATATCCAGGGAATCTGATGCCTTCTTCGGCCCCCCCATGGCACTGCGCGCGTGCGTGCGTGTGCGCACGTGCATGCACAGACACACACACAAATTAAAAACAAAATCTTTAAAAAAAAACAAACACCAAAATGAAGATGTTGACTGGGTACACTTCTCTTTATCTTTTAGAAACTG
This sequence comes from Dicrostonyx torquatus, assembly GCA_028555095.1. Classification (NCBI taxonomy): domain Eukaryota; kingdom Metazoa; phylum Chordata; class Mammalia; order Rodentia; family Cricetidae; genus Dicrostonyx; species Dicrostonyx torquatus. The sequence continues at coordinate 572,138 of JAQHUG010000041.1, forward strand.
AGCCCCTTCTTATGTAGGAGCCAAGAGTCCATGTTTACCGCATTTAACATGTGTTTTCACTAGCACGTACATTCGGATTTGAGGCAACCTATAGAAAGTACAAAGTAGATACACTGCAACAAGACCAAATATAGAAGGCCAAAACATAATATTTGTAGATTTTATTGTGATATCTAAAACATACTTCAATTTTTAAAGTGCAAAAATTAAATAAACAAACATTAAAACAAAAGCAAGAAGAAGTAACAGTAGCCGATGTCGATAACAGATCCTACAGCCAGGAAGGCATGCTGAGCTTCCCTGCCAGTCAATGCTAGGGCACACATGAGCAGTGCCTTGTAGCTGCTGCAAACATGCTCCGAAAATTCTGCTTAGCTGTCCTCTGGGCACAGGCTCCTCAGGGACGCGCTACACTTTGTATATTAGCAATTCTGCCAAGCCTGTCGACATGTATCTCAAATACTATTCTGGTTAACTGTTTCTGTAGCAGGTAAGAGGGAGGTGAGCAATGGTGTCAAAGAATAATTTCAAGGCACACTCGAGTGTGACAAGAAGACAACTTGTGAAGCACAACAGAAGCGCTGATGTCGGAAAGCGCATCTGCAGAGATCTGAGCAACACTGGAAGGAAAGCACCCTTCTCTCTCCTGTGAACATGCAGCTAATGAGTGCTTAGATCCTGGGGTAAGCAAACCAGTATTGTGGTGACTGAACAATAAGCCATAAAAAGCCTAATTTGTGCTAACCCTAGAGTTACTTCTGCCCTGTGGAACTGATTGCCTCTGAGCTATTAGGTAAGAAAAAAAAATGTGCAGTAAGAGCCCGTGTTTTGGTTTTGCTACAGAGCCTATAGGTTCACACTATTCAAAACAGAAAGGAAAACTGTAAAGAGTTCAAAGGATAAAATCAACACTTGAGCAGACTCAGTTCTGTTCTCAAATCACTGCAGCCAACAGCAGAAAGCGAGAGCAATCCAGTCATGCCACCCATCCATCTCCAGGAGAGGCCAGCCATGTCATCAAGCAAAAGGGGAGAGCCGGGATTCCACCCAGCACAGCCACACACAGCACAGTGTGGCTGATACCAAACCCTCAGGACACATACTAGTTTCACCTTCAGGGCTGGCAGGAACAACCCTGTCCTACCTTTACCCCACAGGAAAGGCCCAAGTTTCTCCGTCCTTCACAATTACCATTCTGAGGACAAGCCAAATCCAGTTAAGGGATGAAGTAAAAAACAGCTGTGACGGGGTCAGGAGGGGAGTTCAGAGCCCCACAACACAAGCTACAGCTGGAAACCAGCTGGGGCCAGAGGCCCAGGACCCTGCTCCTCCTGGGCAGTACCCAGGTGACAGCTCAGCAGGTGGACAGCTGCCCGTCACTAACGGATCCCAGCCACTGGCACTTGCTGCTGTTTTCGGATCTTGTTGAAGAGTTCCATGTACTGTACCATGGTATCTGCTGGTCCATACACAGCATCGTGTCTGTTCCCAAATACTGTGGGGGCCCCTGGTGTGTGGCTACCTAGAAAACTCTGTAGGAACTCAAGCAGGAGGCTCCAGCAGTCACTAGCCACCACACAAGGGCCATACTCCACCTGGGACAGAAGAACAGACAGCAAGGGTAAGGACGAGAATGAGGCTTGCTTTTCTCCCTCCTCCTGCCACTGTCACCGTTGAAAGTCACAAATTGACAAGACTAGAGAATCTTGGCCCAGGAGGGTCCTGAAAAAAAAACTGCCACTAGAGTCCTCTTTTCTACCTGGGACACTCCCCAGACTCAGTTCCCTCTGGTTTTTATTTTTGTGATAGGATCTAACTGTGCAACTCAAGTTGGCCTTGAACTAGTTATGCAGCCAAGCTGGCCTCAAGCTCAGACTCCTCGGGCCTCTATGTGATATAAGTGCTGAGACAGGAGGCAGCACCAGCACCCCCAGCCTCGGGGGTCCCTTATTCTCTACACCGCTCTACAGGAATGGCACAACCACAGGCATTCAACAGCCTCAGTCCCTAAGTCAGATACCTTTAAGGATATTTCTTTCTTGTTTTTCTTTTCTGGCTTTTCAGAGACAGGGTTTCTGAGTGCTGGGATTAAACACATGAGCCACCATTGCCCAGTTGGTATTTTTAAACTAGCTTCAAAAGTGTTTCAGCTTTGCTTGCTTACTAAATGATACATTTCAAAAGATAGGCCCTACAAGCTTCTGTCTTGTTTTGTTTTTTAAATCTCAGTTAATGCTGGACACATGAGGGGCTGTGAACCTTCACTATAATCCCCATATGCCACTTTCAATACACTTAGGTTCAAAGATGGAGGCAATCAGCCAATAAAGATGCTTGCCCCCAAGCCTGATAACCTGAGTTCAATCCCCAGGACCCGCATGGTAGGAAGAAAGAACTGATTGCTCTCATCTCCACACGTGCTGTGCATATGCACATCTACATCCACAATAAGCAAATGTAGCTATTTGTTTTAAACTAAACCCTAGATGAAGGCACTTCATATGCATACTCTTGTCCACTATGAAAACTGACAGGTGCCAAAAGGAAAGGGACAGTTTTGTTCCACAGCTCTGCAGACCTCTCACAAAACATACTAAGGAGGGGTATACAGGCATGTGACTGACATCCCACCTCCTAAACACCCCTCAGAAAACTGTCTATTCCAGCCCTTCTTGGGAAGGGTGGTTGGTGCTGTCCTTGATTCTGCCTTCAGTTTTCCAGCAGGAGAGCCTCTCTAAGCTTTTTACTAGCCGTAAACCCACTTCAATTCTAGGCTAGAGATCGAATGGCTAAAGAAAAGATAAAAAAGAACCCTAGCAAGGTGTTGGAGAGATGGTTCAGCAGTTAAGATCACTTGTTTGTTGCTCTTGGGACTGGGGTTGGTTCCAGCACCCACATGGTGCGTAGCACCTTTAAGTCTTTGACTGCAATTCCAGGGCATCATCAGATGTTCTCTTCTGGTCTCTGTGGGCACTGCACATATGTGGTGCACAGACACACACACAAGCGAAATACCCACACACAAAATAAAAAACAAATCTAAAAAATCCTTAGAGAAACAAGAATGGTGGCTCACTCCTATAATCCCAGTACTTCGTAGGCTGAGATAAAAGGATTGCATGAGTTCAAGACCAGGCTAAATCTCTCTTTCAGAAGCACAAAGGCCTGTATTGCACCTTTAGCACCACACAAACCAAGCATGGCCAAATATGCCTGGAACCCCAGCACTCAGGAGGTGAAGGCACAAGACTCAGAGTTCAAGCCAATGAGACTGCCTTACATGAATAAATACCATAGGGAAACAGCTGCTGTAGCAGTATGTCATGTCAGGGTCTGGGGGTAGAAGCAGGAGGATCATAAATTTACCATTGTTGACTACATAGTCAGTTCAAGGCCTGAGACATAAATCTGCTCTCCCCCATGCCCCAAACAAAAGACCCCTGTAATAGAGGCAGGAGAGATACTGAAGAGTCCATCTGAACTAAGTAGGGCTTGGAAGACTTCCAGAGCCCTTACTGTGCAGCCCACAGCATAGCTGGCTTGCCCTTCACCAAGGTCTTAGGTCTTACCTCCACAGAGATGCCACGGGCACTGGGCCCCATTGTGACCGTGCCCACCTTCACCAGGAAGTCACAATACTGGTAGCGGGTACCCCGGGTCTCAATCTTGCTGGCCTTAGCACTCTGGAAAAAGCCCTTGAGCTTCACCATGAGCACATCGAAGTTGGTGTCAGCACTAAGGCAAGGGCCGTTCTCAAAGAGGGCAAAGCAGCTCAGGGGGTACTCAGAGTTATGCATCACGTACATCAGCTTCCCGGCCTGGCCTGCAAGGGACAGATGGCCCACTCATGATCAGGACTTTTATCAAGAAACCCCAGGACAGGTCAAGTGCACCACACAAGGCCAGCTGGTAGTTGGTACCCAGGCAGTCTGAGAAGATCCTTAAATGCTACCTTTTCCAGAGAAGCCACGTAACTGGAAAAGCCGGCCAGATAACAGCGGCTAAATACACCTGAAGAACACCAGGGGATTCTCAGAGTGCTGAGAGCAGCTGTGTGGTGAGGTCCCACATGGCTACTTTATCATGATTAGTAAACCATACAGAAACTTTCTTCTTCTTCTTTTTTTTTTTTTTTTTTTTTTGGTTTTTCGAGACAGGGTTTCTCTGTGGCTTTGGAGCCTGCCAAAAACTCTCTTCTATGTTCTCATCTGTAATAAGTAAAACTAAGGACTGAAGCTGGGCAGTGGTGGGGCGCACATCATAGCACTCAAGTGGAGGTTAAAGGACCACCCTAGGGTACCAATTATCCATTTTCACCCTGTAGGTCCTGAGGATCAAACTCAGGTCATCAGACTTGGTCTCATGTGCCTATACCTCCTGAGCTTTCTTACCTGGTCTTCTACATATTTTCTCCAAGGAGAGAGAGCTTGAATATATTTGGTTATGTAGGACTTGGAAGAAGTCAAAACACTAAAACCAAAATACACTACAAGATTGAACCGAGGCCCACAATTTGAAATAACTGCTATACATTTAAAACCATCCATCTTCAAACCCTGCCTGCTCCTCCTCCTCCATGTCCTTCCCTATTTTGTTCTTAAGAATGCACTAAGTCCAATTAGTGCTATCTATATGTGTACGAGTGTGGGGTTACCATCTTATTTTTTGAGTTATGGCCTCTCACTGAACCTAGAGCAAGACTATCAGGCCAGCAAACCTTAGGGATCCTCCTCTTGTCTTTCCCTCCCCAGTTCTGGGATTTTTTTTTTTTTTAAGATAGCCTCAAATGGGATTAAAGGTATGCACTACCATACCTAGCTGGCACTTTTAAAGTGGGTTCTAAGGACCCAAACTCAAACTCTAGTGCTTACAAGGCAAGAAGCTTATCAATAACCCCCCCAAAGTCTTTTATTTTTAATTTACATTTATTTATGTTGTGGGGCATGAGCACATGCAGGTCACGGAATGTGTATGATTCAGAGGAGGGCGCCTGGGAGAGTCTTTTCTCTCCTTCTACCATGTAGGTCCTGGGGATAAAACACGAGTGTCGGACTCAGTGGCAAGCACCTTTACCTGCTACAGTCTGCCCCTAGCAAAAATAAAAAACAAGACTTTTTTTTTAAAAAAAGGTCAGGAGTCAACAACAGAAAACAAAAGTGACTCAAGCCTGTAATCCTAGCACTGAGAAGGCTGAAAGTGGGGTGGGGAGAGCCACGAAAGGAGACCTAGTCTCTAATAAATGCCATATGGTAGCTCATGGGGACTCAAGAGGCTTAGGCAGTATAATTGCCTCAAGTTTCAGATCAGCCTGGGCTACACAGCAAGACCCAGTTGGAAAAAGATAAATAGGGCCGGGAAGATACCTCAGTAGGTTAAGGCTCTTGCTGTCAAGACTGACAACAAGATCTTTGGGTCCATATGATGGTAAGAGAGTACCAATGTCTGCATGTTGTCCTCTGACTTTTATTTCCTTGGTAGGGTGCACGTATAGCACATGAAATAAAAATATAAATAGATGCAAAAATCTACTTTTAAAAACGGGAGTGGGGGTTGGGAAGACAGCTCAGTGAGGGCCTAAGTGCTAATCCCAGCACCCAGGTAAAAAGCCTGCAAGGTTGCACATGCCTGTTATCCCAGCATTGGGAGCAGAGAGAGGTGGATCCTGAGATCCACTGGTCAGTTAGTTATCCATGGTGAGTGGTCCTGTCTCGAGGTATTCAGGCAGTCACAGAAGAAACCACTACACATCCAATGCCCTTCTCTAGCCTTCACAGGTGTGGGCCTGCACAAGCTCTTACACACACACACACACACAAGGGCTAGTGATGGGTCAGCAGGTAAAGGTGCCTGCTGCCAGGCCTGATAAATTGAGTCTGATCCCTGGGATCCACATGGTAGAGGGAGTCAGAAAGCTGTTTTTGAACTTCATACACATGCCACAGCAAACACAGCCATGCGCACATATGTGTGCGTCTGCACATGAGCACGCACACACAGACACTAACTAAATAAACAAACAAAAAGGATCTGGTAATGATAGTCCTTGCCTAGTATGTATGCGTGAAGACCTGGGTTCTAGTCCCAGCACCACATAAACTGAATGTGGTGATGTACACCTAAGATCCTAGCACTAGAGACGTAGAAGCAAGAGGAGCAGAAACACAAAGTCATCAGCTACAAAGCAATGCCACAGCTAGCTTGAGCTACAGAAAACCTAATCTCAAAAGACCTAACTAATTAATTAATACAAAGTAAAATTTTTTTAAAAAAAGTGATTACTTGAAAGGGACCAGAAATCTAAGACATCAGCATAAGAGCAAAGGAAAAAGAGGACTTGAAGGAGGGTGTGGAAGGACTTCCACCCACAAGGCAGAAAAGATGGGATTCTAGCAGAGATAAGAGTAGAACAAGAAGCTGTCAAGATGGCTCAGTTACTGTTCTGTCATGGGACTAGAGTTCAGATCCCAAAATCCACAAGTGCCTGCAACTTCAGCTCCAAGGGCTCCATCCTATGCTCCCTTCTGGCCTCCATGAGCACCTATCTACATAAATAAAATAAAATAAAGCTGGGTCTAGGTACTTCTTTAATCTCAGCACTTGGGAGGCAGAGCAGGCAATCTCTGATTTTAAGGCCACCCTGGTCTGTGTAGTAAGTTCCAGAACATCCAGAGCTACATAGTGAGACCCTATTTAAAAACATAAGATAAATAAAGTAAAACCAAGATTTTGTTTAAAAAGTTAGTAATAGAAAGAGGGAAAGATGGCGGGAGTAGGGGAGTTCAGGGCCTTCCCTGTACTGCACTGGCCTCTCTGCTGCCACCTGCTGAATTTAGCAGGCTCTGCACTGAATCTCCAGCACCCATCCCTTAAATTGGTTTTGCCAATTCACACCTTCCATCTCTTTTAAAATCCAGTTAAAACCGTGTTTTGAAAAAAAAAAAAAGAAAGAAAGAAAAACAAAAAATCTAGCTAACAGCATGTTAGCCCCCAGAGTCACTCAAAGTTGATCTTATTCTGTTCTCAGGTTTACACGCTGTTGTTGTGATGTTAATTAAATACAGCTTGCCTGAAGACCTGAGAGTGAAACAACCCCACAGTCAGCCTTACACCTTTAATCCCAGTCGCCACACTAGTTTGCCATAGAAACCATAGAAAAAGGCAGTAGTGGCACGCACCTTTAATCCCAGTACTAGAGAGGAATATAAGACAGGAGGAGACAGCTCTCAGTCTCATTCTGAGATTTCTGGAGACAGGATCATCACTTCAGACTGAGGTAGAGGTTTGGCTGTTTTGCTTTTCTGACGTTCAGGTTGAACCCCAATATCTGTCTCTGGGTTTTTATTAATCATGCTACAGCTGGGCGGTGGTGGCGCACGCCTTTAATCCCAGCACTCGGGAGGCAGAGGCAGGCGGATCTTTGTGAGTTTGAGGCCAGCCTGGTCTACAAGAGCTAGTTCCAGCGCAGGCTCCAAAAACAAGCTACAGCTACAGAGAAACCCTGTCTCAAAAAAACCCCAAAACAAAAACAAAACTGTGTAAAAAAAATAATAAGAAAAAAAATTATGCTATACACCGTAATTACATATCTGATTCATACTACATGAAGCTGCACTGCCTTGAGTAGAAAGGGCGACTGCTTGGCATGTGCTCTATCACTACGCCATCAGCTCTTGGGACACAGTTTTGTAATATTTTACTTTTATATATACACAACTGTTTTTGCTTTCATGTATGTTGGTGTGCCACTTACATCAGGCACCACTTACACACTGGCCATCGGATCCCCTAGAACTGGAGTTACAAATGACTGTGAGCTGTCATGTGGATGCCAGGAATCAAACCTGGGTTCTCTAGAGTAGCCGCCAGTGCTCTCAACTAATGAGCCATCACCTCAGCCCCAACCCTATTCTTTAGTGAAGAAGTACTTCTGGTTGTTGTAGACAATTTTTGTTTCCCAAGAAAGGTTCTCACTCTCTAGCCCAGGCTGGCCTTGAATCCATGTTCAGTCTCCAGTACCAATATCAGGTGGCTCATAACCACCTGTAACTCTAACTCCAAGGAATCTGACAGCACTAGCCTCTACAGGCACCTGCACGCATGTGCAAATATCCACATGCAGGAGCACAAGTGTACATGCTCCTGAGCGCGCGCGCGCACACACACACACACACATACACACACACACACACACACATTTAAAAATAAAAACAAAATTTTAACTAAACAAACAAGTAGGTTCAAACTGCAAATAGATGCCAATAAATATAAATGTGTGTGGGACTCCAAGCCAGGTCCAACCATCTGCTCATAGCCATTTACTGACCTTGGCTGCCCAGGGTAGAGGCAGCTGTGTGGTAAGTCTCACAGTCCACACAAAATGTCCCTTGTTTCTCTGCCCCAAGCATCTCTAATTTCCTGGTGAGGAGCTCCACCGTCTGCTGGACACTCTTGCCCTCAGCCACAGGCATCTGGGACACACTGAAAAACAGAACATGTCAGCAATGTCCAGAGACACACGTGCTCTGGCTCAGTCACTCATTCCCAGACAGATCACAGTTCAACATGGCTACGAGTTACGTTAGACAACACTAACTCTGATCCCCGCCCCTTAAGCCTGAGAAGAGGCCCACAGTCTGCAAGAGTCCCTCTAACAGGTAGAGCACAGGTCTCAAGTGTTTCATACATGGACAGTAAGCTTTCTACCACATCCCCATGTAAGACACGTGTGGGAATCTTATGTGAAGATTCTAGGTGGTACCCACTGCACACATTCAGTATGATCGAGTTGTTCAATGAATGTGATGGTGTATGCTGCCAACCTGAGAGAACCTAGAATCACTGGTTACTTGTTGGAGACGGGGTCTCACAACAGCCCAGCCAAAGCTGATCTGGAGTTCACTACATTAGCCCAAGCTGACCTCACACTTTTAGCAACCCTTCTGTCTTAACCTCCCAGGGGTTACAGGAATTACAGGGTACACTTGGCTGAGATCTATTTCTTAAACTCCAGAACACGTCTATGAGAGTCTATATTTAACTGGGGTGTAGACACAATGTAACTAGCCACCACATACTCTTTTGGCTCAGTCGGTCAAAATAAACTGTGTCACAAGTTGCTTTTGTCAGGTCTGAACCACAGGAGGCTGGTGGAGACTGTTCTAGACACTGTGGACAGAACAGAGCTCCATTTACCAGCACTAAAAGTGTGAAGCAGCCCTCAAGGGTATAAGTCTAGAAAAAGATACCTAACAGTTTTTTCAAGAACTGCAACTATTTTCCAGATTTCCACCATGGGCCGGGCGGTGGTGGCGCACGCCTTTAATCCCAGCACTCGGGAGGCAGAGGCAGGCGGATCTCTGTGAGTTCGAGACCAGCCTGGTCTACAAGAGGACAGGCTCCAAAGCCACAGGGAAACCCTGTCTTGAAAAACCAAAAAAACAAAAACAAAAACAGATTTCCACCATGGAGTAGTAGGCAATTATTGTCAAGCACCAGCTATGTGTAAGACCTGTGAGCCTTTAGATGATTTTTCTTCTTTCTTTTTTTTTCTTTTCAGAGACAGGGTCTCATGCAGCTCTGGCTGTCCTGGAACTCACTATGTAGACCAGGCTGGCCTCCAATTCACAGAAATCTGCCTTCCACGTGTTGGGATCAAAGGTGTGGCCCTTCAGAAGGAGTGACTGACTCTTCCAATGGCCCCCAGAAAGGTCCTGTCCTGTGTCAACTTACTGCAACTGGGGAAACCACACTACAAAGGCTAAAGGCTGAGTGGTCTGCAAAAGGTCACACAGTTAATGGATAGTATAGATAAGAGTCAAAGTCCTGCCACTGGGCTCCACTCCTGGGAGTGTTTTGTTTTGTTTTATTTGGTTTCCTTCCTCCCTCCCTCCCTCCCCCCTCTCTCTTTTTTTTAGATTAGGGTGTCTCTGTGTGACCCAACTGTCCTTGAACTAGCTCTACAGACCAGGTTGGCCTCAAACTCACACAGATCCACCTGCCTCTGCCTCCCATTCTCCTACACTGCCTCTAGGGATGTCATGACCTGCTAATACTCATCAAATTTATTTGGTTTTCCAGGACAAGGTTGCTTTGTGTAGCCCTGGCTGTCCTGGAACTCAATTTGTAGACCAAGTTCAAGGCTGGTCTTTAAGTCAGATATCTATCTACCTACCTCTGCTACCTGAATACTGGGATTAAAGACCTGAGTCACAGTGACTGGCAAGGTAGCAATCTGCTACAATATTTGTAAAGAGACTGCGAACTCGCATTGCAGCCACTGCCGATCTGGAACTCACATTAGCCCCAGCTGACCTCCCACTTTTAGCAGTCCTGCTGCTCTTCACCTATGTACTGCTCACCTATTACAGGCGCACACTTGGTTGAGACCTACGAACATAAGCAATGAATAAATAATAACACAGATGGTATTTAACTGTTCATAAAATCAAAATTTCCCCCAAACTACTAGATTTTAAAAGCCCTGTCTTCCTTTACAATCAATCAGATAAATCTATTAAGGGAGAACCCTACTGTTACTAAAAACTTTTCTCCCTGTGACAGAAATTCTGGGATCCTGAGAAAGCTGAAGTGAACCTTTTTCCCAGGGGCTCCCTTCTCTGTACAATGAATCCAAGGCGGGCAGGCATTGGCGGTGCACTCCTGTAATCCCAGGATGTAGCAGTCAGAGGCAAATAATCAGAAGCTACAGAGCAGCCTGGCCTACATGGCCCATTAAACATAAAGATGGGCTGTGGGATTCTAGGGCTCAGTGAGTCGGCTGTGATTTCTATTTTTTTTTAAGTGCTGAGACCTAGTATTTATTAATGACCAGAAAAAGCAGTGTCCAAGAAGCAGAGGCAGGTAGATCTCTGTGAGTTCGAGGTTGCCCTGGTCTACAAGAGCTAGTTCCAGAACAGGCTCCAAAGCTACAGAGAAACCTTGTCTCGAAAAACCAAAAAGAAAGAAAGAAACAAAGAAACAGAAAAAGAAAGAAAGAAAAGAAAAGCAGTGTCCAGACGTTACCAACTACCTCTCTTTTTCCAAGTGAGATTTAAAACATGTTTAAGATAAAAAGTCAATAATCAAAACCAACTCAAACATTTAGGAAGTGATTCCTGAATAGTTAATGACCCTGAACTCCGATCTCCAAATCCCCAAAGCTCCTTTTCCCCTCCCCCTGACGCTAGACCCAATATCTTAAAGTGGCCAAATTAAAGCCAGGCTGCTATAATTGCAAGCAAAATGTAAAAGGCACGTTCTCCTCGCGCCCTTTTTTTTTTTTAAACCCCTGCCTGCAAATAATTCCTAGTCCAAAAATCCTATATGCAACTTTTGGGTTCTACTCCAAACAGTATTATGTCCTCACGGACAGGAAGAAGTATCAAGAAAAAGAAGGTACAACTCTTCGCAGGCTCTCGGGACGAAGCACTCTCTTTGCCAAAGGGATGCGTCTGGGAAAGAAGAAAGCACCAAACGGCGTCCCTTGATCTACAAGACCTGAGGGCATCTTTGTCAGCCCACGAGAATCCGAGAAGTTCGGTCCCGATCTCCCTCCCGGGGCCATGATCCCAAGCTCCGCCCCACAGAAGCCCTTGCAGTCCTACCAAGTCACTCCCATGGCGTAGGGTCAAAAAGGAGGCACTTCCAAACACCCGAACTGAGAATTCAGAGGCCCACAGGAGGTGAAGCCACCTAAGGAAGGACGCAGTCGTACATCGGGCTCCGGAAACACGCAAATACTGGGCGCCAGGGCGGCGCGCCCACAGGAAAGGGGCGTATCCTACCGCTCCAGTGGTGACACTTCTAGTACGTCATCGACCCGGCTCCGCCCCCAAGGCGCGCTTTACTTTGACAGGACACCGTAGCCCATATTCATGAGTTCTGGAAAAGGTGAGTCGGACTTCCACCTCTTCCAGACAATGAGATTACCTAATAATTTGGGTAGTTCAGCTCCAAGCCCCGGAGCTCTTCGAGACATGGCGGTATATAAGGAACTTCCGGCCTCCGAACGCTGGGAGGCGCTGTGATCTCTCAGTAGCCTCTTGGCCAGCGGAATACAGCGCGCAAGCGCAGTCTTAGCTTTAAAGCCGGCTTCCCACGTGTAAACTTTGTGGGCAAGTTTTTCGAGAAAAATGCCCAAATTCAAGGTGGCCCGTGGGGCCGGGAATCAGGAGAAGCATGCACCTCTGGCCGAGCAGATTCTGGCTGGGAATGCAGTGCGCGCAGGGACCCGAGACAAACGGCGGGGACGCGGGATCGAAGAGGAGGAAGAATATGTGGGACCCCGGTTGAGCAGACGGATCTTGCAGCAAGCCCGGCAGCAGCAGGAGGAACTCGAGACCGAACACGGCACTGGAGTCCAGCCTGCAAAACCGCGAGAGCGCTCCACGCTGCTGGGTGAGTGACAAGAGGTGGAATGGTGGGTTGGACCGGGTTACCGCAGTCCATCCGGATGTACTGGGTTGGAATTAAAAAGAAGAGGCAGCTTTTCTTTCCCCGCGTGGTTCTTCACTTCCACTGCTGGCTTCCGGAACCTCAGAGTTAAGCCAACAGGAAGTGACCGCTCACACCAAGTTCTAATATTTATTCTCTGGGCTTTTGAAGTATTTGTGGGCTACCTGCGTTAATACTTTTAACTGTGTTAAGAGTTTAGGCAGTTCTAATACCAAAATAAACAAGATACTCGTCCCTGCTATAAGCATCAGAAGTCTATCCCAAAACAGAGAACATTAAGTAATATATTCCAGCCAGGAGCGGCGGTGCTCGCCTGTAATCCCAGCACTCGAGAAGCTAAGGCAGAAGCCCTTCTTGGACTACATAGTAAGTTCCAGATCAGCCTGAGCTACATGTTATAACCCTGTCCCTCAAGAGAGTGAAAGAAAATGAATACATTCCTATTCAAAACAAAGCCGCAATTCTTCACGGCAGGTATCCCAGGTTTCGTGCCTTTCAACTAAGATCTGAAAAGCAAACGGGAAATGTTCCAATAACAGAGGAAGGCAAACTGTGCTTTAGAAGCGCGTGGGCCTCAGAGATGAGTGAAAAGTGCTTGATACTTGTTTCATTGGGAAGGAACTGTTCTTGATCTCCAGTTGCTTAGTCTTCCATTCTGTTTTGTCCTGAAAGCAGTATTGAGATAATTGAATATGGCTTTAGGGCCATAGTAGCTTTACCTGCTTTCTTTTAGGTGTTATGAGGTAGGGTCTTATGCCCAGGATGACCTCAAATTCCATGTGTAGGTGAGGATGACCTTGAACTACTGATTTTGCCTCTGGTTCCAAGTGGTGGCATTGTAGATGTTTAGTACCACACCTCCCCTTAATTTTTTTTTTTTTTTTTTACTTATTATACTTTGTTTCCTTAATTTGCTCATGCTGACCTGAGCTTTTGGTCCTCCAGTGTTGCTGTCAGCAGATTCCAGTTTGAAGCCATCTATTTGATAACTGCTCCCAGGTTTTTCTCCCAGACATTGCTCTTCCAGTAAACTAACATCCTTATATCCAGCTGTCTGCCTGATATCTCTCCGCTTGCTCCATGGAGTCTGTTAGCACATTAGCCTTCCCCGGGCTCAAAGCAGAATCCTAGATCCTCCTCCTCCTCATTCTACATCTGATTAGTCAGTAAACCCTGATGACTTTGTCTTCAGAATATATCCAGAACCGGATCAGTTTCCATTAACTCAGAACATCTTCCTGTTTAAAGGACCACAGTCTCTCCCCTTAATTGCTGTGGCAGCATCATAATTGTGTTCTGTAAGCTCTGTGGTCCATTCAGCAGCTGGAGACCAAGGACACCCTGCTTGGCCCACCTCTGCTGTTGGTCTGAACATAAACTATGGAGGTGATGAGATAATTCATTTGGTAAAACATGTGCTTTGAAAGCATGAAGCCCTGAGTTCAACCCGCAGCCGCTTGTGATCCCAGAGTTCCTAGGCTGAAGCCTAGTAGCTCATCCCAGGTCCCAGCCAGACCCTGTCAAAAAAAAAAAAAAAAAAGAAAAGAAAAAAAAGCCAGGCGTTGGTGGCTCGCGCCTTTAATCCCAGCACTTGGGAGGCGGAGGCAGGCGG
>JAQHUG010000041.1:586867-615232 GCA_028555095.1 Dicrostonyx torquatus
AATATTTGTTTAACTGTGTAAAGATGTGCTACTATTGTTTGTGTTGCAGAATAATTGTTTAACTATCTAAAAATGTATTGGATTTATTTAACTATGTAAAGATATATTGCTGTTTCGCCTTGCCGGCCTAAGGTACCTGATAGGTCTAATAAAAAGCTAGACAGGAGAGGTATAGGATGGTTGGGGTGCAGAGAGGAAAAAAAGGCCAGCCCACCATGGACCTGCCAGCCAGAAACAGAAAGCAGGAAAGCAGGATGAACAGTACATGATGAGGTGAATGAGCCTCAGGGCAGCACATAGATTAATAGAAATGGGTTAATTTAGGCTAGGAAAAAAAAAGCTAGATAGAAACAAGCCTAAAGCTGAGGCCAAGCATTCATAGTTATAAGTGTCATGTCATGATTTGGGGGCTGGGGGTCCAAGTCAGTAACTTATGTGTATTGGTTGATTAGAGACTGAATACCTAGCCTTGGGGCCTTCCTAGTTGGCTGTACCTTTCCTTTCTGGCCCTATGGTCCTATTTCTGGCTCTGACTCTTTAATGCCCAACATTAATAATAATTAATAATATTTAATTGTTATATAATATTTAATTATATATTCTATAATAATATTAATAATAAAATAATAATAATTTAACAACTAATAGTATTAAAGTCCTTTTCTAGGATATGAGACACACTGTTGCTCTCACATTGCCCATCCAGAGCCTCATCACCCTCTGTACTAATTGGTGTTGTGGTACATACTGCCTCTACTGTCCTTTCAGTTTTAGCACAGGATTCAGCTGTACTGTGCAAGCAGCTAGCGGGGAAGAAGGCACAGTCAGGATCCCACCTGCCTGCTCTGGGCACATCAACTTTTCTGTCTTAGTTTGAACTAAGTGCAGTGATAGTGCCAACTTCTTTTTGGTTTTTTGAGACAAGGTTTCTCTATGTAGCCCTTGCTTTCCTGGAACTCATTCTATAGACCAGGCTGTCCTAGAACTCACAGAGATCTGCGTACCCTCTGCCTCCCAAGTGCTGGGATTAAAGATGTACACCACCACTGCCCAACAATAGTGTCTTTTTCTTGAGGTTATCTGACTAACCAGGTTACATGTATGTAGATCCTTCTAGATTACTGGGGGTGGCATGTCATACTGGCATTACTCTGTTTCATGTGTTGTATTTTATGTCTCAAGATTCCAAGTCTTGCCAGGCAGTGTTGGTGCACGCCTTTAGTCCCAGCACTTGGGAGACAGAGGCAGGCAGGTCTCTGTGAGTTTGAGGCTAGCCTGGTCTATAGAGTGAGTGCCAGGAGAGGCTCCAAAGATACACAGAAATCCTGTCTCAACCCCCCCCCCCAAAGAAACATTCTGTCTAGGAAGACAGAAAGATAGTTTGTAACTCTGTGCTCCTTCCTTTTGTACACCTGTGTCTCCAGCACCCGCCTCCATGCTTACCATTTTATCTTCCTCTTTAGGGCCGGGAGTGCCACAGGATGGATCTGATGATGAGGATGAGGAGTGGCCCACCCTGGAGAAGGCAGCCAAAATGACCGGGGTGGACCACCAAGCAGAGGTGGTTGTGGACCCCGAAGATGAACGTGCCATTGAAATGTTCATGAACAAGAATCCTCCCGTCAGGTAGGGCTGCTCAAGTGTTGGGACAGTGGATCCTGGTGGAAAGTTCCCACAGGCTAGTAAATACCATGGCTAGCTTTTGGTTTGAGCATTGCCACCTGTAGAATACCACCTTGACCGAACCATCTGAGTGGGCATGACCCAGACTCCAAGATGTGTCCCTTTTTGTCCATCCGATGTAGAACTTCCTGGATTACCCAGTTCCTTTTTAATATCTGGAGTCCATTCACTGTGTTTGTTCTTGCTGTATTGTTCTCAGATCTTAGGCGTCCTTTAATTCAGGGCTTTCAGTCTCAGCCCTGGCATTTGGGCTAGGTAACTGTGTGTGGAAGCTAGAACCTAAGGCTCCTTAACACCTCTGACATCTGCCTCTAGATACCAGGAGTGAGAATGAAAACTTATCCCAGGCATTGCTAAATGTCACCAAAGGGGTAAAACTGCCTCCAGGTAGAAACGTAGATTCAGCTCCATGCCCATCTAGTATAAACGCTGCTTCTAAAGCATGCAGGTATTTAGGCTGCCTTGGTCAGATTCTTGAGCAGACATATCTGGCCCAGTGGATGGGAATGAGTCTAGGGCAGGTTATTCTGACCCTGCATAATGTTCACTTCTTCCAAGTGTGGTGCAATGATCTCTTATCTCAAGTGTGAAATGATGAGTGGCTTGAGTGTTCGGAATGGAGAGAAGAGCCCTCCCAGACGGGTGTCTACAGCTCCAATAGAGGTCACAAAGTGTGTACCTGCGCCATGTGCCTGTCCCCAGATGGCTCTTGGGCCCACCTCATATCTGCTCTTTTGTGATTCTGATAAACTTAGCGGAATAGATTTCTATGATTTGCTGTTAGTAAGTGACAAGACCGTAGAAAAAGAGACTCAGAATTCTTTTTTTTTTTTTCAAGACAGGGTTTCTCTGTAGCTTTGGAGTCTATCCTGGAACTAGCTCTTCTGGAACTAGCTCTTGTAGACCAGGCTGGTCTAGAACTCACAGAGATCTGCCTGCCTCTGCCTCCCGAGTGCTGGGATTAAAGGCGTGCGCCACCACTGCCCAGCCTAAAATTTTATTACTTTGATTTCTTTTACTTTATGTGTATGATGTACATATGTACATCCTGGTGCCCATGAAGGTCAGAAGAATGAGAACAGGAGCCACAGTCACTGTGTAGGTGATGGGAGCTGAACCCAGGTCCTCTGCAAGAGCAGTGAGTGCTCGTAAACACTGAGCTGTCTTTCCATTCCCAGGCCGTGGTGATTTTGAATCCTCATTTGATAGCTTCTGTTTAAAGAGACTGGAATGGGGAGGCGGCAAGATGGCTCAGTGGGCGACACATGCTTGCTGCACAGGCCTGGTCCCTGAGTTCAGTCCCCGCAGCTTACTTTAAGCTTGAAGGAGAACTTGACTGCACAGAGTAGTCTGCTGACTTCACGTGAGCACACACAACAATAACAGGAGAGTTTTCAAGGTAATTGCCAGAGGCCATTGACTTAAGGGCTGATTTCTGTGATCCAAGGAAGGTGTTGCTGTGGTTGCCTCCTTAGTGAGTGAAGCTGCCTGGATAGAGGTGCGTGCCACACCCACGAGGCCAGAGCTCCAGTTTACACTCTACAGTGCTCCCCATTTGCTAGCTGTGATACGTGTGTTTGAAGTAGGCAGCCTGTGATACACACTGATTCTAGACTGGTAGTTCTGAGTGGTGCCCATGCAGTCTCTGATTTCACCCGTTAGCTGACTGGGCAAGGTTTTTCTATAACTGTCACTGCTTCACAGCTAGGAGACAGAGGTGTAAAGGAGTAAAGTAATGGGCCCAGGACAAGGGCAGAAGAGTGACACCTGCATAGACTGGCTTCAGAATGCAAGGACCTAACCTCCACACCAATGCTAGCTTTGTCCTAAACACGGTGACATTCAGGTCCTTTGCTCTCTGCAGCAGTCTGTGGTGGCTAAGTGGACATACAGGGGAGTTGGTGCTGCAAATCCTAGCAGAGTCGCAGGTTGTCAGCACCCAGGGAAAGTGTAAGTTGCTTGCTTCTAGCGGCACTTATGCTGAAACTGAAACAATAAGAGGCTGGTGTGGCCCCTGTGCAAGGATGACATGCAGGTTTGTGGAGCATTCCTGTCTCACCGTGTAGTCCTGGCTGACCTGAAATTCCCTGTGAAGGCCACCATACTGGCCTTAAACTCACAGAGATCTGCCTGTCTCCCAAGTGTTGGGATTAAAGACTTGTGCCACCATGGCTGGCTGGATGGCTGGTTTATTTCTTTGTCCCTCCCCTGTCTCCACAGGCGCACTCTGGCTGACATCATCATGGAGAAGCTGACTGAGAAGCAGACAGAGGTGGAGACTGTCATGTCAGAGGTGTCGGGCCTGCCCATGCCTCAGCTGGACCCCCGAGTCCTGGAGGTCTACAGAGGGGTCCGGGAGGTAAGGGTTACAAGGGCGTGTGTGCTGGAGTATCCTAACAGGAGGGTTCTCCCACATGGCGCCCGACTGAGGCAGAATCGATGGGCTCGGGTTCTTGCGCTGCCTTTTACCTGGAAGTCACTAAACTCTGGTCACCTGAAAAATGAGCGTTTTTGGATTGTTCTGAAAGTAAGGTAAGGCAGCGCATGAGAACACAGCGACGGGGCCAGGACCACAGCCGTGGGTGCTGATGGCTTTGCCCCTTCATCCCCAGGTATTATCTAAGTACCGCAGTGGGAAACTGCCCAAGGCTTTTAAGATCATCCCTGCACTGTCCAACTGGGAGCAAATCCTCTATGTCACTGAGCCCGAGGCCTGGACTGCAGCTGCCATGTATCAAGGCACCAGGTACTGTAGATGGGCCAGGGTATGGGTGTGCAGGCTCTGCCTCCCTTAGCCATGCCATGGACCAGCCCACCCCTCTCCCCCTTATTCTCTTAACTTCTCCTCTTGCATTTGTACACCTGTGGTACACTTCTATGAGAAGGGCTTAGATAGCTTCCAGGATATAACGCTGGTGTGGGAGACTAGCTTGAGAATTCTGATTCTCCAGGTGATCTCAGGTCCTTCATGATGGGGAAAGGAGAGCAAGTAGCTGAGTAGCCAGTCAGAACTGGACTACGGGCCGGGCGGTGGTGGCGCACGCCTTTAATCCCAGCACTCGGGAGGCAGAGGCAGGCGGATCTTTGTGGGTTCGAGACCAGCCTGGTCTACAAGAGCTAGTTCCAGGACAGGCTCCAAAGCTCCAAAGCCACAGAGAAACCCTGTCTCGAAAAAAAACCAAAAAAAAAAAAAAAGAACTGGACTACGGAAGTGGCTGGAGGTGCCTCGCTTAAATAATGCACAGAACCCCATGGGTTCAAGCACCAGTCCTTGTAAGAAAATATTAGGATCTGGACAGATGACTCAGTGGGCTAGAAGACCTGGGTTTAATTCCCAGCACCCACATGGTGGCTTCAGGAAATTCAATTTCTCCTCTGGTGTCCATGCACATATATGGTGCACAGACATAATGCTGGCAAAATACCCACACACACATAAAACAACAAACTACAACAACACCAGGGAGACAGTACATGCTCTCTGTTTGGGGTTACCCTATATTGCCGCCCTCTTCTCTTTAAGCTGACCAGGATGCGGTTTGCACACAGCTCCCATATACAGCTCTCTCAAATGATGTCCCCATATCTTACTAGAAAACCTCTGCGTGCACCATCCACAGTGATGTTTAAAGGGCCGGGGCCAGACTGTCTTGTGACTTGCAAACTCCCACCCTGCTAGGATTTTTGCCTCTAACCTGAAAGAACGCATGGCTCAGCGCTTCTACAACCTTGTCCTGCTCCCCCGAGTACGAGATGACATTGCTGAGTACAAACGACTCAACTTTCACCTCTACATGGCACTCAAGAAGGCCCTCTTCAAGCCTGGAGCGTGGTTCAAAGGTTAAAAACCCAGAAGTGGGGGAGAAAGGAGGAGTCAGAGGTCCTGCTTGGCAAATGGCTGTATTCCATTGGTGGTCCTTAGATTCGGGGTGGTTGGCTGGGTACTGCTTCATTTCCCTTACCGCAGGATTCCATGACTCTGCCTAGGAATCCTGATCCCACTGTGCGAGTCTGGCACTTGTACCCTCCGAGAAGCCATCATCGTGGGCAGCATCATCACTAAATGCTCCATCCCTGTGTTGCACTCCAGGTAGTGTTGGTGAGGTGGAAGGGGACTGGCCAGTGTAGAGAGCCATGTAGTAGACAGGCCAGAACTTGGTTTCCTAAAGACTGGCTTTTTAAACCAGTGGGTGTATGGTTACTCTAGTAGAACAGGTCTTCAAGAGCAGGATCCTAGGACCTGGTGCATACTAGGTGTTCAGTAAATAGTTGAATGGTTGCATAAATGAATGGGCACCTAGGAAGAACGTGTGATAAAAGGTGGGGGTGGTGAGACATTCAGACATACACTGTGGTTGAATACAGAGATTGCTAGACGCAGAGGTGTGGGTGGAGAGATGGGCAAGCGAATCCTGGAGTGGAGTCGTGAGTAGATGAGGAGCCTGTGGCGACACCTTAGACATGCTGTAGGTAAGGCTCAGTCTGGGGAAGAGGTTCCTCCGTGGCCCATAACTCCACCTTCCCTCCTAGTGCGGCCATGCTGAAGATTGCTGAGATGGAGTACAGCGGCGCCAACAGCATCTTCCTGCGCCTACTGCTAGATAAGAAGTACGCATTGCCCTACCGTGTGCTAGATGCCCTGGTCTTCCATTTTCTGGGCTTCCGGACAGAGAAGCGCCAGCTGCCTGTGCTCTGGCACCAGTGCCTTCTGACATTGGCACAACGCTACAAGGCTGACTTGGCCACAGACCAGAAGGAGGCCCTCCTAGAACTGCTTCGCCTGCAGCCCCACCCACAGTTGTCTCCTGAAATCAGACGTGAGCTTCAGAGCGCAGTCCCCAGAGATGTGGAAGATGTTCCCGTCACCATGGAATAAGAACAGTCACCACTCTTAGTCCAGGGGCAATGGGAGGACACCAAGACCCTAGCTGGTAACCTAGGTCAGGGCACTGAAGGGTTACGATGGCATCTATGGCTCCAGCCCTGGGCAGGAAGACTGAATCTGGTTGGCTCTCTCTGCCATTCTAGGCTTTGGTCCCTGCTCACTTCTGGGCGTTAGCAGGAGTTACCCCTGTCTCCCACAACCCAGCTGGCACTTGCTATAAGGGCTACTTTCTCTAGTTACTGTGTCAGCTCACTGGGGTGCAGATAAAACAAAGGCAGATATTTATTGGAGCTCTGTGTTTTGGTACAGTCCCTGGAGGTTCCTGCCTCCGCCGTAGCTAGAGGTGAGAGTCACTCGTAGCTTTTCCCAGGTCAGAGGAGTGGGTTCTTAGTTTCCACAGAACCCTCACCCTACCCTGTTCTTCACAATTGTCTGTGTGTATGTGTGTGCTCTGCCGACCACTGACATGACATATTCATGGGCTCCTTTGGGGACACACCTGCTGCTGCTGCTGCTGCTGCTGCCATAGAGTTGTCCATCGGAAAGGTGACAGCCATCGCTGTCAGTGAAGACTGCAGGAGCAGGCCCTTTCTCAAGCATGAGACAGCAGCAAAGTCAAAAGGTCCAGCAGTTTCTTCCTTGTTCCTGGGCAACAAGAGCTGTAGGTGGTTGACAAACCAGGGTCACATGCCTGTTTGTATAGATGATGAGCAAAGAACAGTCTTCACAGTTTTTAATGTCTTGGAGAAATGTGTATGAAATTCTAGTTGCAGCCAAGCGTAGGTCTCTAAGTTTGAAACTAGTCTGGAAACCCTATCTCAAACAGAAGAAAAGAAACGGGGGCACATCCATGTACCCCCGTTTTGCACAACTGATTCCAGTCATTCTACTATACCGCTTTTGTTTTTGAAAAAGTGCACCTGTTAGAGCCAGTTCGTGTATCTGGAGACAGTTTCGGTCTATTGATTGATGCGGTCGTATTTGCTTGCATTTTAGTCCATCTTGGAATAGAAGATGCAAAGAAAATTACACCCAGCTCACGAGCCAGATTGCTCACCATAGCTGTCTGCCTGTCTGCAGGACTGGGGAAGTGTTTCCAGACATGCCCACCCTAGTCATCAGTTTATTTATTTATTATGTATGCAGTATTCTTTCATGTATGCCTGCACATCAGAAGAGGGCACCAAATCCCACCATATATGGTTGTGAACCGCCATGTGGTTGCTAGGAATTGAACTCAGGACCTCTGAGCCATCTCTCCAGCCCTCATTAGTTATTTTTTAATGTATATGAGCATCGTGCCTGCATGGTATCAGATTCTCAGGATTAGCCAGCGCTCTCAGCTGCTGAGCCACTGTTCCAGTCCCCAGGTGTTATTTAGAGCAGAATTTTGCCATGTGGCACAGGCTACCCTAGAACCTCTCCCTCTACCAAAGATTACAGGAACCCCACTGTGTGGGAGCTCAACAGAAATTTTCACATAAAACTGTCCAGCCCTATTTTCACATGAGCCCTCTGGGGCATTGTGGCCACTCCTTACACCGCAATTTAGATAAAGAGGACCACATTGCCTAAGCACTCCCTGCCTGAGATGCCTGACTCATGCCTCCCACCTCTACACGCAATCCCAGTGAGTGCAAGAGCCAGGTTTATTCCAGAATCTTTATTAAGGCAGCATGATAGAAATGGGCCACCAGCCCAAACCTTGTGGCCTAAGGAAAGACCTGTGTCAATAGGGTTTGCCCTCTCCAGATAGGCCCCGTCACCTCCAGAGCATCCATCCCTGCTTAAACCCTCAGATGGAAGATGAGGTACAGAGAGAGCCTCAGGAGAGGAAGGCATGGCCCCATCCCAGGCTGTAGCAGCTCCTGGACCACAAAGCAGTAGCAGAGGGGAGGGAAACAGCAACCGCCAGGGTTACCACCACTTGTGGGGTACAGGCCTCACTGTACCCTCTTACAGTTGTACTCAAAGCAATAAATTAAAATGACCATCAGCACCCCCTCAAGACCCCTCAATCACAGAAGCTAAGCAGGAAGCAAAGCAAGAATTTGTAGGTTCTTGCCCCTCTGACCGAGGCCTAGGCTGTTCCCTCTAAGAGCAGCTGGGAGCAAGGATTACTTTACTCGGCAGCCATCTATCTGGTTCTTCGTGCATGTATGTCAGGATGCCTGAAGGACCCACGTCCAAATGCACTGATCCTGGGAGGGGCAACACCTTTGGAAGGAATTGGGGCATTTTGGCAATTGAGAAGATTAGACCCCCCCTCAGAGAGGAGAGGCTCCAAAAGAAATGCTGGTGCATGAGTTTTACCTGTTTGAATTTCTCTGACCAGCAATGAATGGCCCAGAATAGCCAAGGTGGTCAGGTGGGGAGGAGGAGGAGCTGACTGGCCATGCAGAACCCTCATGGCCAGCCAGCACCTTAGTGCACACTGTGGGGATAGGCAGGACCTGGCCCCTTGGGCTTTGTGAGAGGAAGAAGGGTCCCCCTCTTCAGATATGGCATGGATTGTTCTAGAGGAAGGGAGGGCGTGGCAGTGGCCCCTCCTCTGCTTGGTGGCCACCTGAAGGGGCTGTCCCAAGCTACAGGTGGATGGCTGTGACATCTGTGGGCGTGCTGGTCTGACTGGGTCCCTGGCTGCTAGAGCCCCGGGGAGCTTTGGGCACTGGGCTGGGCGCTGTCTGGGCAGCTTCCCTGAGGCTCTCCCGGAGTGCAGCTTCGATCTGCTCCTGACAGGCCCGTAGGCAGTCCTAGGAAGAAAAGCATGGTCAGCAGATGGAACTCTTCCCCCACAGCACTGAGAGCAGGCCGGTGCGAGGGAAAGGCCACCCCCCAGCACACCGGGAAGTCTGGGGAGGTTAGGCCACAGCCCAGCCCAGGAATCAGCTCTTCAGTTCTCAGAAACTGGCAAGAGGATGTGGCAAGGGTGAGAGAGCAGCCCTGCATCTGACACCAAGTCCCCCGCCCCAGGCCGCAGCATACCACTTGGCAAGAGAGGCAGCTACATGCAGTGTTCTTCACCCCACCCCGTCCTCTCCAGAGGCAGGAGATAAAGGCTGCAGAAGCAGGCTAGAGTGTACAATTGGAGTTTGGGGGTGGGGTGAATGCCGCCCTCTTCTGGGGATTCAAGGGATAGCACAGCTTTTTGTGAATGGGGCCTGAGACTTACCACTTCGGTGCCTGTGATTCCTGCCAGCAACTCTGTGAGCTCATCTGCAGACATAGAGCAGGCACCTAGGCCTAGCACTGCAGCCCCAATGCTGCCGGTGGCGATCATGGATGGAGGATACATTGCAAAGGTGTAATCTTGTAAAAGAGAGGGAACCGTGAGAAGAGCCATCTTATACTTCCTACTCCCTGTTACAACATGCCAGGCTGCATGAATACAGCATACTGGGAACCCCCAGAAGCAGGTGGGGTGACGCAGGGCCAAGGGGAGGGTTTGGTGTGTGTGCATGGTGCTGACAATTGACTGAGGCAGGCACTCTGTCACTGAACCACTATACCTCACCCTACCTTGAGTGAACAGTTCCATCTCCCCAGGCTAGAGAATGCCCAAAACCCTGGGGTGGAGACCTTGTGCAAGTCACTATGCAGTGCCTCACCTCCATCCCAGAATTGCCAAGATCCTATATAAATAGCTCTGAGTATTGGAACAATCTCCTGGTTACTACTCACCCTTCAAATCCTGATTGTCCCAGACTAAACATGTGTTCAAGGCCCTTACCTGTAGCGCAGAGGGCCAGAAAGGTCTGGGCATGCTTTTTGACCAAGGCCTGTCGGTCGCTGGGCAGAGAAAGGCGGTGCAGAATCAGAGCCAGGAAGTCGTGTGCGATCACAGCAGCAAGGTCCCACTTGAGCTTCCCCAGGACGAGCACCTCCCATTCCTGGGGATGGGGGAAAGCATGGAGTCAGTGGCTGGTATGAGGACACAGCTGAAGGTTCACAGTTCAGCTTCTGCCTGCAGGGGTTGGCAGTGGGGCAGGCAGAAGCTAGGGGCATTTCCTTGAGCATCTATTCAGCACTACTGGGTGCTAGGATGACTGGCATCCCTTAGTCCTCCAGCCTGAGTTGAAGCAGGCTGTAAATTGCAAGAACTTGAGAGGGCATTATCCTGGTCTGTCCCTCCCCAACCCTGCATCTCAGCCAGGCCTCTTAAAGAGACAGAACCAGCATGAAACACTCCTGAGGTTCCTCAGAGGGAGGTTAGCCAACCCCACCCACACCCCTTTTGTGGAACATCAGGGGTGGATCCTGTCTTAAGACAAGGGAGGCCAAGCCAAACAGGATGAATCCAGATGATCCCTGAGGAACCAGCCCAAGCCTACATAGCCAATGAGAGGTCTTAGAAGGAGGCTAGGAGCACCAACCCCAGCTCATTTGTCTGGGGTTCCCAGTCCGGGCCTGAGTTGCATTTCCGAGTTGCACACATGAGGATTTCTTCATTGTTTTATCTCAGGAAGGAACTCATGGGTTTGACTCCTCAGTGAGGTAGCAATATCAGCCCCACCCAACCTCTTCCAGGACCCCAGCAACAGCTGTCCCTCTGTCTCCTGACCTAGGTGTCAGCCCCAGGCTTCTTAGAGGACCCTACAAAGCCTGGGCTAGAACCAGAAGTAAGGTATAGAGCCTTGCCCTGGTAACCAATAGCATCCAGTCTTCAAGGGAACAAGAGGCAACCAGAGTGTGTGTGTGTGGGGGTCCTCACTGAGGGAAGGTGACCACCCTTCCCTATATCCAGACAACATGAGAATCACAGCCCTACTTCCAGAACATCATGGCTGGCAGAATACATTTCAGCCCTGGCTTTAAGGCGTTCTGGTCTGTGCAGTGCAGTAGGAATTTTCCCCTCCTTTCTTGGGCCTCAGCCTCTGCTGTGCAAAGGTTTAGACTGCTGGAGTTCTTGGAGGTCCCTCACAACTCTGACCACAGGCCACTCATAGAGCACGGGCCTGAAGGAGGACCTGCCTGTTCTGACAAACTCCCTCACACACTCGTGTAGACCACCCTAGTCTCTCCTCAAAGAGGAAGTCTCCTACCTCCCTGCCTCAGTCCCTCAAAAACATCTTGCTCCCTGGCTCTGGAAACTACTAGATTCCTCACAAAGAGCTGTGGGGCCTCCCGGATTCCCAACTCAGGCCTCCCATCCGTGAGAGCTGCTTGACAGGAAGAGGAATCCAGTTCCCCGACTCACAGCAGTCAGGGGCCCCAGTACCCTAGCTTCCCAGCCAGCCAATCACATTAGTCTGCCTGCTGCCCTCCTCCCTAGGAGATGGGGCCCAGAGAGTCCTTTCAGGGTCAGGGAAGGCTTGGCCAGCCACAGAATAAGGTGGAGGGAGGTGCCAGTTCACCCACCCTCTCCCCCAGACCCTGTGGGAGATGATGTTCAAGCTCTCTTCCAGATCCAAGCAGTTCCTCCACCTCCTCCCTAGACTCCTCCGGGGCAGGGCAGAACCCAACCGATTTTTGCCCCGCCTGGAGGAGCCCAGCCCAAGTTCCCAGCAAGAGGCCCCAAGGAGCCACTTCCCAAACCACTGGAGTGACAGCAGCTCCCCACAGGGTTATGAAAGCCCTTGGTCTGAGTGGGAGGGCCAGGGGGACCAGCATTATCACATCGGAAGCAGCTGCAGCTGAGCTCCCTGTCTGCCTCTGGCCTCTGGCTAAGAGGCAAAGGGAGAAACCAACCCTTCCACGGGCCCAGGGCAGCTGCTCCAGTGTTTCAGAAGACGGGGAAGGGAGGGTAGGTAGGGAAGGGGCTCTGTCTTTGAAAACACCTCAGCGCTTCCTTCCAGCAATCGGGGCCTGGCTTTAATCAGCTCTTGGAGGTTTTTCCATCACAAAGTCCACACGGGGGATAAAGACTCATGCAAGGCAGCCCCTCCCCCACGTGAAGCACATTCCACTCCGGTGGGGGTGTGCAGACATGCCCTGCTGCTGCCAATAAATAACTCACGGTGGCTGTGTAAACCCAGAGGCAAAGTACTAGCCTATAGACCGGCGATTGGACTTGTTGCTATCCGGGGAAAGACGAGTTAGGAGTGGAACCCCACGATGGTCAGAGGAAGGGGATTCATTTAGTTTCAAGCCTGCAACTGAAGCAACTACCGCACTACATGGCCTTTGTCCCACCCTAGTTCTTCTCCAAAACACTGGCCTGGAGGAAAGGGGGGGTTGGTGAGTGAGGGGGTGAGCTTGGCATTCCTTTTTCTAGTACATAGGGCGACAGTATGTTTAGAGCGGGGAGGGGTGCAAAGGGGGGGATTCCACACGCACCCGCAACTGCCAGGGAGCCACAGCTTGGTCCGTATAGATGCAAAGCTTCTCAATAGTCAGGGGCGTGGTTTCGCGCAGCTTGGAGGCCAGCAACAGGCAGACGGTACCGAGGAGCTGCAATTGCGCCTTTCGGGTGGGGACGCAGGACAGGTAGCGATCCAGGTAGTTCATGGCCAGAGGGAAGACATCCTCCTCGCAGCGCTGCTCCTCACACACCTGAGGGATGGCGCACGAGTCATTGCTAGGGAGGACCAAGTGAAACACAGCAGCATAGGGGGTGGAGAGAGAGTGGAATGTGGAGCAAAAAATAAACAGAGAGGGGATAAACTTACAGTGACAAGTATCTATAATAGAGGAGGATGCGCCCTCCCCAAGGTGACCCCCCCTACTTCCTCTACATGGCCTCCTCCCCACCCCGGAGTGGAGGGGGTGTAAAGGAGAGAAGCCCTTGCTCACCAAGGATTCCAGACTCCCCTCCCCCACGTCGGGCGGAAGGGGGACGGAAGGGTCACTTACAGAGAATTGGGACCTTACCCTCATTACCACCACCCACTGCACACACACTCCCAAGGGGAAGGGAGGGAACTCCTGCCGCGGTCTCCTGCACTTTTCATTTCCCTGTGGACCGGAACCGAGCGCGCGCCACCCCCACCAGCTTCCCCCGCCAGAACCCCGCGACAGACACAGGAACCAGTTCTGGAAAGAAGGCGGTCGAGCCCAGAGTTTTCCAAACGCGCTCCCCGAGAATACCGGGCGAGGAAGAAAGCAAGAGACACCGAAAGAAGCCAGACGGGAAATAGTGGCCCTCAGCCCATTTTCCCGACCCGAAGTGAAGTTTAGTTACAGTGCCAAGTGACTGGCAGTCACAGAAGAAGCCGATGGGGATTGGGGAAAGGAAAGGGACACAACGCAGGCAGCTGGCTAGGGTGCCTGTGTGAAAAGGCCAGGCCCCTGAAGTCTGGGCCGCCAAAAGCATCTTACAGATTGTGGTCCGGATCATGATGCCCCGATAGGGCAACTTCGATTTGCTCAGAGCCGGAGGTGGGGGTGGGGTGAGGAGAGGGGACCGGTCCGGGCCTTACCTCCAGCATCCAGTACGCCAGCATCTTCCGCATGTGCGGCTTGATCTCCTTTTGCACGCACTGGAAGTAGGAGGCTCGCGGCACGTAGCGCTCCTCCAAGCGGAGCAAGCTCTGCAGGACACGCTGGTCCCCCAGCAGCCGCGGGTCGGGCCCGGCCCGGGGAGCGTGCCGGGTGCCCTCGCAACATAGCAGCTCCATCCTGCGACGGCTCACGGGCGAAAGCAGGAGTCCGGGCTGGCAAGTCCTGGGAGAGGCGACGCGCACGAGGGAGAGCGCGGGGTGCGGGCGGGTCTGGCGCTGGCGCTGGCACTGTACGGAGAAGCCCCAGCCCGCCCGCCACCCGCGCGCACCGCTTCCCTGACAGGCGCCCCGCCCCTCGCGACGATGTAGCAACCGTGGAATGCTTCGACGTCACAACGTTCCAAGGGGGCGGGGCCGCAGACGGAAAGGGCTGGCGGGCGCTATCCCCTCCTTCCCCGCAGCCCCATTGGTCCACTGGGCGCCGGCCTGCAGGCTTCCGGGCCCTCGGGGCCCTCCTGACCGAGAGGGTGGAGAGAACCTTCTGGGAGGGTACCTTCTTACCCATCAATGGGCCCTGTCCTGACTCTGGCTACCCAGGAAAGAATTAGTCGCCAAAAGTTATTCATTCATTCACGTATGTGCCGTACTTCATTGCTCTAGGGAATGTGGTAATAGCGGCATAGTTGGCTCACTCCTATCTTAAGGTGCTTTCCAGGGATGAACTGAGTTGGGCTTTATTTTGCAGACCATGAAATTGAAGCACAGAAGTGAACTGAAAAGATCTTACTGTCAGGCCTTGGGGAAACCTAGCTCTAGAATCTTGTCTACTTAAATGAATTCCACAGACCTGCAAGCAGCAGCATCTGGAAGCTGACCAGAAATGTAGCTTCTAGCTGATTTGATGGCTTAGAAAGTAAAGGATCATGTCACCAAGTCTGACAACCTGAGTGCGATCCCTGTGACCCACATGATGGAAGAAAATATTCAGCTCCCATAAGTTGTCCTCTGACTTCCACACCAGCACTGTAACATGCCTCCAACACACACACAAATTCTATTATAAAATTATATAAATTATAAAAATGAAAAGCAAAAGAAGAAATGCAGTTTCTCAGGTCTGCTGGATTGGCCACTGCATTGTTGAACACTTCAGTATGAACAGTGTTGGTAAAAAACCAGCATATTTAAAGCCATTTATGGCGAATGCCTTCATTCTCAGCACTCAGGAGGCAGAAGGAGGCAGATCTCTGTTAGAGGCCAGCCTGGTCTACAGAGAGAGTTCCAGGACAGCCAGGGCTACACAGAGAAACCCTGTCTTAAGAAACAAACAAACAGCCGGGCGGTGGTGGCGCACACCTTTAATCCCAGCACTCGGGAGGCAGAGGCAGGCGGATCTCTGTGAGTTCGAGACCAGCCTGGTCTACAAGAGGACAGGCTCCAAAGCCACAGGGAAACCCTGTCTTGAAAAACCAAAAAAAAAAAAAAAAAGAAACAAACAAACAAAAAAAGCCATTTGGAGCTGGATGTGGTAGTGCAGGCTTGTGATTCTAGAACGAGCGAAGTCATCAGGATCCTCAACACAGACACTTCAGACCAGTCTTGATGAGACCCCCCACCCACCTCTATCTCTCTCTACCACATACACACACATGCACATACACAGAAAAGAATCAAAGAGATTGAGAAGCTGAGGATATACCCAGTTGCTTAGAATGCTCGAAGCTAAGGGTTCACCAGCACTGTAGAACCAGAAATGTTGTCCTACACCTGTAATTTCAGCACTTGGGAAGTGGAAACAGAAGGATCAAAAATTCAAGTTCACTGGTCAGTGGTTGTACAAGCCTTTAATCCCAGCACTTGGGAGACAGAAACAGGCAGATCTCTGAGTCTGAGAGCAGCCTGATCTATTAGTTCCAGGAAAGCTAGAGTAACACAGAGAAACACTGTCTTGAAAAACTTTAAAAAAAAAAAATTCAAGGTCATTTCCGGCTACTTAATGATTTCAGGACCAGCCTGGGTTATAAAAGATCCTATCTCAAAAACAAAAAAACAACCAAGCTAAATACTAATACTAATAATAATAATAATAATAATAATAATAAAGTGGTTTCTTGTGCTTATAATAACAGGACTTCAGAGGCTGAGAGAACTACGGTAAATTCCCAGACCAGCCTGAACTAGAATGAGACCCTGTCTCTGAACAAAACAAACAAACAAAAAAATCATCATATTGCAGAATTGAACATGATGATACAGGCCTGTGATCAGACACTTGGGAGGAGGTAAGAGGCCTGTGGAGTATTCCAGGCCAGCCAGATGAAAAAAGAAAAAGGAAAATAGTAGAATGCTGGGCTGGGGTGGGGTGGGGTAGAGCACACCTTTAATCCCGGCACTTTGGAGACTGAGGCAGGCGGATCTTTGTGAGCTCAAAACCAGCCTGGTTTAAGTAGAGAGTTGTAGGCCAACCAGAGCTATAAAGTGAAATTTTCTCAAAAACAAAAATAGAAAGAAAGAAGGAAGGCAGGAAAAGAAGGGAGAAAGAGAAAAGGAAGGAAAGAAGAAGACAGAAAGCAAACCATGTGGGCACTGCTCTGTCCCTCAGCCCAAGCTCTAGCACAGGGACAGACAAAGGATAATCATGAGCCCATCTGCATGCTGGAGGGGTCAGAATCCACCACTGCATCCCCATGTGGGAAGAATAAGACATGATGGGATTAGTTCACAGAAGGTCACCTCTCCAGTGGTTTCTTTGTTTAGACAGCATCTTACCTTTTAGCCCCACACTGACCTTGAACTCCCTACTCCCTGTCTGTTTCCCCAGTGCCGGAATTAAAAGTGTGCACCATGATGCTTAAACTGCAAACTGTACACTTAAAAAAACTGGGAAGGGGGCACGTTTGAGACAGGGTCTTATGTAACCCAGGCTGGCTTTGAATTTACTATTTGACTGAGGCTGGATTTGATCTTTCTGCCATTACCATCCATGCACCACCCACACAAACATTCTGCTAGGTTTTTGAGACAGGGTCTCACTATGTAGCTCTGGCCCATGACAAGCAGGATGGCCTCCAGCTACAGTCCTACTGCCTCCTCCTCTCAGATTCTGGGACTATAGGCAAGCACCACCAAACTTCCTGTCCTTACATCCTGTATGGCTGCATCGCCTCTATGAGGACCAGCAGCAGTGACAGATCTTCATGTACATGTTCCAGGACTAAACATACCTGAGATGGAATAAATCATTTCATCTATGCCAGAACCTTAGAGGAAATATATTATTTCACCCCCTCCCCCTGGGAGGGAGGGGGTGGACAGGTTTTCTCTGTGTTGCCCTAGATGTCCTAGAAC
Source organism: Dicrostonyx torquatus (assembly GCA_028555095.1). Lineage (NCBI taxonomy): Eukaryota > Metazoa > Chordata > Mammalia > Rodentia > Cricetidae > Dicrostonyx > Dicrostonyx torquatus. Next base: position 604,163 of record JAQHUG010000041.1, read on the forward strand.
TCACTCTGTAGACAAGGTTGGCCTCAAACTTAGAGCTCGACCAGCCTCTGCCTCCTGAGTGCTGGGGTTAAAGATGTACACTACCACTGCTCAGCTATTTTGTCCCTAACAGGAGCTGGGGTGCTAATACTCAGAATTAGCAACTAAGTAACCATTAAGAGGTCATACAACTAGCAGGGCAGGCCTCAGTCTAGTCTAGCTCCAGAGTTCATGCCCTTGCAGGGGGTGGGGGCCAGGAGGGAGAGACGCTGGCGTTCAAAGCCAGGGCTTGATACATGCTAGGCTGGTACACTCTGCCATTGAACTACATCTCTAACCCCATGGTTTCTTTTTTACTTTAAAGCTTGAGGACCATTGTATTAGAATTTGAAAACAAAGAAGGTAGCTAGCTGCCAGAAAGAGGGCAATGGACTTAAGAAGAAAGCAAACCACACCTGCTGAGTTAGAATCAGCAATGGAGAAGCATCCGTGGACATGGGAATGTCTTCAGAAAAAAATAGGGAAAAATCCCAGAGAGCCAGGGCAAACATGCTTAAGAATTTGGAAGAGAGAATGGGGGAAAAGAAAACTAAACACTGATTTGGAAAAGTAGGGGGGCTTAGCAGTGAAGGTTGGAGAGCGCCTGCCTGCCCAGCTCTTGTGCTGTCCCATGGGTGTATATTGATTTACTCCTTGTTGGTCCCTTAACTGAGAAAGGGCATCCAGAGACAACTGAGTCCTAGAAGGCTCTTTGTCTTCTTGGAGAGCTGTTCGAGAATCCCTCTGTCTGGGGTTTTCAGGGCCAAGGACCTGGCCAGCTACATGAAGGGCGGCTGCTGAAGGAGCAGCAGATAGCTCCTCAGAGAACTCCTGAGGTGCCTGGATCTGTTTCATTATTGCTTCCCCTCAAAGAATAGAACTAAGAAGACCAAGCAACAAAGCAAGGCTTGGGGATGTAGCTCAGTGGGTAGAGTGTTAGACTGATAAGCATGAAGCCCTAGGTTCAATTCCCAGCATCACATAAAACAAAGGAAAATGGGGCAAAACCAGGTGTGGTGGCACACACTGGTAATCTCAGCAGTCACAAGGTGGAAGCAGGAAGATCCGAAGCTTAGGTCTACCCTGGGGTACAGCTCTCGGAAAGAGAAAAGATAAGAAGCAGAGCAAAGACCAGGGGGGTAGTCAAAGCGCTTCAGGCCAGGTACAGCCAATTACAGAAGCTACTCAGTGAGATGGCACAAAAGAGGAGAGCTGGAATGAAATGTCCCATGCCAGAGGGAAGGCCTCAGAAAGAAGGACACCATTCTTCCTTCCTCCTCCCACTCCCTCACCTCTTTATCCCTGGAATGTCTCCAACTGAGACCCAAGAAGGGGAGACCAGGCAAGGCCTATCACCTCACAGTTACCTTCAGACCCACTAAAATGACAAGGAGAGAGACAAACCAGGTATAGACGAAGATGTGGGGACATGACCCCAAAACAGGAAGAAGCTGCTCTCAGTTCACAATCTGGGTCCACACCCATGACATTGAGGAAAGACCAGTCCTCCCTTGACTGCTTCTCTTTTCCTCCAGTTGGGTAATAGCAAAGGTCCCTGCTCTACAGGGGTGTTCTGAAGACCAAAGGGCCCAAAGTGTCTCACACATACCTGGGGCAGAGTGAGCATGCAAAGGCAGTAGCTTCTAAACTAACTGTGGTGGCCACACCTATAATCCTAGTACTGGCAAGTCTGAGACAGAATTGCCACAGGTTCAAGGCCAGTTTAGGCTACCCAGTAGTGAAACCTGTCCTAATTAACACCCCCGCCCCCTCCCCCCGCAAAGAAAGGTGTTTCTGTAAGAATTCTCCCCTAGCCTCTCTCTCTCAAAAGTACCCTTCTCTGAGCCAGGTGTAGCTCAGTGGTAAAGCACTTGCCCAGAATTCATGAGGTCCCTAGGTTCAATCCACAGGAAGAAAGAAAAGTTCACTGTGATTATGGGTACTTCACAGCCAGGCTTGCTCTTGTGTAAAAGTATTTACAACCATCAATACAATAATGGTGGCTAGGCCTAAACCCAGAACTGCCTGGATGCCAAGAACATGGGGCCCATATGGCCCATTTTTATAACTGTTTTACAAACATTTATTACAGTTGAGAAATTAAGAGGCTGGAAAGATGGCGGCTCAGCGGTTAAAAGCACACTGGCTGTTATTGCAGAGGCCCAAGTTCAATTCCCAGCACTCATATGGTCATCTGTAACTTTAGTTCTATGAGGTCTAGTGCTCTCTTCTGGCATCCACAGGTACCAGGCATGCATGTGGTGCACATAAATACACACAGGCAAAATACCCCATGCATAAAATAAAAATATTTTTTCTTAAAGTTTAGAAATAAACACAATACCATAAGCTGGGTGTGATGGCACAGACATGGAATCCCAATAGGAGAATCTCCTAAGTTCAAGGCCAACCTGGGCTATGGGGAATTCCAAGCCAACATGAGCTAGAATAATCCATAAAAACAAGAACAGCTATTGAACCTTTAAAAACAAAGGCCCAACTTTAATCCCAGCACTCAGGAGGCAGAGGCAAGTGGATTGCTGTGAGTTCGAGGCCAGCCTGGTCTACAAAGTGAGTTCCAGGACAGCCAAGGCTACACAGAGAAACCCTGTCTCAGAAACCAAACAAACAGAAGAATTCTTACTGTTCTTGAGGACCAGAGTTTGGTTCATGGGGAGCCCTGGGCACATGAACACACACATGTGCACACAATTAAAAATAAAAATCTAATTTTGTTTTAAGCTCAAGATCATCTTCAGCTGTTTAGTGAGTTTGAAGCCAGACTGGGTCCCTATCGCAAAGGGGAAAAAAAGTAAAACAAACAAAAAACATGGAACCCCTGGACTGTTAGAGAAACACTGTCTCAAAAAACAATAAAGTAAAATATTATATTCTGGACAGGCATGGTAGGACATGGCTTTGGTCTCATCACTCTAGAAGCAGAGGAGAGTAGATCTCTGTGAGTTCAAGCCCAGCTATCTACATAATGAGTTCCAGGCCAGCCTGTGCTAGGTAGTAAGTATCTGTCTCAAAAATAAGTAAATGAACCATATCCATACTGTTCTTATGACATACATGAATAATGTACCATGTAACACAATATTAAAAGAACAAGATAAAAACCACACATGAATGTTTCTTCCCACTTCACAGTGAAATGTCTTACAATTGGCCAACACACTATCATCCAGCTTCAGGCAGGTTTCCCTATTGGTCAAGAAACTCTGGAGCTGGTGAGATGGCTCCATGAGTAATGACACTTGATATAAAACCTGACAACTTGAGTTCAATATCCAGGATCCACCAAGTGTTACACACACACATAAACACACACACACACACACACACGCACACACAGAGAGAGAGAGAGACAGAGACAGAGAGACAGAGAGAGAGAGAGAGAGAGAGAGAGAGAGAGAGAGAGAGAGAGAGAGAGAGAGAGAGAAACAATAAAATGTAATTTTAAGAAGAAAGTTGGGCAGAGGTGGCTCATGCCTTTAATTCTAGCACTCGGAAGGCAGAGGCAAGAGGATCTCTGTGAATTCAAGGTGAACCTATTCTATACAGTAAGTTCAGGACAACCAGAGCTACATAGTAAGACCCTGTCTTAAGAAAAACAAAAGGAAAGTGGAGGGGGGAGAGGCATGGAGGGAGGGAGGGATGGAAGGAAGGAGGAAAGGAGACTATAACCTAACTAATTAATTAACTAACTCTAGCCTGGGATCAGTGGTTAAGAGCACTTGCTGGGGAATCAAGATGACCTGAGTAGCCTCACATCAATGCTGGGCACAGTTGCAAGTGCCTATGAGCCCAGCATGGGAAAGATGGGGCAGAGCTCCCTGGCTAGCTAGCCTATTCTAAACAGCAAGCTTTAGTTTTAGTGAAAGACTGTCTCAAATAAGTAAAAACTGGTATTGCTGTTGTTTTGTTAATGTTTCTAAGGCAAAGTCTACCTGGCTTAGACTCACTGAATACATTTGGTTTCAAGCCTGTGGCCATCCTGCCTCTGCCTTCCCAGTGCTGGGATTACAGGTATACACAACCACAGGCCAGCGGGAAAGCTGAGTGTCTATACCCATAGATAGATTTCAGCTAGTGTCTCCTGTGGTCCAGGCTAGCCTCATGCTTGCTTTGTAGATGAAGATGCCCTAGAACTTCTGATCCTCTTGACCCTGTCTCCTGAATGCTAGGGTTACAGGCATGTGCCCCAATGACCAGTTTATACAATGCCGGGGACTAACCCGGGGCCTCCTACTCTACCCACTGAGGTGTGGCTATCTCCACATTAAAGCTGTTATGCTTTATTTTAAATGCACGTATGTGCGTTTGTGCATGCTACTGCATACATAGAAGTCAAAAGACAACTTGAGAGAATTTGTTTTCTTTTAATTATGTAGGTTCCGGGGATTGACTCAGGTTACCAGGCAGCAAGAGTCTTTACCTGACGGCTTTCTTGCAGGCCCCATCATATTTTGTTATATTTTATTTATTTATTTACTTACTTACTTATAGGCAGGGCCTCACTGTGTAGCCATGGCTGTCCTGGAACTCACTATGTAGACCAGATTGGCCTCACACTAAGATCTGCCTCCTGAGTGACGGGATTAAAGGCCTGTACAAGTGTGCTCAGATATATTTAAAATTTTTAAATTACATTTGGTGCGTGTGTGTGTGCACGCGCACTCACTCCTGAGAACAATTTTCTGGTGTGTCTCTTCTTCCACTGTGGGTTCCAGGAATCAAACCCAGAATCCAGGGCTTTTGTTTTTTGACACGGTTTCTCTGTGTAACAATTCTGGCTGTCCCAGAGCTCACTCCATAGACCAGGCTGGCCTCGAACTCACAGAAATCCACCTTCTTCTGACTCCCACATGCAGGGATTAAAAGCATTCACCACCACTGCCTGGCTCAAACTCAGGTCTTTAAGCTTGTCCAATAGGGCTTTCACCTACTGAGCCATCTCAGTAAGCCATCCTTCTGGCCCTTTTTTTCTTCAGATAGCATCTCATGTAACCCAAGTTGGCTTCTAATTTGTTGTGTAGCTGAGGATAACTTTGAACTTCTTTTCCTTTTGAGGCAGGGTATCATGTAGCTCAGGCTAGACTTAAACTTGACATGGTCTGGAACTCCTGACCCTCCCTAGAGCAGGAACGGTAGGGTCACTGCAGCATGGAGCACCATGCACAGGCTACGGATTGCTAGGGATGGAACCTGGGGCTTCCGACTCGCTAGGTAAGCAGGCAAGAATTCTAGCAACCACACTACATTTATAAACTCCCTATCCTTCTGTTTTGTTTTCACTTTTTTCAGACAGGATTTTGTGGTGTGCCCTGACTTACCAGATACTCACCATGTTGCCTAGACTGGCAATGTTCTTGCCTCAGTTTCCCGACCAAAGGGACCACAGATAAATGCTACCACAAAGCTATGCTCTTAACCACTGTGCGTGATGCTGGGGCAGCCTTTGCATCTTGCAATGAAGAAAGGGGCCTAGAGGATTATCAGAATGAATCTCCCTCTGGGTGACATTGTTGAGCTACTGATTAACCAGTCCTGAGGCTACCTCTGGACTTTCTGTGATGTGGAGAGTGATGCCTCTTCCTTATTGTTTAAACCACTTTCACTCTTCAAGTAAAAGTTTGATTCACCGGGCTAGCCTTCACCTACACATTGGGCTAGCCTTCAGCAGCAAACAGGCAAAAGTCTTGCAAATATTCAAGAAAGGTGTCATCACCAACTCAGAGAATATCAAGAGGGGTGAATTCTCAACTAATTTTATTTTAGTTTTTTAACTTTTATTCATTTGGGCTATACATGGTAGTACACACCTTTAATCTCAGCACTCAGGAGGCAGAGGCAGGTGGATCTCTGTGAGTTTGTGAACAGCCTGGTCTATATAGTAAGTTCCAGGACAACCAAGGCTGCATAGTGAGACCCTGTCACAAAAAATGGGGGATGGGTGGGAAACGGGACTGGGTCTATGGTTTAGCAGTTAAGAGCACCTATCATTCAGCTACCTGTAACCCCAGCTCCAGAAGGGTTCAATACCCCTCCAAGGGCATCCACACTCACTTGCACATACCATCACACACACACACACACACACACACACACACACACACAATCAAAATAATAAAAGTAAATCTTAAAAAGAATTAAATGATGACCTTCTAAGCTGGGCACTTAGCTCAGTTGCTACAGCACTTGCCTGGCAGGAAGGACCCCGAGGTAGATTCCCAGCACTATGTGAAACAAGTGTGACTATATGCTCACATAATCCTAGCACGCTGGAATTAGATGCGGCGAGATCAGAAATTCAAGGTTGTGGGTCTGGAGAAATGGCTCAACAATAAGGAACACGAGCCACTCTCCCAGAGGATCCAAGTTCAAGTGGCTCACAAGCGTCTTCTGGCATCCACAGTGCACTTGCACTCCTGTGCACATATCCACACGCGCACGCATACACACACTCCTACACTCACGTAAAAAAAGTTAGGTATGGTGGTGCATGCCTTCAACCCCATCACTCAGGAGCCAGAGGCAGAAGGATCTCTGTGAGTTTGAGGCCAGCTTGCCTTTATAGAGTCCCAGGCCATCCAGAGCTACAGAGTGAAATCCTGTCTCAAAATAAAGTAAAATAAAATAAAACCCTTTTCAAAAGAAAGAAAAAAGTAAATGCAAGGGCTAGAGAGATGACTCAGTAGCTAAGAGCATGTAGAACCGGGCGGTGGTGATGCACACCTTTAATCCCAGGACTCGGGAGGCAGAGGAAGGCGGATCTCTGTGAGTTCGAGGCCAGCCTGGTCTACAAGAGCTAGTTCCAGGACAGGTTCCGAAGCTACAGAGAAACCCTGTCTCAAAAAACAAACAAACAAACAAAAAAGAGCATGTAGTGCTTGCTCTTCCAGAGGACTTGAGTTCAAATCCCAGCTCCCATATCAGATGGCTATCAACCACCTGTAACTCTAGCTCCTTGGGGATCTTCTGGCATCTACACTCATGGGTGTGCGCACACACACATACACACAGACCACTAAGAACTTGAGATATCCTAGAAAGGAGAAGGTCACATCAGGTCCAGTCAGCCCTTGTCTGTGACAGTGTACTGTCCAGAAGCGTAAAGCCTGGGGCCTGGACCCCACCTCAGGGACACATCCCAGGCATTCCCTGAGTGACCTGCCTTAGCTCCTCCTCTTCTCCTTCTTGTATCTTTGTGTGTGTTTGCACACCGTGTGTGTGTACATACATACATGTGTGTGTGCGTGTGCATGTGTGTATACAGGAATAAATGTCACAACACGTCTGTTTTAGTCATTCATAGACGCCCACACTTTCTACTTTGTTAGGACAAGGTTTCCCTTGTTTGCATACACTGGGCTACCTCCAGGGATTCCCTTTTCTGCCTCTCGGCTCTCCACAGGCACTGGGACACAGCTTCTGGCCACCACAGGCAACTTTCCATGGGTTCTGGGGACTCAAGCTCAGGTCCTCACACTTGCATGGCAAGCACTTTACTTGTTATGTCCCCAGTCCTCAACTCAGAGATCCATCCACCTGTCTCTGCCTCAGTGCTGGGATTAAAGAGGTCTGCACCAACTCGGTTTTAATGTAACATTAATTCCAAAATCCAAAGAGAAGCCAGCTATCTCACTACATTCCTAAAATCCAGTAGGAGGTGGGGTTAGGACAGAAATATTACAAGTTCAAAGCCCATCTGGGCAAGTTAGCAAGATCCTGTTTTAGTCTGTGGATGTAACTCAGCTGAGAGACTGCTTGTCAAGCATGTATGAGCCCTGGGCGACATTGCATAGAGCTGTGTAAACTGGGCTTAGTAATTCACGTCCGTAGTTTCCACCTGGGAGGAGAGCAGTGGTGGTGGTGGGGATCAGAAAGTCAAGGTCACCCTCCCATAGTGAGTTTGAATTGAAACATGCCTGGGATATATGAGACCCTGACTCAAAAGTGAAAAAAAAAATGTCTCAGGGCTGTGATATCATTCCTTGGTAGAACATCTGCCTAGCACAGGGGAAATCCAGAGAAACAAGAGCAATATCTGGAAAGAGAAGTACACTCCAAGACATGGATGCAAGCCCTAAACAAGATGCCAGCAAATGAACCCTGTTGATCTATAAAGAGCGCAGCCACTGGGGATGTTGAGATGACTCAGCAGTAAGGACGTTTGCTGCCAAGCCTAAGGACCTGAGTTCGATCCCTGGAACCCATATCATCTCACAAGTTATCCTCTGCCCTCCACACTCACATCAGGACACCACACAACTAATTAATTAACTAATTAATTCATGTAATTTTAAGCCTATAATTTCAGTACTGAAGAGACAGGCAGATATCCATGAGTTCAAAGCCAGTCTGGTCTACATAGAGAAGTCTAGACATAGTGAGACTTTGTCTCAAGAGCAAAACAAACAAATATCACTCCCAAAAAAGTAAAAAATAAATAAATGAATAAAAGAAGTAGTATATTGTGATTAAGTCAGCTTTATACTAAACTACATGCTGATTTATTGTTTTTCTTCTCTTTTAAACTGGAGCTAACGTGAAATTCTGTTCGTTATTATACTTCTGGGTTTATTTATTTTTGTATTATTTATTTGATTGTTTGTTTATTTGAGACACAGGGTTTCACTATGGAGCCTAGGCTGCCTGGACTCACGGAGGTCAGCCTGCCTCTGCTGGGGATAATGGTGAGCCACCACCATGCCCCATTAGGTGCTCACATTTTAAAGATTTCCTGATCCAGTGGTGGGAGCAAGAACCGCTCCCTTAGATCTCTTAGATCCTACTTTTCCTGTTCATCCACTCCTTCCGTTTATTTGTTTGTTCATTTGTTTTGAAGCAGGATGTCTTGCGGTTCAGTGAGTACCTGATCCCAAGTGCCTGGATTAGGGGAGTACACTGTGCTTCCCCAGGGCCTTTGAGACTCTGCCCTTTCTTAAAACCTGCCACCAAATAAATTTCTCTACAGCAGAGAAAGCGACTGATCCGGTGGTCTGATCATGTCCCATACAAATCTGATATTTATTTGAAGTCTTTATATTCTATCTCAGAAAAGTACACAGTTTTGTATTCTGGTCCAGGATATAATCATAATTATTGTAATATATAACAGAAAAATAAATGAAATAAATAAGTCTTTTTATTTCTTTTTAAAATGTTTTTATTCTATTTATTTATTTATGGGGAAGGAATACATGTCACAATGTCCATGTGAAGGAGAGAGAGTCAACCTAAAGGAATTTGTCCTCCTTCCACAGCTGTGAGTCCCAGGAATTCAACTAGGGGCCCCTGGCTTGGTAGCATCTGCCTTACCCACTGAGCCACCTCCCTAAGACTCTGAATGCTTACGGTTAAGGAAAGATGAACTCCAAGGAAGCTACGTGTCATTCAAGTGGCAGAGGGGTTTCAACGGGGTTTTTGAGATCCAAGTTGGAAAGGCTGGGCCCCGTGGGCATTGCCAGCGTCTCTAAAGCACCCCACCTTCACATTGCTCCCAGAGAGATCTTGAACTGGTGGCCCAAGGCCATCAGATTAATCTTTTAGTGACACCTCTTTCATCCCAGTCCAAGGACCTGCTTATCGGGTCAATTTATAAGTCAGCCAGTCCGGCTTTTAAAGTTCTCCTCTGGAGGCCCCAGCTGCCCTATCCAATGTTATCTGGCCCACAGCACTCAGCCCACCTAGGGCCTTATCACTCACCACTGTCATCCTCCTGCTCTCTGCTCCTGGTCCACAACTTCCAGAAGCTTTCAGGGCTGCAAAGGAAAGATCAGGGACAGCAAGTTAACCGCTGTTCTAAATTATTCTCCTTGCTTCCTATAAATAAATCCCCTTTGTCCTCAAAGATTTGGAACTTGTGTGGGAGTGAGAGTAGTTGCAAAATTGGCTAGCCTGCCAGAAGAACCTGAAGATGGGTGCTCAGGTAATTCCCACATAGACAGTCTTTCTTGTCTGGTCCCAGCCAGCCATCATTCCTATTTGGACAGTTTAACTAAAAGTTCCCTTATATCAAGGTTTTCGTGGGTTATTTCTTTTTCCAATTTAAAATTAGTTATTAGTGTAGTGTCTGACAACACTAATCAATAGTGTTGTGTCAATGGGAAGAAAAAAAAAAGTCCAAGATTGTCCCCTTAATGGGAAAAGGGGCTTGCTACCAAGCCTGATGACCTGAATTCAATTCCTGGGACTCATGCGGTAGGAGGAAAGAACCCAAGAAATTGATCGCCTCTGGCCGTCACACCTTTGTTGTAGAAATTGTGAACACACAGACATCTATATGCAGAGAAAAAAATAAATAAATGTAATTTAAATTTAAAAGGGGGAGGGTGTGGTGGCTCACGCTTTTAATCCCAGCAATTAGGAAGAAGTAGGTGGGTCTCCTTGAGTTCAAGGCCAATCTGGTTTACAGAGCGAGTTTCAGGGCAGTCAGGGCTACACAGTAAGACCCCACCCAATTCTAATCAATCAATCAATCAATCAATTCCATGCCCGCCCTGAAACTCAGGCTCTGCAGGCAATTCATTCAGGACACACATTTTATTTACACTTAGACTCTGCAAGTCTCTTTTGAGACCCCAGCAAACCTAAGACACATCCTGGGCCATGAACAATGCAGAGGACAAGAGCTCCTTTACCTTTCGTGTTTCAAACAAAGTCTCCTGTAGCCCAGGCTCGCCTCAAACTCTACACAATCAAGAAGGACCCTAAACTCCTGACCCCATTCCTCCTCTGACTCCCAAGTGCCACCACAACCAGCTTTGGGTGTGTGTGTGTGTTCTGTGTTGAGTTGTCACACTGTGTCATCTAAGTTGACCTGAAGACCTCAAATTACTCTTGGGCTCAGACAGTGTTCCTGCTCTGGATCTCGGGCACTCTACCATGTCTGCCTCAAGTTTATCTTAAAGAAAAAAATATTGTCCTGCATAGATGAAAATACACTTTAGTTTCCTTCTTAATAATTTACCTCCTTTTTTTTCTTAAACTTTAAAACAGGCTGGCCTTGAATCTGTCAGCCTCTGCCTCCAGAATGCTGGGATT